>OU612046.1:119110249-119140249 GCA_914767935.1 Coremacera marginata
TTATGTCAAGAAAATAACCAACAAAAGTAATACTGCATCTCATGTTCTCTGTGTGAAATTTACTTCTCTTCTCGTAAAAAAAAATATTATGAAAAAAAAATATGCAAACAAATCAAAACTTTGCTCAAAAATCTTTGGTTGTGAAAAAAACAATAAAATCTACGTCAATGACGTTCTTTCTGGAGTGACCAGATTTCTTTTAAAAGAAGCTCAAAAGCTTAAAAAAGACATTAACTTCAAATTTGTTTGGATTTCAAATGGCAAAGTTTTAATGCGAAAAAATGATGGAGGAAATTGTGTTGTGATAAATTCTCTTGAGGATCTCGAAAATCTTAAAAATTCTAATAATACATCTTCTCTTGCTTAGTTTTTTCTTTTTTATATAAACCCTTCAATTTAAATATGATTGCGGAAAACGAAGATACTCAAGCGAATTTATTTAATATTCCCCTTTCAAATTGCAAAAATGTTAATTTTTATGATATTATAGACAATCCAAACAAATGTAGAAATTTTTTTATTATTCAACAAAACATTAGAAGCATGCGTAAAAATTTTGATAATTTTCTTTTAAACTTAGATTCGTTCAAAAATAAACCCGATATTATATTTTTAACGGAGATATGGATTTATGATAAAGAAGTGTCTCTGTTTGATATCCCAGGATATAATTGTTATGCTAAGTGTAATAATCAATATGCGGCAGGTGGAGTTGCGGTTTTTGTTAAAAAAGATGTAAGCTGTGAATTCTCCGGAATAAGTCTTCTAAGTTGTGATGTGGTTAAAACAATGTGTTCAATAAATAATACAAATTTTACTTTAATTTGCATTTACAGATTTCATGACAGTGATGTAAATGATGTGTTTTTGAATGAACTAAGTGAATTGTTAGAAAATAATAAAAATGGTAACCTGGTTCTACTGGGTGATATAAATCTGAATATTTTAATAGAATCTAATGCTGTAGATAAGTACTTACTGACACTATCGTCCCACGGACTTGAATCTCTTATAAATCAACCCACTCGAATTACATCCTCTTCTGCTTCCTGCATTGATCATATTTTTTTGCGTTTTAAACAATCTTGTGAAACAACCATAAGCAGCTCTGTGTGTGACCTGCAGTTGTCAGATCACTGCTTAACATGTCTTTCTTTTAATAACTTCGCAAATTGTGATAATTTTATGGCCAATCCTTATGATAGAGTTTTCATGAAAACAGATTTTGCTTTATTAAATAGTAAATTAAGATTTGAGTTTTGGGACGCAGTTTATAATGAACCGGATCCATCAAAAGCTTTTGATATATTTATGGAAACACTATTACAATATTTTAATTGCTGCAGTTTCACTTCCAATGCTAAAAATTCAAATGTTAAAAGGTTAAAACCTTGGATGAATAATGAATTGCTAGTAAAAATTTGTCATAAAAATAAACTTTACAAAAAATTAACAAAGCATCCTGGAGATATTAACTTAAAAGCACAATATAAAACTCTTTGTAAGGAAATTCTGAAAGATACTGATGCTTGTAAAGATAACTTCTACATCAATGAGTTCAACAAAGTAAAAGGTGATGTAAAAAAAGAACGGGAGTTAGTCAATAGCTTATTAAACAGGTCAAATATAAGAGAAGTAATTACGCGTTTAAATGTAAATGGTGAATCCTTATCAGATGATGCCGAAAAAGCCAACGCATTGAACAATTTTTTTACGAATGTTGTAAAAAGTGTTATTCCTAACAATACTACAAGAAATTTAAATTGTTGTTGCTTAGAAAATGAAACTTCCTACAGACAGAGCATTTATATTGAGCCAGCTTCTACCACTGAAATCTATAAAATTATAATGTCGTTGAAGAACTCTAACGCAAAAACAGAAAATAACTTTTCAAATGCATTCATAAAACAAATAGTGCACAATATTGTTGACGTACTTTGCCACCTGGTTAATAAAATTATTGATGCTGGAGTTTTCCCCGAGGAATTAAAAAAGGCGGAAGTTATTCCTTTGTTCAAGAAAGGTGACAAGCAGTTACCAAATAATTATCGTCCTATCTCTATTTTACCGGTTTTTTCGAAGGTGTACGAAAAACTTGTGAAAGCTAGAATTCTAAATTTTCTAAATAAAACGAAATTTTTTAGCGAACATCAGTTTGGTTTCAGACCGAGTCTTTCAACTGAAGATGCACTTCTGAAATTTTGCAATAATATTTATAGCGGCATTAACAACAAAAAACAAACAGCTGCACTTTTTATAGACATCACCAAGGCTTTTGATACGATCGACCATAAAATTCTTCTAAATAAAATGTATAAATGTGGGCTTAGAGGATCGACTCACAAATGGCTTTGCTCATATTTACAAAATAGAATGCAGAGAGTAAAAATAAACAACGTGTTTAGTTCATTCGTATCAATTGACACAGGTGTGCCACAAGGTTCGGTTTTAGGACCTATCCTTTTTTTAATTTATATTAATTCACTTTTTAATCAAAAATTTGAAAGTGTATCTGTAGCTTTCGCAGATGATATGGCATGTACGTATTCGAGAAATTCTCTTCTTGATCTAACAGCAATCATTAACCATGACCTAGGCATTATAAGACATTGGTTTTCAATGCATAAGCTAGTCCTAAGTGACAAAACTAAAATAATGTATTTCAACGCGGCTGGCAGAGAATTCCAGTGCAATAAGTTTATATATCATCAGCCAAACTGCAATAAATTTATGTTCGATAAGTACACTTGTGCCACATCAAATAATTTGCAAACTTTCAATGACAGTGTAGCTTGCTGTCCTGATTGCTTTAATATTGATTGCGTTACAACTTTCAAATATTTAGGGATTTTCTTAGACTCGAAGATGACATGGTCAGAACACACGAGTGCGCTTAAGAGATACGCGTCGTCGGCTATACGACAAATTTATCAATTAAAGACATTCTGTTCGAAAAAATTATTAACTTGTGTTTATTACGGTATTTTACACTCAAAACTTGAATATGGACTGGATTGTTGGGGCGGTACTCATCGTTATAAAATCACCCCACTGCTTATCGCTCAAAAGCACGTTATTCGTATCATCTGCGGTAAAAGTCGACTTGAAAACAGCTTTCCACTTTTTAAAAACCTTGAAATTCTTCCAGTTAAACATTTGTACTTTTATAAAACCCTTAAACTATTTTTTTGTAACAGTGGTTTTCTAACAAACAGGAACAACCCAAACTACAATTTAAGAATTAATAGACACAATCAAACCGTAGTTCCACCGCATAGTACACAGATTTTTCTAAATTCACATTGTTCGATAGCTCCGAGATTGTACAACAGCTTGCCAGATACTATTCGTTGCATACGTGATAAGCATTCCTTCCTTAAAAAAGTAAAAGCCTGGCTGTTTTTACACAACTATGAGGAATTAAATTTAATACTTCGTCTGCAAATATGATTGTTACACGTGCTTCTTCTGTATTTTCTTATTTTTTTAAGATTTATTTTTTTAAGATTTATTTTTTCCATCCATTAATCAATTAAAAAAAAAAATAACAAATATTTATTTATCTTATTAATAAATTAAAAATATGTGCATGTAGCTTTAGACCCCATAAATGATATTGTGTATTTATTTAGTCGTATACCTGCATTCGCCACTAGCTCTCGAGCTACAGAATGCAGATTTATGAAATATTATTATATTATAGTTATATTCTAAAAGTTGTAACAATTTTTATTAGCTATTTTTCATAATAAAATCATTCATTCATTCATTCATGTCCACTCTCAGGCAGGGTGTAATGACCATATCACAATTTTACGACGAGGTGGAGAAGAAACTGACCCTTATAATAAATAAAATTATCATGGCACATAATGGAAATTCTGACCTAACCAAGTCCTTGATCCAGAAGTATAGGCAGGAAGGATTGAGAGTTTTTATCTTAGGGTTGAACAGGCCACTCTGCGACACTCTTTTTTCTGCAAGACCTGATGATATGCCCACAGCTTTGGCGCTCGCACAGGAACTCGAAGCGAATCAAGCCAGATCGACTACATAGAGAGCCAGAGCCAACACCGATGGAAGTAGATCCATCATCCTCGCGTTTTAGATATAACGCCAGGCCAAGCCCGGTGCAAACTATGAATAGGCCAAATCCCGGCTTTGGGCAGACTGGAGCAAGAATACCTGACATATTTCTACGGCAACATCAATCTATTATTGAATAATTATTATGTTAAGGAGGTTTTTGGCCAGCGCTTTTTAAATTGCAATTTTGAATAAAAATTTTAAAAAATTCAATTTTTTCCCGACGTTTCGTCAATTATTTGTTGACATCTTCAGGGGATTTTTATTTTATTAACTAAAAAACACAATTTTTTAATTATTGCACTAAAAATTTTAACATTTTACCTATTTTATATTTTACATTACAATTTGAATAAAATAAAAGCTTCACTAATTTTCAAAATAAACTTTATTCGTCCAGTGCTGCTGCATAATTGTTGTTTATGTTGTCTGTGTCTTCTTTGAAATTTATTGCCCTCTCCCCTTTTTGTTGTATTCGTAAGCTTTCTAAAGTTAGTCTTCTTTTTGTTTTGTTTTCAACGTCTAATATTTTGACCGACTCAAAATCAGCTGTATGGCCTGTGAGTAATATGTGTTGTGCTAGTGCTGTTGTTGTTTTTTCGTTTCTAATGTCCAGCTTGTGTTCTGTCATTCTTATTTTGAGTGTTCTTTTTGTTGTCCCTATATAAGTTTTGTCGCATCTCTCCCGTTCTCCGCCTTTGCATTGTACTTCGTAGACAACGTTGTTCTTGTCTTCTTTTTCTATTTTAGTTTTTGTCTTTGTAAATATTCTGTCCAAGGTAGTGTTCGATCTGTATGCAAAAGTTTTGTTGTCCGCTCTCATTATTTTCCGTATGTGTGTGTTGTTTGTCAGTTTTGGAATGTATGTGATGCTCAGGTAGTTTTTGGTTTCTTCTGTAGGGTTGCCAGACTGTGTTGTTTGTTCTGTTATTTTTGCTTGTTGTTGATGTGTTGAATTCCTAGAGTCGATGAGGGATTTTATAAACTGGTTTGGGTAGTCATTATTTTTTAGTATTATTTTTATCTTTTTTATGTTTTTTTCCAAAAATTGAGTGTCAGATATTGTGAAAACTTTGTTGATTAAGTTTTTCACAGTATTAATTTTTTGTTTTAATGGTTGTGTCGAGTGAAAATTTATAATTCTGCCTGATGATGTTGTTTTTGTATACCAGTCAAAAATTATTTGGTCATTTTTTCTGTGAAGTTCAACGTCTAAATATGGAATTCTTCTGTTTGTCTCAATTTCCGTGGTAAATTGTATGTTTTTATGGTGATTGTTGAGTGTTTTTAAAATTATGTCTAAGTCTTTTTTCTTAATTATGGCTAGAATATCGTCAACATATTTGCATATGAATGCAATATTCGTGCCATTATTTTTAAGTGTGTTTATAGCGTCGTCAAGTAGTTTGTCAAGAATTATGTCTGCTATTGTTGGGGAAAGGGGATTGCCCATGGGCATACCATATATTTGATGGTACACTAAGTTGTCAAAAATGAAATAGTTATTGTCTTTTAAGCAGAATTCTAATATGTTTAGAAATTGCTTTCTTGGTATTTTTGTCAGGTTTTTGATAACGTCCCATTGTTGCATTATATTTCTAATAGCTAGGTGTGTCGGGATGTTAGTGAATAATGAAACGACGTCAAATGAAACCATTATGTCTTCTTCTGTAAGTTTGAAGTCCTTAAGCTTTTCTTTTAGTTGGTGTGAATTTTTAATATTGTATTCGTCGGATATTAAGTTTTTAAGTATCTGTCCAAGGTATTTTGAAAGTCTGTAAAAAGGGACATCAGTAGAAGATGATATAGGTCTTAGGGGGACATCTATTTTGTGGATTTTGGGTACTCCATAAAGACGTGGTGCCGTTGCGGACGGACTCATCAGTTTGAATTTTTCATATGCATCTATGTATTTTTGTTTGTAAAGGAAATTTATAATAGTATTGTTCTTTTTCTGTAGTTTGTTAGTTGGGTCAATTCTGGTTGTTTTGTATGTTTTCTTGTCTTGTAATAGTCCGGTCATTTTTTCCATGTATTCGTTTTTGTACATGACTACCGTTTTGTTACCTTTATCTGCCTGTGTTATTATTATTTCTCCGTCATGTCGTTTGATAAGTTTTTTAGTTTGCTCATATGTTCTTATGATAAATTTTTTTTTTGTTGTATTTTTAATCCTATTCCTAAATGATGTAATTTTGTTGGCTGTTGTTGATCTGGCAATGCTTTTTTCTCTCTCGTCCTCTATAGTTTGAATGTGTTGTTCAAGATCCGCAATCACATGTATGGGAGAGAAGTTCTTTTTTGTGATGGGAAGGGTGAAGAAGACTTACAGAAGAAGACATAATGGTTTCATTTGACGTCGTTTCATTATTCACTAACATCCCGACACACCTAGCTATTAGAAATATAATGCAACAATGGGACGTTATCAAAAACCTGACAAAAATACCAAGAAAGCAATTTCTAAACATATTAGAATTCTGCTTAAAAGACAATAACTATTTCATTTTTGACAACTTAGTGTACCATCAAATATATGGTATGCCCATGGGCAATCCCCTTTCCCCAACAATAGCAGACATAATTCTTGACAAACTACTTGACGACGCTATAAACACACTTAAAAATAATGGCACGAATATTGCATTCATATGCAAATATGTTGACGATATTCTAGCCATAATTAAGAAAAAAGACTTAGACATAATTTTAAAAACACTCAACAATCACCATAAAAACATACAATTTACCACGGAAATTGAGACAAACAGAAGAATTCCATATTTAGACGTTGAACTTCACAGAAAAAATGACCAAATAATTTTTGACTGGTATACAAAAACAACATCATCAGGCAGAATTATAAATTTTCACTCGACACAACCATTACAACAAAAAATTAATACTGTGAAAAACTTAATCAACAAAGTTTTCACAATATCTGACACTCAATTTTTGGAAAAAAACATAAAAAAGATAAAAATAATACTTAAAAATAATGACTACCCAAACCAGTTTATAAAATCCCTCATCGACTCTAGGAATTCAACACATCAACAACAAGCAAAAATAACAGAACAAACAACACAGTCTGGCAACCCTACAGAAGAAACCAAAAACTACCTGAGCATCACATACATTCCAAAACTGACAAACAACACACACATACGGAAAATAATGAGAGCGGACAACAAAACTTTTGCATACAGATCGAACACTACCTTGGACAGAATATTTACAAAGACAAAAACTAAAATAGAAAAAGAAGACAAGAACAACGTTGTCTACGAAGTACAATGCAAAGGCGGAGAACGGGAGAGATGCGACAAAACTTATATAGGGACAACAAAAAGAACACTCAAAATAAGAATGACAGAACACAAGCTGGACATTAGAAACGAAAAAACAACAACAGCACTAGCACAACACATATTACTCACAGGCCATACAGCTGATTTTGAGTCGGTCAAAAATTAGACGTTAAAAACAAAACAAAAAGAAGACTAACTTTAGAAAGCTTACGAATACAACAAAAAGGGGAGAGGGCAATAAATTTCAAAGAAGACACAGACAACATAAACAACAATTATGCAGCAGCACTGGACGAATAAAGTTTCTTTTGAAAATTAGTGAAGCTTTTATTTTATTCAAATTGTAATGTAAAATATAAAGTAGGTAAAATGTTAAAATTTTTAGTGCAATAATTAAAAAATTGTGTTTTTTAGTTAATAAAATAAAAATCCCCTGAAGATGTCAACAAATAATTAACGAAACGTCGGGAAAAAATTGAATTTTTTATAATTTTTTTTCAAAATTGCAATTTAAAAAGCGCTGGCCAAAAACCTCCTTAACATAATAATTATTCAACAATAAAAAATTGGCCCAAAAATCACATCAATCTATTATGCCGAACCGTAACAATCCACAAAAAGTTGTTCACGGGCAATTTCAGAGGTCCTATGGTAACGAACGTGTACCGCTAGGTGGGGCACAGAAACGTACTTTTGAGAATACTAGTAATAGACAGCCGCAGCAACCCGTTAAGGTGCAGAGGGGAGGGGAACAAGGGGAGAATTTTGCTCAGGAATATATAGGTCAAGATATGTCAAACGGAGACTCTAATTTAAATAATAAGTACAGCTACGAAGAATTTGAGGAAAGGGACTCAGAAATAGGAAATGTAGGCGAATCAGACGAGGAAATTAATTTTTTAGGGGTAAGTCCCTCCTCCCCTATGTGGGAAGGACGTTAGAAGGAAAAAATTTTAAATTTTTAGTGGATACTGGTGCCGCTAAGAATTATGTAAAACAACTCAATGGCCTGAAGGGCATTAAACCAGTAGAGAAGGAATTTTCGGTGCATTCATTCGGTCATGGATCCAATATAGTAAAGAAAAAATGTTTAATTAACTTTTGGGAGACAAATGCAACTTCTTATATTTTACCTGATATAGGAAATTTTGATGGAATAATAGGTCTCGATTTTTTGCGGGACATAAAAGCGGAACTTGACTTTACGAAAGGAACAATCGTATATAGGGGTGGTGAAGAGAAACTGTTATATTTTTATTGCAAAAACGTTAATTTTGTATCATTTAAAAACGAACCAGTTCCTGAAGAAATTCAGGACGAGCTTACCTCCTTAATTTTTAGTTGCTGTACGTATTTGCTAATCCCAACCAATCCTTACCCTTTAGTACAAATGTGGTCGCTACTATCAGAACAACTGATAGTGACCCAATCTACTCGAAATCATACCCGTATCCCGTTGCAGTGGCAGAATTTGTCAACAAGGAAGTCAACGAGCTTTTGCTTAATTAACAACAATCCAGTGTGGGTTGTAGACAAAAAAGGGATTGATGAAGAGAGAAATCGCAAAATGCGACTTGTTATAGACTTCAGGAAGTTAAATGAAAGAACAGTCTGCGGTAAGTATCCAATTTCTGATGTTTCGATTATTTTGGCTAATCTAGGAAAATCGTCATCCTTCTCTATGATCGACCTAAATCTGGTTTTCACCAGATTAAACTTTCCGAAAGAGATCTTGAAAAAACAGCCTTTTCCATCAATAATGGCAAGTTCGAATTCTGTAGGTTTCCGTTTGGACTCAAAAATGCCCCGAGTATTTTTCAGAGGGCCATAGATGATGTCCTAAGGGACGAAATTGGAAAAAGTTGTCATGTCTACATTGACGACATTATAATTTTTTTCCAAAACAAAGGAACAACATTTGGACGACATGTCTAAAATTTTCAAAAAATTGTGTCACGCAAACTTTAGGGTGTCGCCAGAGAAGTCAAAATTCTTTAGGACCCAGGTCGAATTCCTCATTCATGGTATCCAGTAATGGAATCAAAACCTGCCCTGATAAGATAAATGATATAATTAACTACAAAGCTCCCGAAACACTTCGTGGTCTGCGCTCATTTCTAGGGTTAGCGAGCTACTATAGGAGATTTGTTAGGGATTATGCACAGATTTTGAAGCCACTAACTAAATTTTTGAGGGAAGAAAACGGAAACATACGAACAAGAATGTCGAAAAAAGTTAAAATTACACTAGATCATTAAGCACTCCAAGCATTCAATAAGGTGAAAGAAATACTCTCTTCTGAGGGCGTCCTGCTTCTTTATCCGGACTTTAATAAACCCTTTGACCTTACAACGGACCCATCTTCTCATTCTATTGGCGCCGTTTTATCACAAAACGGACGGCCGATTACTATGATATCATGAACACTATCAAAAACTGAGGAAAATTACGCGACCAACGAACACGAACTGTTATCAATTGTGTGGCCTCTACAAAAGCTTCGTAACTACCTATACGGTGCAAGACAGATTAATATTCATACAGATCATCAGCCACTAACCTTCGCCATCTTCAATAGGAATCCTAACACAAAATTAAAAAGGTGGAGGGCATTTATTAAAGAACTTTCCCCAAAATTTTTTTATAAACCTGGGAAGGAAAATCTTGTGGCCGACGCTCTTTCGAGGCAACACATAAATATGACAGGTCTTTTACCTACATCAGACTAGACGACTGTTCATAGTGAGGATTTACTTACGCAAACTATACCGAGCGTTGAAAACCCAATAAATTGCTTTCGAAACCAAATAATAATAGAAAAAGGGACAGAACCAGCCAAAACCACAAAAATTGTATTTAAAACACAAATTAGGCATTCCGTCACATTTAGTACAAATAGGGATTTATTAAAGACTCTGAAAGGAGTTATTAATCCAAATGCGGTTAACGGCATTATGTGCGACCTCACAACCCTTGGTCAAATTCAAGATAGTATTACCAAACTCTTTCCGTCAGTTAAATTTCGTCACTCAGGCAAGTTGGTTACCGACATTTTTAATTTAAATGATCAGAACGAAATAATTGCTGCCGAATATAACCGTGCACATCGCTCAAGTCACGAAAATCTGAAACAAATCCTTAAAGACTACTATTTTCCCAAGATTCGACACAAAATAAAGCAGTTGGTCGCTAACTGTAAAATTTATCGCGAATCAAAGCATCAGAGGCATCCTATTAAAACAAAAATAGGCAAAATACCCGTTCCAACCAGGTGAAATCCTTCATTTAGATATTTATAACACAGACCACAAATTCTTCGTAACCTGTTTAGACAAATTTTCTAAATTTGCCGTGGTCATGCCAATATTATCACGGGCTATAGTAGATGTAAAAGAACCCCTTATGCAAATCCTCAATTTTTTTAATAAAACCAAAACGATTGTGTGTGACAACGAACGAACTCTAAATTCACATACAATTACAACGTAATTCATCATTACAACGTAAACATCTTCTCTACACCACCATTTCATAGTACAACGAATGGCCAAGTAGACAGGTTCCATGGAACTTTATCAGAAATCGCGAGGTGTACTAAGATGCAGCAGAATATAAGTGACACTGCGGAATTGATACTACTTGCCACCTCAAAATACAATAGATCAGTTCACTCAATTACGGGCTATAAGCCAACAGATATTATTCACTCAATACCAGAAGAGTTAGCCAGGGAGATAGAACGTAAAATTTTAAAAACTCAGGAAAATGACGCAATATGTCAGAACAAAACTAGACGCACTAGAACGTTTAAACCCGGGTACAAAGTCTACGTACGAACTAATAAAAGAATTGGAAACAAATTTAACAAAGTCTTTGTCGAAAAAATAGTACAAAAGGATTTAGGGCCACAGTTTTAATTGAAAACAAAATAATTCATAAAGACAACATAAGATAAAACTATTATTATATTTTTCAGAATACTGGCAAGCTTTGCCAATACCAAGCTCCTAAATTACACCCACTCGCAGTACATTCCTATTACTGAGGGCACGGTTGCTATTTATAAAGAATTTGCTTACCTAACACACCGAACGAACCTTACAATGTATGAAGATATTTCCCTAAACCTTTATGATAAACCGATTCGACTGGATATGGAACAAATTCTCCGGTTGATAAATACTCAAAATCCACAACCGACATGCTCGTGGTATAAATATATTGGGCACTGCTTGGAAATATATTTGCCGGTACCCCGGATTTTGATGATTTCAATGAAGAAGCGCTTATAGAATCTAACGAACGTCAAATGGTTATTAATACAGAAATACAGTCTAGATTTAACGAACTAACTAGAACAGTTAACCGAATAGTGAACGTAGCGAAACAAAACAATATTGACACAGGTCACCTCTACGAACTGTTACTAAGCAGAGACAAAGCTATAATAACGGACCTGGACAGCATCATTTATTCAATTATGCTTGCTAAATTAAATATTGTAAATCCGACCATTTTGGCCACAGAAGAAATAGAAAAAATTGTAACTATTAACCACTCACTGAACATAAGTATATGTTATATTATAAGTAGCTCTAAATTAAGAATAGTTCAGGGCAATGACATGATTTATTTTACAATAAAATATCCAGTAATCGATACAACATGCAGTAAAATCAAACTGTTTCCAGTAATACACGATAAGAAATACTACTCTTACAAACAGATACCTTCGCAAAATGTGGAAACTACTTTAAACCCCTAAATGATTGCACAAGAACAACGACAGGAACAATATGCAAACTGGGAGCTGGCAATACCTGTACGTAGCAAATTTTGAATAACTTCACGGCATCATATAAGACAGTATCATCTCATCATTTAGCACCACTTGTAGCAGTTGACGAAGGCCTAATAATAATTAATGACCAAAGCGCAGAAATTCAGGAAGGTAATGGACCGACAGTAAATGTAAAAGGAACGTACCTCGCGATGTTCGAAAGTGAAATTCGAATTAATCACTCCGTCTACAAGAATTCGAAAAATATATATTTAATGAGCCCCGAGATGCCAGCCGCACATATGGTTAACTACACATACCATATAAACCTTCTCACACTCCCGTACTTGCATGAACTCAACCTTAAAAATTTGGAACACATAGCTACTCTGAAGCAAGAATTAAAAAATAAATACGCCTTTTGGATAATTTCAATAATTATATTGATTGGTCTAGTCTTAATTATTCTAAAGCTAAAGAAGAAACTCAATAGCAGTACCGTTACAATAAACGCACAAGGAATGGACCAAGGACAAGTAAGTAACAATCAGCCGAGGACGTCTTAATTTAAAGGGGGGAGCAATTAACACGCGCATCCGCTCCAAATAATTTCAGCAGCGTAAGCCTCTGCTATTTAAGCGATAGCTGTAATAGTATCCGGCTAGTCCGCAACAACAAGAACAACAGCAATAGCAACAGTAATAATAACAACCACAATGCAGAGTCAGCAAAGCAATCCACAACAGTAACAAGAACAAGAACAACAACAACAGTGGGAACAACAACAGCAGTAACAGCATAGCTTAAGTTGACAAGTATTTCTTTGAAAATGTAAAGTTAGTCTTAAGTGCGAGGTGATGATAAAAGTGGCACATAGTGCCAACAATTAATGCCTTTAAATAAAAAACAACGTGTTAATAATAACTTGCACAATAATTGTCTCCCTTGTTTCATCATCTTGTGGCAAAATTATATCGCACCGAAAAAAGCCACTATAGAAGGTCTAAAAATCATCTCCGAAAATTATGAAATTGCACTTCAAAGTGCACTACGAGAGCGGTTTGAAAACAAGAAAGTCATCGGAAAAGGCACATCGAACTTATATTTCAACACCCTAGGTTAACTAAAGCAAACTCGATAGATCTTCGAAACTTAATTGACAAGATGAACAATCACCTAACCGGCTTAAAAAATATGAATCGTCCAGTTGATCACTGGGATGATCTCATCGTTCATCTCATCACATCTAAATTAGATTCTGATAGAACTTTAAAGTGGAACGAAGAATCTGCTACTGATCGGATGCCTACATTTACAGAGCCAATGCTCTTCTGAAAAAAGATATGCCAAATAATTGAAGGTAATATACAACCACTTTCACTTACAAACTCAAGTTCAGTCAGTAGTAGCTTTGATAAAAACCGGAAACGTCTTCGAGCCTTTACCACTACTCAAAATACTTGCAATTTTTGTCGCAAGCTTGGCCACTTTATTTATCAATGCACAAGTTTCTTAAATTTTTCAACTAAGTATCGATTGCAGAAGATTAAAGATTTAAAATGATGTTCAAACTGCTTAAAACCAAGTGGTCATAATACGGATATTTGCACTTCAAATTTTAAATGTCATTCTTGTGGAGGCAAGCACCACTCACTGTTGCACCAAAACTCCGATAATACAACTCCATCAGCACCATATGGATCTGCTGATGTAGCAATCCATAGTAGAATTTTCAAACAAGTAATTCAACCTCTTCTCAACCATCTTTCTTTTCCTCTTCAAACAATTCATCTTTGGTAAATTTTCACAATAAATCTATGAAGTGTAATATCTTGGGTGTTGTCTATCTGGTAAGTGAACATAATCAAAAAATCCCTTGCCGTGCACTTTTGGATTCTGGTTCACAGTTGCACATGATCATTGACCGAATCGTTAAAATCGTTGGACTAAAACGTCATTATTCGCCAATACAGTTTTCTGGTGCAAATAATACTCAAACTTCCTCAAAATATAAAAGCTACGTTACGATTAAATCATGCTTCAACAATTTCTCTACTCCTTTGGATGCCTTTGTCTTAAATCAAATAACTGAATTGCTTCCCGATAAAAAATTCGACATCGATGACTGGAACATTCCTAAAAATATAAATTCGTCCAACCCATTTTTTAAATCATGCTTCAACAATTTCTCTACTCCTTTGGATGCCTTTGTCTTAAATCAAATAACTGAATTGCTTCCCGATAAAAAATTCGACATCGATGACTGGAACATTCCTAAAAATATAAATTCGTCCAACCCATTTTTTAACGCTCCACAAAGAATTGACTTACTTATTGGAGTCGATGTTTTTTTATGAAATTTTGTGCATTGGTCAAATTAAACTTGGACTAAGAATGCCTATGGCGGCCGTGGCGTAGTGGGTAGAGTGTGTGACTCTTACGCCAGAGAACCCAGGTTTGCTTAAATTTTGTATACTTTCTGATAGAGTTGCTACTGCATTGCAGTTTTTATGCCAAGCCGACGAAGTATCTTCCTTGCATAAGCTTGCAGATTCACGTGGATTGAACCATCCAACTGCTGTTCAATCTCGAGGTCCAGGAAACATTTTGCTTCAAACACTTTCATTTCGAACTCATCTTGTAAATAATCACTTACTTTTAATACAGCTTCTTTATTTTCCGCCGCAATCAGTCCATCGTCGACGTAAATTGCTAAGATCATCAAACCATAAACACCATTGTGAACAAAAATGCATGGGTCAGATTAAGTGGCTGCAAAACAAAAATTTTGATATAAAAGAGGTGAAACTTTTGTTCCAGCAGCGTGATGCCTGCTTCAAGCCATACAAACTTTTGACCAGCTTGCACACCTTTCCGCTGCCATCATCGTATCCGAAAGGTTGCTGCATGAAAATATCGCGATCTAAATCTCTATTTAGGAAAGCAGTCTTTACATCGAACTGCTTCAACCACATACGCTTAGATGCTGCTAATGCCAAAATTATTCGTAGAGAAGTAAACTTAACCACAGGACTAAACGTCTCAAGATAATCGATCCAATATTGTTGAGTAAAGCCGCGACAACTAAACGTTCCTTGTACGGTTCGATATCTCCAGCTTTTGCTTTAACCTGCAAACCCAACGATTATCAATTACCTTCTTATCACTTGGTGGCTTCACCAACACCCAAGCCAACATTCTGTTCTTCATAGAATAAGCTCTTCATTCTTCATAGGATAAGCGCCGGCGTGGAATAACTTTTTATCTTGATCTCGCAAACGACACAATGTTACTATTGTCAATACCGCAAATGGCTCCATATTTAATTTTATCCTCCGGTGTTATCTCAGTATTAACTGCTTCAACCTCAGCATCATTCTCCATCTCAACCTGAACATGCTGCTCATCATCATTAATGGTCTCTTCAATATCGTCAATATTAGAGCAGCCATTGAGTTTTCCACCAAGAAAACGACGTCACGTGCTACTTCGACCTTATTCGTTTCGGGATTCTTTACTCTATATACTTTTGAGTTTTGGTCATATCCAATAAATACACATTTTTTACCTTTTGAATCAAACTTACGCGGTTTCTCCTTTGGAACATGCACAAAAACTTCAGTACCAAAAATACGCAAATTTTCTATTTTGATCTGCCTGTTGTACTACAGCTCATACGGTGACATATCCGTGACGTTGCTCGTTTCAGTGCGATTAAGAACGTAAACGGCTGTATTGACGGCTTCTGCCCAAAATCTCTTTCCCATTTTCTTCGCATGAATCAAGGATCTGGCAGATTCAACATTGTCCGCATTTATCGTTCAGCACATTCATTTTGTTCAGGCGTATATGGCACTGTTCTTTGGTGACAAATTCCCATTTCATATAAAAATGCGCTGACCTCATTGTTGACGAATTCGGTTCCATTGTCAGTTCTCAAAACTCGGATGTTGTGGCCTCGATCTTTTTGAGCCGTTTTCACAAATTTTTTAACGCTGCTGACGACTTCAGATTTTTGTTTTAAAAAATAAACCCAACGAAAATGTAAAAAATCGTCTTTTAATAGAACAAAATACTTGGAGCCACCGATTGAGATTTCTCCATCGGTCCGCAGACATCTGCATAAATTATCTCGCCACAAGTTGCTGAAACTTCTTCTCGGCTCTTAAAACTGCCTCGATGATGCTTTCCGTAAACTCACTCTTCAAATGCCTCATTAATGAAATCAATCCCTTTCTGCTGTAAAAACTTCTTAACGTGTGCGGTATGTTGATGCCCAAAACGTTCATGCCACATACGGAGAGATAATATTTTTATTGCAAGATTAGCAGTGGCCAAAACATCCAGCTCTTGCTCAACTACCCTAAAAAACATGCGGAACAACTTGGCGTGGCGAGCACCCATTGCGACAACATCATCACCATTCAACAGCTCACAAAACTTGTTATCCGATCGGAATTAATAACCACGATCCACGATGGCTTTTCCAGATGAAAATAAGTTAACATGGATATCCGGCACGTACAAAACATAATACGTTTTTTAATCCAATCCAAACCATTAAAAGCAAATATGCTTTTCCACGAGCTACATCCTTTGTGCCATTACCGATTGTCATATCACTTAAAACCTCCTTGATGTTTTCGAACCATTCACGATGGTGACTCATGTGATCGCTGGCATCTGAGTCTAAAATCCATTCATCTTTGTCATCAGCCGGACAAAAATCTTGACACACAAAAGCATCCGTTGATTTTGTTCTGGATTCCTTATTCTTGCTTGGACAGTCACGCTTCCAGTGACCTTTCTGACCACACAAAAACATGAGCCTCTTAGTTTATATTGGGTATTGTTATTTACTTTATTTCGATTTCCTACATTGTTTCCGGAGGAATGCTTCTTCGAAGGAAACTTCTTCGCTACCATAGCTTCAACATTTTCAACGTGGCCTTGTTGTTTTAAACGGAGCTCCTCTGCCATAAGTCTTGCACGCAAATTCGGCATTGTCTTTTCGACCGGACTTGTTGATCCCCAGGCGCTATGGAAATGATAAAACTCAGCAGGCAGAGAGATCAAAATCTTTGTCATGACCATTGAGTCGGAAATATTTTTTTTCTGATCTTTCATCTGCTGCACGATTTCCATGAGCTTTGACAAAAATAAGGCTATATTGTCACTTGAGTCCTTGGTAAATGCAGTCGTCCCGCAATTCATTATTTGCAGCAAAGGTTGATTGTGACATGCTCCCGAAATTGCTCGTCGTGCCTTGGCGTCAGACCTTTTTCATGCAACAATTGCTGTTGTATAGTTTGTTGCCCCCTCCACTGGAGCATTCTCTGTGCCATCTTCGACGTCCCACAATTCTCCTGCTTCCAAATACTGTTTCATCTGGAACTCCCATGTCAACCAATTAGAACCGCCATCTAACCTGTCTATGCTGAACTTTTCTCTTTCCATATTGATGGAAAATTTTTATTAATCGCTCGCGAGCTCAATGAAATGTGTTTCTTTTTTTTTTAATTGCAGTCCACTAAAAACTAAACTGTAGATTCCTCTTTTTTTTAAAACGCAGTGGGACACAGTGGGACACAGTCCACTTTACGACCGTAGTTTTATTTTTTATGTTATTATCGCAAATTGTTAGTGTTTATAGTTTAAAATACTTGTGGTTTATGTTTCAAATTGTAAATGTTTTATTGAGCATAAAAGAACGACTCGCATGTTCACAGGGCACGACCTTAATTAACTGTGTAAGAGCAAAATGAAGAAAAAAATATCTATATTCTGATTAGAGCTTCACCTCAAACACGTGTTTCGAACTACAAGTGTTAACGGAAGTTCGAACTCCTTGTAGTTCGCTTTTTGAAACACGAACTTGAACTACACGTGTATTTCATTCACGAACTACTCGTGCAGTTCACATTCACGTGAGTTCTACATACACGTGAATAGTATTCACGTATTTAAGGCATGAGCGGAACTTTCAAAAGTTCTTTTGTGTTTCTGAGAACAAAAAATGGCTATGTTATTTAGAAGACTTCTCGCTACATGTCTATGATTTTTATAGCGTCTGTGGTTACAAATACATTATTTGGTAAGTTTCTGGGTGCTTCAGTTGAACTTTTTTAGGATACTGTGGGTTCCTAAGACAGGAATGAAGGTTTCTGTGGACAAGGGATTTAACTGGGATTTGGCCAGTTCCTGGGTGTGTCATTTGGACTTTTTAGGATTCTGTGGGTCCCTAAAACAGCAATGAAGGTTTCTGTGGACAAGGGATTCAACTGGGATTTGGATAGTTCCTGGATGCGTCATTTGAACTTTTTAGGGTTCTGTGGGTTCCTAGGACAGGAATGAATGTTTCTGTGGACAAGGGACTTAACTGGGATTTGGATAGTTCCTGGATGCGTCATTTGGACTTTTTCGGGTTCTGTGGGTTCCTAGGACAGGAATGAAGGTTTCTGTGGACAAGGATTCAACTGGGATTTGGACAGTTCCTGGGTGCGTCTTTTGGACTTTTTGGGTTTCTGTGGATTCCTAGGACAGGAATGAAGGTTACTGTGGACAAGGGATTCAACTGGAATTTGGCCAGTTTCTGGGTGCGTTACTTGGACTTTTTCGGGTTCTGTGGGTTCCTAGGACAAGAATGAAGGTTTCTGTGGACAAGGTATTAACCTGGGATTTGTCCAGTTCCTGGGTGTGTCACTTGGACTTTTTAGGATTTTGTGGGTTCCTAGGGCAAGAATGCAGGTTTCTGTGGACAAGAGATTTACTGGGATTTGGCCAGTTCCTGGGTGCGTTATTTGGACTTTTTAGGGTTCTATGGGTTCCTAGGACAAGAATGAAGGTTTCTGTGGACAAGGGACTCAACTGGAATTTGGCCAGTTTCTGGATGCGTCAGTTGGACTTTTTCGGGCTCTGTGGGTTCCTAGGACAAGAATGAAGGTTTCTGTGGACAAGGGATTCAACTGTGATTTGGCCAGTTCCTGGGTGCGTCACTTGGCATTTTTGAGGTTTCTGTGGGTTCCTAGAACAGGAATGAAGGTTTCTGTGGACAAGGGACCCAACTGGGATTTGGACAGTTCCTGGATGTGTCACTTGGCATTAAAAGTAATTGGAGTAATTTTTAAACCAATGGTTACAATAATGTATTTTTTAAACCATTTTTTATTAGAATTAATACTTTCCAAAATACTAGAAATTTTTTTAGTCCAAGCTGTACTTAAATTTAATAAAGTTGTAATAAAATTTGAACTTTAGTACCTGCGGCTTAAAATTTAATACAAAATAACTAAAAAATAACAAAATCGGTTTCAAAAACTAGTACAATTGGAATAGATTTTGAATTAAAATAGCCATGATATTAGATTTAATACAACATTTATTCCACTTTAAGCGATGCTGTATTATATTTCAATAATTTTCGTCTTAATTTTCAGATTGTTAAGATTCAAAAGTCTTATGATTCAGAGTTACTTTTTTGGTTAACAAAGCTTAATAATGCAATTTTTGTGAAACATTTTTTATTTGATTATGGCACACAAGCAACGTTTACTCTTTCACTTCAATGATGACGTGAGTTCGAAACCTACAATAGGAATTAGTTTAAAATTTATAGTATAAAAGAAAAAATCAAAAAAAAAATAAATTGTGTAAGCAAAACTGGTTGTGTTTTTAGTACGCTATAGTTTAAAATCGAATACAACTTGTAATAAGATTTTTAATCCACATCGGGCATTGCAATTTAAACCCATGCGGGAATAAAACTTAGTTTTACTATTTGGCGTGGCTTAAATTTTAATATAATTTCGGTGTCGTCATAAATACAGTACAGGATTTACTAAAATGCAATCCAAGATTTTTAACCGTGTAGATCTCTCTTTAATAAATATTTGACTACTATTAAAAATATCACAAAACGCAGCGTGTTTTCAGAAATATCTCAATTTTTCGATCCGCTTGGTTTAATAAACCCAATCATTGTACTGGCAAAGGTTTTTTTTTCAGCAAGTGTGGCGCCTGAATTTAAACTGGGATGAATCATTACCACAAGAATACCACTGCCGTTGGCTTAATTTTAGAGAACAATTTCAGTTCCTCAACAATTTTGAAATTGATAGACAAGTGTTCATAGCCACTGCGAGCTATGAGTTGCATGCATTTTCAGATAGCTCGGAAAACGCATATAGTGCATGCTTATACATACGAGCCATTTCACAAGACGGTGTCATCCTTAGCGTAAAACTGCTGTGTGCAAAATCCCGAGTTGCACCTTTAAATGTATCGGCCAAAAGGATTGGCGAACAGTACTTAGCAATGATTGAGGTCGACGTGGTTATTGGCTAAGTGATGATGGTAAAGAAGAATAATCCTATTTGAAAATTTCGAGTTTGAGTATTTTTACGAAAAAAATCACCAAGTATCCAAAAATTAACAATTTTTAAAAACAAAAGTAAGGGTGATTTAAGCATAATCAAAAGCTGCTTTCTGCAAAATAATAAAAAAGCTGAAATTCGGACATAATGTTAAAACTTGACGTTTTCTCAAAAATATTTGCTAACATTTCGATAGCAAAAATAATTATAAAAAATCGAAAATCATATATTTCCCACTCGGAGAAACTGTAATAATTCTAGAAAAATATTTCAGATTTTTATTCGAATAATTTTTGAAATTTTTGTTGCCAACATACCGTTATTTTCTATTTCGTTTTTTAGGTTGGTTTTAGGTATTTTAACGAAAAAGTCCCCAAAAGTCAGCTATTATTTTTTAACACTTGTGCACTAATTTCACAAATTTTTCTTTAAAATTCACAATTAATAAATTTCTGCTCATTTCGAGCACGGCAACCCGCTCCGACATTAATCTAAACGTGTTCATGCAAGTTATGTAGAAGCCACGTGCCAAAATGGGCAGCAATTTAGTTTTCTTATGTTTTAGGGATAAATGAGTGAAATTAGTGCATAAGTGTTAAAAAATAAGAGCATTTTTCGACTTTTGGGGACTTTTGCGTCAAAACTAATTCCATCATTTTTTTAAAACAATCACTCGTCTCCCGTTATCACATTGCTAAGGATCATTAAATACTTAATTATAATTATATTCAGAAAAGCTTTTGTATGCTATCTATAAAATATTTTAAAATAAAGTTATTGTTATTGTTATAGCGGTAAAATTATAGTAGTTAATCAATAAATAATATATAACATACTCTTAATTTTTTAATTTGCAAAGGTGGCACCGAAAAGAGATCTCATGCGCTATCCGCAATTGAAAGGAAAGCTATTGCTTATCACGAATCTGGCCATGCACTTGTAGGCTGGCTTTTACCAAATTCAGATGTTTTATTGAAAGTTTCTATAGTTCCACGAACAAGTTTGGCTTTAGGATTTACACAATATACTCCCAGTGAGCAGAAATTGTATAGCAAAGACGAACTCTTTGATAAGATGTGTATGGCACTTGGAGGACGAGCTGCAGAAAGTTTAACTTTTAATCGAATTACTACTAGTGCTCAAAATGATTTGGAAAAAGTCACAAAAATTGCTTATGCTCAGGTAATGCAGTAATAAATTATACTTACACAACTAAAACTTTGACAAAGATGACTATCTAAATTTTTAAAACATAAATTAATTGATCTTGCATGGTGAATTTCACTTTCAGTTAACAGATCATTTAAGAATTCAAAATTTTGAATCGATAATCAAATATTTTTTTTTTAAATATTCAGGCATGTTCTAAAATCCACCTCGGAAGTGGATCGGAATCGGAATCGGAATCGGATTTTATTTCTGATTCCGATCTTAAAAGGTTTTCTAAATTCCTTTAGTAAATAATTCAATAGTAAATAGGATTCGAATATGTGTTCAAACATGATTTCCGAACGCATCACCATATAATTTATTTACAGGGCAGTTTGATAATTCAATGAACGAAACGTATTAACGACTGCATTTTAAAATTTAAATATTTTTGTATTAAACACTAGCAGGACACCTTGCAGGACAACAAACACACCAACCATACTTTTCTATTTGTGGGCGGTAAAAGGTGTGGCAAATATTTTTCCCCGTAAACCATTTCGTGCTCGAAAACACTACTGCTACAATTTCAGCGCAATCGGCCCAGAAGTTTTGGAGTCTTAATGATTTCTTAAAAGTGGGCATAATTATGGTACCATTTTTAGTTCAGTTGCCGACGGTGAGCATACAAATTTAATTACTAAATTTCAGTCTTATACGATCAAACCCGTCTGAAATATATCATTTTCATTGATTTGTGGGCGGTAAAAGAGGGCGTGGAAAGCCAATTTTGGTACAATTGTCGAAAGTAACCATTCAAACTAAATTACAAAATTTTTATCTCAAACAATAGAAACAGTCTGAAATATTGCATTTTTATTGATTTGTGGGCGGTTAAACGGGGCGTGGTTAAAACTAAGTAAGCAAAAACGTAATCTACGACGTAATACACGTTTTAAGTTTGAGTGAAATCCGTTCAGCCGTTTAGATTTGTATAAAAGCCAAACAAACAAACAGAAGATGATTTTTATTAATATAGATATATATTGTGTTAGTTGCAGCACTTTTGTTAGAAATAGAAAAACAAAACAAAGTGGAAAAAAGTTCAACACTTTCCAAACATTGAAATATATAAATGACTTTGAATAAAGTAATGTTAAGTAGATAAAATCTCCCATTGTAGCATTTGTGGAGGGGAACCCTTTTTATTTTTTTGCATTAAAACTCCTTAAAACAATTAGAATCATCCAACAAGTTGACCTCAGTTTATTTCACCTTATCAAACGCTTTAGAGAAATCCGTGTAAATCGTATTAACTTGACAACCCATCTCAAAGGATGTAATGCAGTATTCAGTAAAAATCGATAGATAAGTTAAGGTAGACCGACCAGAAATGAAAACATGCTGTTCAAAACAAAAATGTTGTTTAACTTGAAAAATATCTTGTTTAAAAAAAAAAACGAAATGGCCATTTCAGCTCTTGAAAGGACTTTTACCGAGCTTCTTAGGATCAAGTTTGTTGTGAAAGGTTTGAACACAAATGATCGAGAACTGGACCTACAAGTTTTATGACAACTCCGAATGGCTTATGTTCTCAAGTAGATTTTCATGGCAGTTTTTACTCTCTGAGGTTTGCCATTGTCTGCAGAGAGGTGACGGCCGAACAGAAAAATTAATTCAATTGAAAAAACTTTCTGTGTCTGGAGGGAATTCAACCAGGGTTCTCTGGCGTATGAGCCACGCACTCTACCCACTGCGCCACGGCCGCCACAATCTTGTTTTTAAGATTTCTCTCTAAAATCTTAGAAATATTGGACAATTTTGAAATGGGCCGATAATTAGAAAAATCATGTTTAGATCCTGATTTAAAAACTGGAGTAATATGGTAAATTTACTTGATGATCAAGTAAAGAATTGATCATCAAGAATGTACTTGATGATAAATACATATTAAAAATATGGCACAAAGGAACAGAAAGAGCTTGAGCATATTTTAATAAAACAATGGGGGAAAACCTCAATGTCAGCCTTAACAGAGTTTTTTACTTGACTTAACGATTCAAATACAACTAGGGATCCAATTAGGGATGATACATTAGGGAGCCAAAATTCAAAAAAGGATCTACATTAGCCACATCAGTGAAAAATTATTCCCGTCAGCATAGTTGGCGCTAAAGAATTTAATATTTCGATTTAATATTTACTTCGAAACCCATAATATATTGCTTTTAAAAGAATTTATTGAGAAAATTAAACACCTTCATGAAGTGTAAATATATAGACTTATAGTCAGCATCATTGGTTGATTTGAATAATCTAAGATGTTTGTTGCGAAGGTTTTTTTAATTTTTTTAAGCCATTAGTATACCATGGCAGTTTATAGGCTTTTCTAGCTAACCGTGGAATGTTGTTAGCACAGATACGAACTACGTGCGATTTAAAAACATCAAAACTAGTGCGGCATTAAATTTTCATTAAATAAAGAAATCCAATCAATGCTACTTAAAATGTTAGACAAATTATTAAAATCACAAAATTTGAAATTTAATAATCTACAAGATGAAGGACAGTGTATAATCTTATAGAAATTAATTTTAAGAATAAGTGGAACATGATGCATATCGGATGGACACAAGCATTCTGGCAATTCATAATTAATAGCTTTAAACAGAAATATTAGATCTGAAATTTTATTAAGCTTATTAAAATATGAATTAATTTGCATTAGTTCTATTTTAAACGTAAAATCTTTTAAAAATTTCCTAAAATTATAGAAATATCTTGAAAGTTGCATATAAGCCTTGCTATTTAATATAGACCATCTCTATGACATTTGGCAACAATGGATGAAAACCACGCCCACTTCCCATACAAAATAGCCATATTTTAAACGTAAAGTCTCTTAAAAATCCATTAAAATTAAAGAAATGTCTTGAAATTTTGCACATCAGTTTTGATATATATGCAAAATTATCTCTATCAAATTTCGCAAAATCAGATGAAAACCACGCCTACCTCCCATACAAAGTAACGTCATCAATATAGGAACTTTCGTAAATATAAACAACTGAATGTCATCGTGTCTGTCGAGGCTATATATACATCAATACAGATATGCTTTGAAACGTTGCAATACAAAGAAGCGATTGTTCATTATAACGTATTAGTTTATATTTCAAATTTAGTTTAGTTTATTAGTCTGAGGTGTGTAAAACTATAATGGCTGAACAGATCTCAAGTTTTCTCTCACAGAACACTATGCTGTTTCCATGCTAATCTGGAGTTCGTCGTGGTCACAGCTGCGCAACTGCTAGTCTTAAGGTGCTTGATGATATTCGTTCTCCATTTGATGAAGGCCTACTTACGCTACTCTGTATGCTCGACTTTTCCAATGCATTCGACACTGTCAATCACTCGTTACTCTGTCAAAAACTTAAATACTGTTATGGGTTTTGTGAAAACGCTGTTAATCTCCTTAGTTGCTACTTGTCTAACAGAGTACAGAGAGTTAACGTTGGCAATACGTTTTCTCAATACAAGTCTGTATGTAGTAGAGTGCCTCAAGGATCAGTACTCGGGCCGCTTCTTTTCTCAATATTTATTAACGACATTTTTTCCATTAGTAAATATGCATCTATGCATGCCTATGCGGATGATGTTCAACTACACCTTTCTCGCAGAACGGGTCTTTTAGAAGATTTAAGCTGCAGATTGAGTGAGGATCTTAAGAATTTACATAAACGAGCCATAAGAAATAGTATGAAACTTAATGCGCAGAAATCATTTGTGTTACCTATTGCCAGAAATAAAAATTGCTTCGATGACATTCCAGACTTGTTTATAGGGGACAGAAAGCTTAAACTAGTAAACAATGTAAAAACAAACAATGTTAAAAAAAAGTCTTGGTTTTCATGTCAATTCGAACAGTTTACTCCCGTTGATACTAGGCGTAAGCTAATATTACAAATGATCTTATTTTGAGCTCATCTATAGTAAATTGGATTCACGTGCACAAACGTTCTGAGCACAAACTGCGAATTGCGTTTTATCATGCAACGCGATACGTATATGGCATTCATAAGTTCGATCATATATCGCAGTTTAAGAATAGTGTTCTCGGTTGTGATTTAGTAAACTATCTCAACGCTCGTAATTGTATTTTCTTACATAAACTGACTTACTTCAAAGTTCCATTGTATCTCTTTGAAAAATTTGTTAGTCAGCCAGAAGCCATATGATGATACTACCAAGCTTTAGTTCTTTGAACTCTACCAAACTATTTTTCGTTAACGCCATTAGATTATGGAATGAATTGCCCAGCCCTATAAAATCTATTGAAAATAATAGCTTTAGACAGGCCGTATTTAATAATTTTTCTTAGTTATAAATATCTGCCAATGAAGTAACCAAATTTCTATATTTGTTTTCATATTTAATTTTTACTTCTTAAATCTCTCTCTTTCTTTTTTTTAATAACTCCCTTTTCTCATTTACCTTGCCTTAAGCTTACCTTAAAATATTATGCCTCATATGTATATTAATTTTAATAATTTATTTGTAAATTAATTACGACCTTCTTTCATAAGTTTTTTTTTTTTTATAAGTTATGTGTTTATATAACTCCATTAATTTTTCAATTATTAAATTATTATTTTATTAGAAGAACTTTAAGCTGCTTTCATATCATTTGTATTCTCGTACCGCAATTCAGGGTAATTTACTAATTGCATTCGTGAGTAGAAAATGAAGTAGAAAATTAAGAGCTTAGTGGATCACAGCAAGAATCACGATAAAAGGCTACTGATGAGTTGGTGTAGCGGCCAACGAAACAGCTGCTTAGTCTGCTATGTGATTGATACTCTATATAGGGTATTGTTGTTGTAAGTTGTTATTCCTTCAGTTGTTTTCTTCGGAAAGCAACATTGACCTTGAGCTCGATAAAATATAACCTTTAATAATTGAAAAATTATTGGAGTTATATAAACACATAACTTATAAAAAAAAAAAACTTATGAAAGAAGGTCGTAATTAATTTACAAATAAATTCTATGGCAGAGCCCGGCCGTTGAAAATATGATTACTTGTGTGTGTTTACACACAATAAATTAAAAATCTAAGTTTTCAAAAGAAACAAATCTTCATGTCGTCATAGTTTAATATCAGCTAATTGCTGAAGCTAAGATCGACTGTGAAATAGAAGAGCAACAAAAACTAGCACAACAAAATCTTTGAGTATTTAGAAAAGCTTTGATCTATCTTCGAATAATAGAACATACTTTCCCTGAAAGTATGCTTCACAAATTAGAAGAACTTTAAGCTGCTTTCATATCATTTGTATTCTCGTACCGCAATTCAGGGTAATTTACTAATTGCATTCGTGAAACAAGTAGAAAATTAAGAGCTTAGTGGATCACAGCAAGAATCACGATAAAAGACTACTGATGAGTTGGTGTAGCGGCCAACGAAACAGCTGTCTAGTCTGCTATGTGATTGATACTTTATATAGGGTATTGTTGTTGTTAGTTGTTATTCCTTCAGTTGTTTTCTTCGGAAAGCAACATTGACCTTGAGCTCGATAAAATATAACCTTTAATAATTGAAAAATTATTGCAGTTATATAAACACAACTTATAAAAAAAAAATTTTAATAATTTTGAAATTGTTTTAATTATAATAAGTTAAGTTAACTTTTTACCTTATTAATTTTTGTATTTCTTTGTATCTTTGTATATTAAAAGAACGTATTCTTATTATACTTAAAAAATACTTATAAAATAAAATAAAAAAATAAAAAATAAAAATTTGCTATTTCAAAAATGCAGTGCTACTACGTATAAACTATTATATAAATCAAGAATCGTTTTACAAATATTTTTTTTTAATAGCTGCTTGTGTTGTTGTTATTAATACGTATTTATGAACTATTTGCATATATATATTTCATTCGTTTTTGTAGTTTGTTATTGTTTTTGTTATTCTTCAGCAAGAGTAATACAATAAATAATACATAAATAATACATAAATAATTCAAAAAATTTCATTACTGCTATGCAGGTTTTCAAATACGGAGACTGTGCATGATAGTTATGGTTTTAAAAACTCCATTTATTTTAAAAATATAACAAATTCGAATTATTTATCGAACTAGTTTTATATACATTATATATTTAAATTTTTCAATTAAAATTTAAAACAAATATAATTTCTTTACTGCAGGAAAAATAATCAATTCATATTATTCCGAAATAGTTATTTCAATTTATTAAACATAAGATTGAATTATATTTATTTTTAACCAACATTAAAATGAACAAGAACAACAAATTCATCAAAAAATATATTAAACAAAAAATTCTACTTTCACACTTACGATACTATCAAAACTGTGTTTTTTTTTTTGGTTTCCTCTTTGTGCGTTTTTTGTTTATATATATCTGTGGCACCTGTGCATAGTGGGCTAAGTGCGAAAATTGCGTTTTTAGGAAACCTGGATTAAAACTATCTTTTCACAAGTAAAATTTCAAGATTGGAGTATCAGCCCACGATTCATAAAAGCATATCCTTCAGTGCAATAGACAGATTACTTATCCCGTTAGACACAAGGAAAGATAAAAAAAAATTACGATTCTAGTGATGCAGATAGCTCAAAATTCACAAAACTCGACTTAGCCCTTTATTAGCCCAAAATTTTGACTATGCACAGGTGCTACAGATATATATTACGGTGTCCCAAAAAAGTCGAAGTTGTTTTTTTATGTGTGCTCCCTCATTTTTTTCGTATGATGTTGAAATAAATGTAAAAAAATTTGGTGTACCTAGGATCACGGAAATCCGTGCCGACTTGCATCGGTACATGTCAGTACTTGGTTATATGGAAAAAAGTGTTAATTTTTTTCAAAGAACTTAAATAACTCTTGTATAAGTGTAAATTTTGAAAAAGCTGGTTCGCAGTTCTTTTTCTATTTAATTTTTTTTAAGAATAAGCTATCAAACATGAAAATTGGACGAAAACCTCCAGAGTTGTGATTTTTTTACTTTTCGAAAAAAACTCCTTTTTGTTCTTGTTGTATTAAAAAAAACCTAAAAAAATTCAAAAATTAAAAAATTTTTATGAAATGAAACGTATACGCAACGTTGGACAAAAACGGGTTAAGCTATTTTCTGCAAGAAATTGAAAAAACCGAAATTCGGAAAAAAGGTTATACCTGTTGAAACTTGAATTTTTTTAAATAAATACATTTAAATAAATGCATTCCGATCACAAAAAAAAAAAATTATAAAAAATCGAAAATCATATATTTCTCACTCGAAGGAACTTTAACCCTTTAGAGACGGCACACGTTTTTTTTTTTTTTTGGATTTTGTGACGGCAATTCACACATTGGCTAATTTTGACCTCCTGGTCATGAATATGGAAGAAATTTTTAAATTGGCTCACTAAGTCGGCCAGAATGAGGTGATGCCATATGGCGTCTACGTTACAAAGGTTTCAAGTAAAAGAGAGTTTTTTTTATATATCAATGAGATTTTGTTTTTAAGATGTCTCTTATTAATGAAAATAGAAGAGAATATATAAAAAGCGTAAAAAAAATTATAATTAATAGGTCCATATAAAAATGGACCACCGGTAATTCTTCTTCTGAATTTCTGAAAATACTCCTAATACGACACATTCTAAAAATGTAATTTGTGATAGCATATGCGATAGTAACCGATATTTCATCCATGTCATGGGATGACACAACCATATGCCGGTTGTAACATTTTACATAAAATGCTCTGTCGACAACACGTTTTTTTTTCAACCAAACTTTAACGACTTGCCCTTGAAAGAGGATTGAGTACATGAACTGTTGATGCCACAGCAAGGCAGCGATTACCAGTCCATTTAGTTATGCAAATATTGAGATTTTTCAACATTGTGCTTTCCATTGTTCCACGATTCGCTTTAATCATTTAAGCCTTTGATCTCAGTGGGTAATTTGATGGAATACGTATTTCTTTTATGTTTCCAGTTGTTTGGTTCAGTTTATCAGTAAGTCGCAGTAATTTACACATTTTGATTTGAATTGAATTTGAATTTTGAATTTAAATCTTCTTTTGGAGCAAAATTAATGCAGCGTTCACGAATCATTGCATTCGAAATCATTTCGATATGCAAATCTGAGTCACGGCTCCAAAATGCTTTGTTTTTTGGTGTTATTTGGGCTATACCCACTAGCAATGAGAATGCAAAAAAAAAATCTCAACTCATCGACTGTGAACTCTGGAATTTTTTGAGAGCATAACAACCCATAACGAT
>OU612046.1:119145249-119459887 GCA_914767935.1 Coremacera marginata
AACTGGCTCATTACCCAGTCTCCATACATGATTTTTATCCTTGTGAGGGCCGTAGGTTTTATCGAATTTATTTAAATTAACTTTCGATATATCGTATTGAATCATCATCATCATTTTCCATATCATTATCATAATTATCATCATTATTAGTACCATCATCATCATCATCACTATGAGTATCAAATGATTTAAATGCAGATGAACTTTTTTCGATTTTACTGTCATCAAAGCCTGGAGAAAATGTATTATAATCATGCTTGCTCTTTTTAAATGGTGTGCTGGTAGCAACTTTATCATCCTTAAAGGAATTATCTGAATACGTTTCATTTTTAGCTCTGCTTTTTTTATTAGTTGCTTGAATTATTTCTTTTAAAGGTTTTGATATTGGTTTAAAAGTCTTTTCTAAAAGCTTATCACTTGCAACTTCTCCGAGCTGAAGACTTTTATATTTCTTTTTCAAAATATTTCGAGTTTTAATGAGATTATTTACTAGATTTGTTTTCTTATTCATATTGATTGATGGTCCGTATAGCAGTTTGCTGTTGAACAATACAGATCAGTTTTAGCGGTTATCTGAACAGTATAGATCAGCTTAGCAGTTATCTGTTTAGTGTGATCAGTTTAGCAGCAGTTGTTGTACTGATTTTAAAATATCTATACAGTTTCTTTTATAAACTGATAAATAAGTCAAATCCTTTTCTATAGCGCGCATTATTCATTGGATCGTCCTTATTAATACCTATAAAATCGTATTTTTCTTTCCAACACTTTGAACATAACTCATGAAATATCTTAAAAGACCAACAGAAAGAAATATCTTATCAGAACCAACATGATCATTGTAAATGTGTCTGATATTCATTTCATCTTGTTTAAATATTATAATCATATTAACATTATCACGAATCAAGTGTTTTGGTATCCGTGTATAAGTTTGACATAAGTAAAAACTATCGACATCTTTGTGACGTCCCATACAGAAGTAAGATCGTATATGATTTTGATTCTCGCAAGCTACATCATCGAATATAAATATTGAGTTCGGTTGTACTTCATCTGGAGATATGACGTCATCATTATTGGAAAATGTTAAAAAATGTATTTCCTTAATGGGTTTAATTAGACGCTCCAAATATTGATATTTTGGTTGCTGTGCTGATTTCGAGTATAAGTAAATATTTTTAAATTTTAATCCATTAGGACTTTCAATAAGACTTATCATCAGATTTGTTTTTCCACAATTTGATGGTCCAACAATAAGACTACGAATAGAGTTCGGTAGTAATGAACTGTGGCGTATTCTATTTGATGTATTTAGCTTTCTATCAATATTCTTTACGTCAAGTGTTTTATTTTGCTGTAAGAAGCGCATTATGAAAACTACTAAACGATATCAGATATAATCAGATCATTTTATTGATTTGAAATCACTTTACTTTCAACCTCTAATCTGCAAGTATAAATACCTATTGATTATGACTATAATATATAAAAAGACAATCAGTCTGCGTCCATCCTTCATTGGAGAAGGTTTTCTTTTCTAAATAAGTTAACCAATAAAGTTCCTATTGAACTTCAATTTCCGGGCTATCAGTTTTGCGGACCTGGAACAAAATTAAAGAAACGGTTAGCTAGAGGCGATCAAGGAATCAATCTCTTGGATACAGCTTGCAGACAACACGATATAGTATACGCAAACAACAAAGATTTGGAAGAAGACATATTGCTGATAGAATCTTGGCTGAAAAGGCTTGGCAAAGGGTTAACGCAACTGATAGTAGTATTGCTGAAAAATCAAACGCTTGGCTTGTTACTAACGCAATGAAAGCAAAAACAAAATTTGGTATGGGTAACGTTAACAGTAAAACTAAGAGATCTCCTCAAGTAAATGGGCATCGTCTATTTAGACATGCATTGAAAAATGCTAAAATGAAAATTAAGAAAACTAAAAACTTGGATGATGCCGTTAAAATTTCAAGAAAAGTTGTAAACAATATTTTCAAGGGGAAAAAATCTCTAATAAAAACACCTCGAGTAATACCACTACTTAAATCTGGAGGTTTTCTTCCGCTTGCACCTATATTCGTGCCCTGGGTGCACTTGGTGGTCTAGCTGGTGGAGTATCTGGCGTTACAAAAGCAATCAATGCAGTTAAAGCTGGAAAAGAGCAGTTGAATGAAGCAAAACGACATAACAATAAAATGGAGTCTATTGCAATGGGTAAAGGCATGTTTCTAAAACCGTATAAAAAAGGATTTGGACTTTATTTAATACCTTATCAACAAAATTTTTAATGAAGCTACCTAAAAGAGCCCTTACTGACGCAGACTTGAGAAAATATGCTAAAGATATTCCAAATTTTAGAGGTGTGTTTATGTGTGACACCCTACCAAATAAACCATTCCAAAAAGAATGTGGAATAATTAATCCAGATACTTCAAAGGGGCCTGGCACACATTGGGTAGCATATTGGAAAAACACCAATCAAATCGAATATTTCGTCAGCTTCGGAAATTTGCAGCCGCCAAAGCAATTAATTGAATATTTAGGAAAAAAAGATTGTCTATAATTATTTTAGCTATCAAAATTTTAACACAATTATGTTTAACACAATTTATGTTTAAAATTCTTATTTTCCGAAGCTCAAAAAAAACCTGACCACAAGTTTTGTTTGCTTATATTCCTAAAATTTACATTCAAGAAATATTTTTGATAAACCTTTTATCGCAACTTTAGACTTGACCACAAAATGTTTCTTAGAACTTTAAATATATATATTTGAGAAATACTTTTGATGGTACTTTTATCGCAATCCCTCGACTTGACCACAAAATTTTTGTCAGAACTTAGGATTTGTATTCAAAAAATATATTTTGCTAGAACTTCAATAACAATATCTCAACTTGACCACAAAACTTTGTTTTCGAACCTTTCTTTAACTCATGATATTTAATATTTTTGAAAAAAAAATAGTTTTACCCAAAAAAATGGATTCCAAAAACCAGCTGCCGGGATAATGAAGCTTATCCTAGGCAAAAAATATTCTGTGCTGGCGGTCACAAAATGTGAAACGAAGTTTGGAGTCAAAATTGCGATGGAGCTGGAAGAAATGGTGGTATTTCTTCCCAGCAAGTTCAGCTCTCTAACCAACGCTGAAGTGTTGGAAATAGCTAAGCGGAAACTGAAAATTTGGCGGAGTGCAGGATTTCGGCTGGAAATCGAGGAAATCAAGGAGAACGAGGAGATATCCGCCATTGAAAGCAGCGAGGACGAGGAGGAGACTGCGGCAATGAAAATGCCTCAAAGTGTAAAAAAGTTTTACTTTCCAAATTAATATTTTGTGTGTTTATTATTATTAAATGAAATATTATAATATTTTTTATGTTTATTTTATTATTATTAAATGAAATATTATAATATTTTGTGTGTTTATTTTCTTATTATTAGGCATTTATGTTTAAAATTCTAATTTTCCAAAGCTCAAAATAAAAAAAAAACAACAAGAAATAATAAGTTTTTTGAATTTTATTGAAAATTTCATAAAAAACTATCAAAAAACAAAAATGCATGAAAATCAGCATTATCTTTGGTTCAAAGGGAAATATTTTATATTTTTTTGTGCAGTTTGGAAGACCTTTTAAAGTACAATTATTTCTGACCGTTTTTGTTTTTTCAACAACCATACCAGCCGAAATTTTTACGAAAAACATAATTTTTGGAGGTTATTTAAAAATGGTTTAGCTCACTGGCGGTTGTCGTGACAGCCAAAATATTTTGGGAATCGGCATAAAATAGACCAAAGTACATTTTTAGTGGGTGACAACGGCAACTTTTTTTTCGAGGCACCCTAATATACATATATATTCGAGAAATTTATAAATATTATAAACTTTTATAAATATTACCTAAACAATACAATAAAAAAATTAAAATAAAACAAAAGAAATTGTGTAAATTAATTAGAATTGACCGTATATTTTATGTTATATGGCGTTAACGCAAAAAAAGAAGCCGTTTTCTTTGTTTACAAAAAGATCTCATGGTAAAGTGGGGGTGTGTGCTGCTTCCTCTCCTGATGAGACATCGTAATGACCCTAAGGTAAGGTTAGAAAACAATTTGGCATCAAATATATCTTATTATCAAATGGGCTAAGCGTGATTTTTCTTTGAGATGTATTGTACAGTATATGTTTCTCGGACCTTATTGTGTTTTGCGTATGAGAGTGCTCCACATTTTCTTCAAGTCAATTTTTGTAATCCTCGAATGTAATTTCTTTGCTTATCACAGCAGACTTGACTCCTTCTGCTTTTTTAGTTATTTGATGTTGAGCATCATCCCCTAGTACTCGTAAAGCATACATCTTAGCGCGTAATGCAACAAATTCCAGCATAATTTGGCCATTATTTTCATCTTTCATAATGCCCAGTATTTTCTTGTTAACTTGCGGTAAATTATATGGATTGCTTGCAGAATAACCAGATGTGTCGAATCGGTGTAAATGTTGACTCATATCCATATAAACATCATTAGTTCTTATTTCGTATATGAGCGAATCAGTATCTGTATAGCATAACTCACAATTATCGCCATATTTGTATTTCATGTATTTATAATGAAAGTCATATACCAATGTTTTGGCGATATCTAATATAACCATTCCAATATAAAGTGGTTTGTTGAATATTACTTCTGTTTTTAAAAGTTCAATAGCAACCAAATTATCATCAAATATTGAGCGACCGTGAAAATTTGGTTTTGATATTAAATCTTCAGCTCCATAACGTCCTTGCCAGCGTGTTACAAGTTTAATATCGCGTCGAAGTCGAACATTCTCCATTGTTTTTCCAAAAACCGCATTACACATCAATTTAAACAAATTTTTTTCAAATTCATTTTTAGCCTTTTGTCTTAGACTGGTATTTAATTCAATATACGGTCTCATCCAATCAGTCTGAGAGAATTTCAAAGCACGATGAATTTTTGTGACTTTTATCCCTTCATTTAAATATTCCTTTAAATTTCGATAATGAACAACATATTTGATTGTATTGTACAAAGTTGCCAACATTTTTGCGTCTTTGAAACCTGGTGGAGCTCTTTTTTCTGGCGCGTAAGGTAATTCTTTATGCTTATCGTGTAAGCTAGTTGGATATTCCATATCAACTTCCAAAATATAGCCAAACTGCGAATCATTCGGAATATCAAAGTTTAAATTATTAACATCTTCGACCCACTGCAGATTACTGTATGGTAAGTACTGAGTCATGAATACATTGCATTGATGTCGTAATACATAAGATATGTCGAAGCTTGGTTATGACCATAATCTGGCATGTATTTGTTATTCGCTTTTGCATACCATTTAGAACACTGCGTGAGGCCTCTTCGAATTCCGTTTTCTATAAACATGAGCACATCAACATCTTGCACGAGCTCAATTTCTACCCCCGTATATTTCAGCATTGCATCCCAAGCAAGTCCAGGTGCGGTGTAGTAATGTGCTGGATAAATTGTAATTATTAATACAACAGTAGATACGATATGGGGGTTCTGGGTCAGGAGGCGCGGAGGCGCAAGCCGATGACGTCACGCCCGGCACTCAAGTATGAACGGATTTCTGCTTGTGCTGGTGGACGGACAGACAAAAAACCGCAAGTTGTTTTTGCTTTAAGCGTTGATCATGTTCTTATCAGTGTTTGTATGTTTTATGATTTTTTTCATAACCCTAGCATTAGTTATAGCAATGACTCAAATAAATATATATTTATAAGACTTCTAACGTAGACTGCGTGGTGGCATACTTATCAGAGTTCGCATGAGTAAACGAAATATATAGCAACCAGGAAGAGTCAAGAAGTTTCTAGAAGCTTCGAGATGTAGAAACTTCGAGAACATTTTAGAAGCTGACAACAACATCACCAAATATTTTTTTTCAAAAGCGTTGATCATAATTTTATACACTACATTATCGGTAGTGGTAGTCAAGCGAGTTCTTATCAGTGCTTGCATGTTATGTTTTTTCTTAACCCTCAAATACCTAATAGCAATGACTCAAATTCTGCTGGTTGACTTCAGCTGAAATGATATGACTTGCTTTATGAAAATATATATATTAATATGGGTTGAAGCAATTTAGGTACGGCGAAGGTTGAAGGGTTAAAGAATTGTTTATAAATTTATCATAATGGTGCTAAGTATTAGGTGCGAGTATTAGATTTGCATAAGTAGTTTAAGAATTGGATGACAACCATTTGAAACATAGGCGTATATATAAATATCTATTCGTCAGCTGGGGGACATCGAGGTAACAAGCCCCCGCTTAATAATCATCGGCCAAGTCGCTTATACCCAGCAACTTCTCCGCCGCTGTATTTTATTTTAAGTAAACGAAATACACCGCAACCAAGAAGAGTAAGGAAGTTTCTAGAAACTTCGAGATGCAGAAACGTCGAGAACAATTTAGAAGCCGACTTATGTTATTGTATACCGATGACGTCACCCATCCCCATCCCGATACGGATTTTAATTTTATTTAATTTCAATTTCAATACTAATTTCAAGGTTAAAGTGATAAGAGCCAAGCTTCATAGTAAGCTTCGTCTCTTTTTATAATACTCTCATCGTACATAGGTTGTTGAAGTACATTGAGTATTTCATTCATATTGAATTATTGGTTGATTGATTATCGATATTATGATTGATTGATTAATTATCGATCAGTTTTAGCAGGTAGCTGTTTAACAGTACAGATCTGCTTAGTTATCTGCTAAGCAGTTATCTGCTAAAACTGATCTGTACTATTCAACAGCTAACTGCTAAAACTGATCGGTACTATTCAACAGCTAACTGCTAAAACTGGTTTGTACTGTTAAACAGCTACCTGCTTAAACTGGTTTGTACTGTTAAACAGCTACCTGCTAAAACTGGTTTGTACTGTTAAACAGCTACCTGGTAAAACTGATCGATAATTAATCAATCAATCATAATATCGATAATCAGTCAACCAATAATTCAATATGAATGAAATACTCAATGTACTTCAACAACCTATGTACGATGAGAGTATTATAAAAAGAGACGAAGCTTACTATGAAGCTTGGCTCTTATCACTTTAACCTTGAAATTAGTATTGAAATTGAAATTAAATAAAATTAAAGTCCGTATCGGGATGGGGATGGGTGACGTCACACAGTGGTTCCAAATCGAAAAAAGACGGCCAAAACCTCAAGGAGTGGTCTGATTTTCATGAAATTAAGTATATATAGGTTTTTGGGGTCGCTGATCACGAATCTGAAGTCAAAAATTTAAAATTCAAAATGGCAGCTACAAAATGGCGGCCATGAACTAGCTAACTTCTTTAATAATTGTTTAATTGAGCTCAAAATTGGTATTCGGGGGTTTTTGGGGTCGCTGATCACGAATCTGAAGTCCAAAATTTTAAATTCAAAATGGCGGCCATGAACAAGCTAACTTCTTTAATAATTGTTTAATTCAGCTCAAAATTGGTATTCGGGGGTTTTTGGGGTCGCTGATAACGAATCTGAAGTCCAAAATTTTAAATTTAAAATAAATAACAAAATTTTTTATATTTTATACAAAGTTATTTAACACATTTTTATGTACACTAATTTTCCAATAACGCTAAAACTTCTTCAGGTAAATGTTTTGTTTTAATTGTTGGCAAATTTCCTGATGACGACATTTTAGGATCTGAATAAAGCAGCCATCTGTTGAAGACGTCTTCATTGGTAGTAATTCGGGACATTCTTTTAATTTAATTTAATTTATTAAATAATTTTTGCAAACATTTTATTAACACGACCGTTATTTCAACACAACACGCGATAAAACGCAACCGATCGCACACAAAAAATTTACGTTTAAAGAAAAGCTTCCTCAGATAACTTTGATAATAACTTTGATAACACTAGGCGCCACCATTTTTGAGATCCACATGCCACTATACTTTTCTTATGGTTTTCGGCCTTCTAAACACGAATATCGCAATAGAAACCATTTTCTGTGGATAGGTTTCTGAGATATGACCTTTTAAAAAGTATGCAAAACTAGGTAATTTAATTATCTTTAATTTGGTGTTTCATTTTTTGAAATTTGTCAACGCGTTCTCGAGATAGGTAGATATTTATGACACCATCTCTTTGAAAAACGGGAAAAATGTTTAAAAATCATATCTCAGAAACCTATCCATAGAAAATTTCTTTATTGCAATATTCGTGTTTAGCAGGCCAAAGTTCATAAGAAAAGTATAGTGGGATATGGATCTCAGAAAATTTTTTGTATTTTGGCGCCTAATGTAATTTGTATATCAATCAGGGATAAAAATAATCATTAACATACTGTTTTTTTCGAAACCTGTTGTCATTATTACATTTTAATAGAAATATACACTTAAAGATAACCTTATTTAGAATTCTTAATAACAATACAAAAAAAATGTATATTAAAATAAATGGATTACACAAAAAAAATTTTTTTTTTTTCGAAACCAGTTTAATTTTTTTTTGGGCAAAATTTTTTTCTTCTATTAGTATTATAAGATATCCCACAAAGTAACCAATACCTTTCTATAGGGGCGTAACGCGGCGAACACTTTCGTTTTTTCCATTTTCACTGATCCAAATTTTTCAAAAAATATAAATTTTCAATGATTTTTTTAAAATATTAGGCATGAAATTTTTTCAAAGTTTTAAGTTTATTCTAATTGCATATGCTTCGATTCAATATATGAAAATATAAAACAACTTAAATTACTTGTACAGATAATACAAAAAATGTTTGAATTTGGGTCAAAATTTTACTATTTTTTTTGTAAAATTTTTGCCAAACTTTCAAGGCGTTAAAAATGAAAAAAAAATTTTTAAAAAAAAATTGACATCGCAGTTTTTTCATTTATCTATCTTTAATAGGTATTTGATGTTAAATATGTTTTTCAAACATCTTTAAAAATGAGGTTTTGGCCGCCTTTTTCATGTTTGGAACCAATGTGCGTCATCGGCATACAATAACAAAAGTCGGCTTCTAAATTGTTCTCGACGTTTCTGCATCTCGAAGTTTCTAGAAACTTCCTTACTCTTCTTGGTTGCGGTGTATTTCGTTTACTTAAAATAAAATACAGCGGCGGAGAAGTTGCTGGGTATAAGCGACTTGGCCGATGATTATTAAGCGGGGGCTTGTTACCTCGATGTCCCCCAGCTGACGAATAGATATTTATATATACGCCTATGTTTCAAATGGTTGTCATCCAATTCTTAAACTACTTATGCAAATCTAATACTCGCACCTAATACTTAGCACCATTATGATAAATTTATAAACAATTCTTTAACCCTTCAACCTTCGCCGTACCTAAATTGCTTCAACCCATATTAATATATATATTTTCATAAAGCAAGTCATATCATTTCAGCTGAAGTCAACCAGCAGAATTTGAGTCATTGCTATTAGGTATTTGAGGGTTAAGAAAAAACATAACATGCAAGCACTGATAAGAACTCGCTTGACTACCACTACCGATAATGTAGTGTATAAAATTATGATCAACGCTTTTGAAAAAAAATTTTTGGTGATGTTGTTGTCAGCTTCTAAAATGTTCTCGAAGTTACTACATCTCGAAGCTTCTAGAAACTTCTTGACTCTTCCTGGTTGCTATGTATTTCGTTTACTCATGCGAACTCTGATAAGTATGCCACCACGCAGTCTACGTTAGAAGTCTTATAAATATATATTTATTTGAGTCATTGCTATAACTAATGCTAGGGTTATGAAAAAAATCATAAAACATACAAACACTGATAAGAACATGATCAACGCTTAAAGCAAAAACAACTTGCGGTTTTTTGTCTGTCCGTCCACCAGCACAAGCAGAAATCCGTTCATACTTGAGTGCCGGGCGTGACGTCATCGGCTTGCGCCTCCACGCCTCCTGACCCAGAACCTTCATATCGTATCTACTTACTACCTTCTCTGAAATTTTCAAATACATCTGCAAGTAGCAACACAAAAGTTTTCAAGTAAAGATCGCTGTATTCACCAAGAGTTTTTATATTAAATTTTAACCAAACTGATTGAGCATGTTCATAGTCTTCAGAATTAATATGTTATTTTCCTAAGGAACTATAAAACTTTTCTTTTGCTGGCAATTGGTTTTCTTCTAGAGTTGACCAATTTGATATATATTCGTATGGGAACACTCCTTTCCTTTTAAGCAACTTCAACTTTTCATCACTTATGTTTGGAAACTGTGAATCAATAGTGTTTTTTTCACTAAGATATGATGCTAATTTACCAAGTGATGAGGCCATAAAACGAAATGAGTCAATAAACTTGAATTTTATACTGCAGCCATCTATATGTTTTAGAATGGATATATAACTTTCTGTGTTATAAGGTATTATTTTTGATTGTCCCGGGATGCTATTTGATATATCTTTTATCAACAAATGCGCATCATATCCACTGAGATTGTGTACTACGATAGGGACTGTTTTACCTTCTTACATACTTACTTAGGTGGCCGTGACAACCCGTGTCCGGATTTCGACCGACCTCATCAGCTCTCGCCAGGCGCCTCTGCTTTGCGCGCGCCTTCTCCAATCGGATACACCAAGTGCGGTTAGGGCTTCCTCAGCCTGGTCCATCCATCGGAGGCATGGTCTCCCTCGTCGTCGTTGACCAGCGACCCTCGCCTCGAGCACCTTTTTCGCTGGAGCTTCGTCGTCCATACGATGGACATGACCCAGCCAGCGTAGTCGCTGCACAGTTATACGCCGAACTACGTCAATGTCTCCGTAGACTCGAACAGGACCGAAGATTTTGCGAAGAACTTTTCTCTCGAACACCCCCAGAGCGGCTGCGTCAGTTTGCGAAACTACCCATGCCTCAGCGCCATAAAGCAGCACAGGTAGAACGAGCGTCTTGTAGAGTGTTAGTTTTGTCGATCGAGAGAGGGAGGGCTCTGGAACTTAGTTGCTTACTGAGCCCGTAGTAGCACCTATTAGCAATTATTGTTCTTCGCTTTATCTCCAGGCTGATTTCGTTGTTAGTATTAATGGCGGTGCCAAGGTATACAAACTCCTTGACTACTTCAAAGTTATAGCTGCCGGATGAAACGTGGGAGTCTAAACGCCGCGCTCCCTTGTTTGTAGACAGCATTTACTTTGTTTTACCCTCATTTATCGTCAAACCCACTTTGGCTGATTCCTTTTCGATAGCGGCGAAAGCAGCGGTAACATCTCTCTTGGTTCTGCCAACAATATCAATATCATCAGCGTAAGCAAGGAGCTGGACACCTTTATAGAAAATGGTGCCATTACGATGCACACCGGCCTTTCGTACGATCCCCTCCATGATGATGTTGAAGAGATCGCAAGACAGTGGATCGCCTTGCCTGAAACCTCTTTCGGTATTGAAGGTTTCGGAGAGGTCATTTCCTACCTTGACGGAGCTGCGTGTGTTGCTCAACGTCATTCTGCAAAGTCTAATCAACTTTGCAGGTATACCGAACTCAGACATTGTTGCGTATAGGCAATCCCTTCTCGGGCTATCGAACGCAGCTTTAAAGTCGACAAAGAGATGGTGTGTGTCAATTTGATTTTCGTGGGTTTTCTCCAGGATTTGTCGTAGCGTGAAAATCTGGTCTATGGTGGACTTACCAGGTCGAAAGCCACACTGATAAGGTCCAATCAGTGTTTTTGTAATTGGCTTTAATCTTTCACACAGTACGCTTGAGAGAACCTTATATGCGATGGAAATAAGACTGATACCTCTATAACTTGCGCAGATTGTAGGGTCTCCTTTCTTAAGTATAGGGCACAGTACACTGAGGTTCCAATCGTCGGGCATGCTTTCTGCTAGCCATATTTTGCTGATGAGCTGATGCATGCGCCTTATCAATTCATCGCCGCCGGTTTTAAACAATTCAGCTGACAGGCCGTCAGCACCCGCTGCTTTATTGTTTTTGAGTCGTTGGATAGCAACTCGAACCTCTTCATGGCTAGGTGGTGATACTTCCACTCCGTCATCGTCGATTGGTGGCACTGCACTGTGCTCTCGATGGGCGGCATTGGTGGAATCGTCGCCATTAAGTAAATTGGAGAAGTGCTGTCTCCACAATCTAAGCACACACTGTGTATCCGTATTCAGATCTCCATTTTCGTCTCTACAAGTGGATGCTCCGGGCTTGAAACCTTGGGTTAGACGCTTAACCTGTTGATAGAATTTTCGTGCATCCTTCTTGCCCTGGTATACCTCTAGTTCCTCACGCTCACGCTTTTCCTGCTCTCTTTTCTTGCGTCTGAAAAGGCGCCTCTCTTCCTTCCTCTTTTCGCGGTAGTTTTCTCGCACGGCTCGCGTTGCAGCTGACTGCAGCGTTTTTCTATAAGCGGCGTTTTTTACTGCAGTCGCAATGCGACACTCCTGATCATACCATTGGTTCCGAGGTTGCGGGCGCCGGAAACCAATGACTTCTTCAGCGGCAGCGCGCATGGAGTGGGATATATGCGCCCAAAGTCCGCCGGCGTCGTCGGGTCCAGAGGTTGGTTGGTTGAGCTTAACCGAGAGTTGAGCGGAGTAGGCTTCGGCAGTCTAAAACGCACAACTAGCGATAATTGCATATTTTTTAAGTATTTCAATAAATCAGTTGATTTGTTTATTTAGGTTATTCTACATTTCTTTTGTATGTCACATAAATTATTTTTGTTATTTAAGTTATTTCAAGTATCTCTTTTCCGCTATTCAATACTTTGTTGCACTTATTAAAATTTGGGTGACACTTAAATATCGAACTGCATTTTTTGAATGTATGTCATAAACATACATATGGTATTTAAATATATGTATTTCAGCATTTCTTTGGAATGTATGTCATAAGCATACATTCATTACATTGTGGAAAAATATATTTACTTGTATTTATGTATTACACGAAGAAATCGTAAATGGAAAGTTGTAGACGGAAAAGAAGATTTTAATAAAGTTAGATAAGATTTCACACTCAAGAAGAGAAGTTGTTTTAATTTAAACCTCCCACACCATAACTGGCGCAGTCGAAAGTTCTTGCGAACGGTTTTGTGTTAAGTGTTAGGAAATAAAATCGGCGGTTTCCCGAGTTTAAAAGAAAATAACATTGAGATCATCGAAGGATCATCGATCATCAAGCACCAAGGGTACATTGGAGCAGCACAAACCGGAGGATTTCAGTCCTGAATCGCAGAGAGAACCTACTTATACAGAAGATAATATGGCAATAGAACAACTCATACTATTAGGATTAATGTAAGTCAAATATTGAATTTTATTTCATTGTTATAAATGCATAGGAAAATAAAAGAGTTCTTTCCATATTCGAAACCAAGAAGATCTATAAGCTTAGACGCAATACCTGAAAATCTAGAAGTGGTAGATTTTCATAAAATAAAATTGAGTGAAAGTGTGTCAAGTATTTTTCAAAAACCAAATCAAAGTTTAAGTGTTGATATGGCGAGTCCGCCTGCATCTGATATTCTTAACTCGTTAAGGATTCCTGATGTAATCAAGGATCTGCCTCGCTATGATGGCAATCCAAGATTGCTTCATGAGTTCATTACGAACGTAGAGGAGATCTTGCGGCATATTTTGCAATTAGATGGGTCCCCCCAATCAACAATTTTGTTAAGAGCAATTCGCAACAAAATTGAAGGCCCAGCCAACGAAGTACTCAATATGTATGGCACGGCTCTGAATTGGGAGGAAATAAAAAATAACTTAATTTTACACTATTCTGATAAAAGAACAGAAACAACATTAATTCGAGACTTACACTCGTTAAAACAAAGAAATCAAGCTGTAGAAGAATTTTATAGCAGTATCATCGAAATACAAGCTACACTCATAAACAATATTCTTATCCATGAATGTAATAATAACGTTATAGCTGCAAAGAAAACACTTTACGGAGAAATGTGCCTTAATACTTACCTTACGGGCTTAAGAGAACCATTGGGGTCGGTTATAAGAGCTATGAGGCCAGAATCACTCCCAATAGCATTAGATTATAGCATTAAAGAACAAAATATTTACTATAATAAATTTACCTTTAATACCAATTATAAGCCAAATTTTAAACCTCCTTTCCACCAAAACAGGTCTATAAGACACGACAATTTTTCACGACCACAGTACAATACTCAAAATCAACCTAGAAATACACCACAACCAAGCTATCAAAATCAGTTATATAATAGGAATTTTGGGCAGCACCAAAACCAAAATAGAAATCTCTTTTCAAATACTCCAAATCAATATACTTCCAATAACAGGCATTTTGGTCAGCACCAAAGCCAAAACAGCAATTTCACACAAAATTTCAATGCCCACAACCAACACGTACAGAGACAACCTCCACCAGAGCCTATGGACACTAGCTCTGGAAACTCACGTTTTACACAGAGGACAAACAGGACTAACTTTCCTAATACAAGAGAAATGCATAATATAAACTCAACAGAGGAGAACAAACGACAACCCACAATGCAAAAGAATGCAACCTGTCAGCAAAATATGAATGAACGGTACGAAGGCTACGGATTTTATAAAGACGCAAACGAAGACTGTGACGATGACGAAAATTTTCAATATTGCGCCTCGAGCAAGCAACCGGATACTTAGATATAAACAAACACGGTTTCACCCTTCCATACATTAACATTTCTTCACCTTTCGGACGACCTTTAAAATTTCTAATTGACACTGGAGCGTCTTCTTCATTTATAAATCCCGAATTTATAAATAATGCCGACACTGAAATTCGCGAACCAGTCACAATAACAACTGTTTTAAATAAACATAAGATAAACAAACAAACTACATTGCCTACCTTTATTGAATTCAAAGAGACAGGACAGTTAACATTTTTGTTATTTAAATTCCACGGATACTTTGATGGACTGATAGGACTAGACATTTTGACAAAATTAGGAGCTAAGATTGACTTAAGCACAAACAAACTGATTACGAACAATTCTGTTATTAATTTAAAATTCAAACCAAACTTTTCTTCAGGAAAATACCTTATTCCACCCAATTCTAAACAAGTTATTAAAATACCTACAGACATAAAGGACGGCGACGTATATATCAAAACAATACAAATCGAACCAGAACTATTCATCTCCGAAGGCATTTACAAGACTAAAAACTGGTTTAGTGTAGTTGAAATTGTTAACAACAGTAATTCACATAAAACTCTTTTGCTAGAACAACCACTTAAAGTAGAACACTACAATACTGAACATTTTGTTGAAGTAAATAACCTTAGCATAGAATGTAACAGACAAGGAATTGAAGGTGATATAACTGAACTTATTCGATCCTCACATCTTAACACAGAAGAAAAGAAATCACTTTTTAAATTTTGCAAAACGTACGATGACGTATTTTTTAAGGAGGGACAAGACCTGAGCTTTTCAAACACAATTAAACACACAATTGATACTACGGACGACGTACCAATCTACACAAAATCGTATAGGTACCCATACATTCACAAAGGAGAGGTAAAAAATCAAATATCAAGTTTACTAGAACAAAAGATCATACGCCCTAGCTATTCACCCTGGAGTTCACCGGTGTGGGTAGTACCCAAAAAATTGGATGCAAATGGAAAACAAAAATGGCGGTTAGTTATTGATTTTAGAAAACTTAATGAAAAAACCATTTCCGATCGTTATCCCATTCCAAACATCACCGAAATTCTCGACAAATTAGGCAAATGTTTATATTTTTCGACATTAGATTTGGCAAGCGGATTCCACCAAATTGAAATGAACCCTAGAGATATACAGAAAACAGCTTTTACAGTGGAAGAAGGCCACTACGAATTTCTAAGGATGCCATTCGGGCTAAAGAATGCTCCTTCAACCTTCCAAAGAGTTATGGATAACGTACTCAGAGATCTACAAGGGAAAATATGTTTAGTTTATCTAGATGACATTATAGTATTTTCGACATCACTCCAAGAACATTTAGAAAACCTAAAGAAAGTTTTTGACAGACTCCGGGAATCCAACCTAAAAGTTCAACTTAATAAGTCGGAATTTCTACATAAAGAAATTGCGTTTTTAGGTCATATCGTTACAACAGACGGAGTAAAACCGAACCCGGACAAGATTTCAGCAATAAAAAAGTTTCCTTTACCACGCACACAAAAAGAAATAAAATCGTTTTTAGGACTACTAGGTTACTACCGTAAATTCATTAAAGATTTTGCAAGGGTAGTAAAACCACTAACAGAATGCCTAAAAAAAGGTAGAACCATCGTCGCTAACGAAAAATATGTAAAAACCTTTGAAACTTGTAAAAACCTTCTCGTAAATGACCCTATACTCCAATATCCTGACTTTTCGAAGACATTCACATTAACGACAGACGCTAGCAACTTTGCACTAGGAGCCGTCTTATCGCAGGGGCACTTAGGAAGCGACAAACCTATATGCTACGCTAGCAGGACACTAACGGACACGGAAATAAACTACTCGACAATCGAAAAAGAATTACTGGCCATAGTATGGGCCACAAAATACTTCAGACCATACTTGTTTGGACAAAAATTTAGAATTGTTACGGATCATAGACCATTAACTTGGATTATGAACTTAAAAGAACCAAATTCAAAGTTAATTAGGTGGAAACTTAAATTAGAAGAGTTCGATTACGAGATAGTTTACAAAAAAGGGACACTAAACTCAAACGCAGATGCCTTGAGTCGGATAAAAATTGATAATCCAGATACAAAACAACTCGAAATAAATATCAACGATGCCACTACTTCTATTCAAGGTACTTCAGGTTCAACAGTACACTCAGCACAAGAAAACCTTAACGACGGAATACCAATCTCAGAAAAACCTTTAAACGAATTCAATCTTCAAATTATTCTAGACAAATCATGCCAAAAACCATTCTTAACAGTAGAAGTCCCTTTCAAAAATAAACAGAGGAAAAGTATAAGGACACCAGACTTTACAGAAGAAAAACTAATAGACATATTTAAAAAATATTTCGCACCCAATAAGCTAACAGCAGTCTACACAGACGACTTAACCTTTTCCTTAGTACAATCCGTTTACTCCAAATATTTCTCAGCAAATAGAACCTTCAGACTTATAAGATGCAAAGAAATTCTAATAGACATAACCGAAAACGACGAACAAGATAAAATAATTAGCATTTATCACGAAAGCAGTAACCATAGAGGTATTAATGAAACTTTAGCACATCTGAAAAGAGAATACTACTTCCCCTATATGAAATCGAAAATAACACAAACCATAAACAATTGTAATATATGCCAAGAACAGAAATACGACAGACAACCTCAAAAAATCAAATATAGTAAGCCAGAAATTCCCGAAAAACCTCTAGATATCCTGCACATAGACATTTATAGTATAAATCACCAATATGTTCTTACTATGATCGACAAATTCTCAAAATTTGCTTCAGGGTATACACTCCCTAATAGGAATAGTATTTCAATAGTAAAAGCAACAAGACAATTTTTCAGCACCTATGGCATACCCAAGAAAATAGTTTGCGATCAAGGTTCTGAATTTACAGCAAATATTTTCAAAGATTTCTGCAAACAATTCAAAATAGAACTGCATTTCACTTCTTTTCAACAAACTTCCAGTAACTCTCCAGTTGAACGGTTACATTCGACAATGACAGAAATCTACAGAATTATAATTGCAACAAAGAAAGAAAACAAACAAGACGTAGACCATGACGAAACTCTCGCGGAAACTTTTATTACATATAACAACGCCATTCACTCATCCACGAAACACACACCTTTTGAACTTTTCCATGGAAGAACTTTTAAATTCAATAACGAAATATGTTTCAATAACGAACATGAATATTTAAAAAAATTAAATGAATTTCAAGCAGTTTTATACCCAAGGATAAAAAGTAGACTAGAAATTATCACAAATGAAAATATCGATAAATTAAATCAGGTAAGGGAAGATCCAAAAAGTAACGAAATCAACGAAACGGTTTTTAGAAAAGAGTGTCGCAGAAATAAAATGACACCAAGATTCTCAAAGCTTAAAGTTAAGGAAAACAATAGAGTAACAATTATATCTAACAGAAACCAAAAAATCCACAAATCTAGAATAAGAAGAGAAAAAGAAAACAATTTAACAAAACTAATAAAAACCTTTAAAAATTAAATTAGGATAGTAAGCTAGTAATAGTTGTGTACTTACAGGGTTATGACAGGATCTGGACAGAAAATGGAAATTCAAGAACTTAACGAACAACAATCATTACTAACTATCCAAAAAGGCACTGCGAGAACAATAAGAAATTACAACAACCTTATACACATTGTTAACTTAGATCTGTACAAGGACAACGTCAACAGAATAAGCAGTTCAATTACAACACTAGAAAAATTATATAACGATAAAGACATGACGTTAATAACAAAACTTAAATTAAAAGAAGTCCAAAATAAATTAGATTCACTCAGTCCACATTCAAGAAACCGTAGAGGAATAATTAATGGATTAGGCACAGTAGTTAAGTTTATCACTGGCAACATGGACGCAAATGATGCAAAAATATTAAACAAACAAATTGAAGACTTAAGATCCGAACAAACAAATCTTCGACAAGACACTAACAGCCAAATAAAATTAAACTCTATTATGATACAAAGGTTTGAAAATATTACTAATCATATAAACAATCAGCAACTAAAAATAGAAAATTTTGTCAACAAAATTCAAGATCAGAACACAAACAGAATTCGAGTTAATGAAGAAATTCTACTTCAGACTCAACATCTCGCACAAATTAATTACAACATTGACTTATTAAACAATCATTTAGCTAACATTGCAGAAGCAATAGTACTAGCAAGACTTAATATAATATCAAAATTTTTTCTTAATCATGAAGAATTGGATGAAATATATAACACACTTTCAGCTCAATCAATAAATATACAATCTACCAACAATATCTATGAATTACTAGGATTACAAGCTTATTACAACAACACAAATATAATATTTAATGTCCGCATTCCTATCCTATCATATAACAATTATTCCCTAATTCATATTATACCACTCCCCATTAACAAAACAAAAGAAATAGAAATATTACCTTATGCATTATATAACTCTGAGAGCATTCAGTATTTGTCTGAAATTTGTCCGAAAGTAGAAGGAATTTACTATTGTCAAGAAGCAAAACAACAAGAAAATATCACAAAATCAACCTGCCTAGGACGGATTATTCTGCCACAAGAAGGAAAACCAGCTCATTGCGTCACCAACGACATTGGCCAAATATCGAACATTTTACAACCAGAACACAACTACATATTAATGCTGAACACCCAACCAACATTAGTTAACTCGACTTGCAACTTCGCTCCACATCCAGTATCGGGAAATATTTTGCTACACTTCGAAAACTGTCAAGTAGAGATAAACAACATAACATACCAGAGTAACCCAAACATCTACTGGGACGAAATACATCTAATTCCAACTGCACACATACCAATACACACCAATTTCACAGTCGGAAAATTAAACCTCCACAAAATCAACAACTTCAACATCGAGAATAGAATCGCTATAAACAACTTGAAATCTAAAACAAAACGAGAGCTCAATATAACTATCGGAGGAATACTACTCATGGGAACAATAATTTTGTTATTCATCCTATATAGTTCCAGAAGATTTAAACGAAACATTGTTTTTGATCATCCCGCTCCAACCACAAACCAAAGGTTATGGCCGTCGCTTCACACCGGGGGGGGAGGAGTTACGTTACCACCAACGACGATGGTAACATTAGCACCACCTAAGCCATTGAGACTACAATAACAACAACAAGAGCTACAAGAACCTATCCCACTGAGTTCCACTTGAACCATCGAAGCTACAACAACAACAATAACTAAAACGCACAACTAGCGATAATTGCATATTTTTTAAGTATTTCAATAAATCAGTTGATTTGTTTATTTAGGTTATTCTACATTTCTTTTGTATGTCACATAAATTATTTTTGTTATTTAAGTTATTTCAAGTATCTCTTTTCCGCTATTCAATACTTTGTTGCACTTATTAAAATTTGGGTGACACTTAAATATCGAACTGCATTTTTTGAATGTATGTCATAAACATACATATGGTATTTAAATATATGTATTTCAGCATTTCTTTGGAATGTATGTCATAAGCATACATTCATTACATTGTGGAAAAATATATTTACTTGTATTTATGTATTACACGAAGAAATCGTAAATGGAAAGTTGTAGACGGAAAAGAAGATTTTAATAAAGTTAGATAAGATTTCACACTCAAGAAGAGAAGTTGTTTTAATTTAAACCTCCCACACCATAACTCGGGCGCCGGAAACCAATGACTTCTTCAGCGGCAGCGCGCATGGAGTGGGATATATGCGCCCAAAGTCCGCCGGCGTCGTCGGGTCCAGAGGTTGGTTGGTTGAGCTTAACCGAGAGTTGAGCGGAGTAGGCTTCGGCAGTCCGTTGTAATTGCAGCTTAGCGACATCTAGCTTTCGTTGCATTCCTGTGCGTATGTTCTTGGCATTGCATAATCGCATGCGGATCTTGGCTGCAACAAGATAATGGTCGGAGTCAATGTTGACCCCCCGAAATGTACGCACATCTAGAACACTAGAGGCATGCCTTCCGTCGATTACAACATGATCAATTTGGTTTCGCGTTTTTTGATCCGGGGACAGCCAGGTGGCCTTGTGGATGTCGAGGTGCTTAAATCTGGTGCTACTAACTAGCATGTTTCGTGCCGCGGCGAAGTCGATCAGTCTTAGACCGTTGTTTGTGGAGGTCTCGTGAAGACTGAACTGACCGACAGTGGGGCCAAAGATACCTTCCCTTCCGACTTTCGCATTAAAATCGCCGAGGACTATTTTCACGTCATGGACCGGAAGGTGGTCATATACGTCCTCAAGACTAGCGTAGAAAGCGTCCTTGACGGCATCGTCCTTTTCCTCCGTCGGGGCGTGCGCGCAAATAAGGCTTATGTAGAAAAATTTTGCCTTAATGCGGATCGTGGCCAATCTTTCGTTCACAGGTGTGAACCGGGAAACAAGGTGGCGTAGTTTCCGGCTAACGACGAATCCACATCCGAGTTCGCGCTTCTCCGCATGGCAGCTGTAGTAGATATCGCAGTGTGCTTGTTTAGAGCAGCCTTGCCCTTTCCATCGCATTTCCTGGATGGCGGTGATGTCAGATTGTATTGTTTTGAGGGCTTCCGCCAGTTGGATAATGGCACCTTCCCTATAAAGGGGCCGGACATTCCAGGTGCATATCCGTAAATCATTGCCCGTTTTTCGTTTGCGGTGGTCGTCAACGTAATTGGGGTTCTTATCCGAGGCTGGTTTAGTTTTCATTGGGCAGTAGTAATGTGGCGGGACCCAAACCCTGCGCACATTCCATGTTTAAGGTCTATGGATCGACCCGCCGCTCAAATTAGCCGTCAAACTGACGGATGCCAGTTTGCCGTTGCCCAGGGAACACCACTTGGAGGTTTGAGTCGACTTGAGACGATTTCGACATGGATAATGCTGGCCTCGCCAGGTTGAGGCGGTCAGACACGTTGCCATGTGAAGGTTCGCCCCCTGTTCCCTCTGTTTTACCTTCTTTGTAATTAATATTGCATTGCTGATGTGCTGGTCCTCTGTATTTGCCCGTTACATGGCAATGATCTTTCACTTTAACATCAGATTCGGCAAACTGTTTGTTACAAATATAGCAACTTGGTGCAGAAATAAAGCTCGCCACTTGTTCGGATGTGAGATATTCCATAAGTTTTATATCGTTAACAATAGATTCCACTGTATTTGCTATGTACTGAAGCTCCTTAGCAAACCATTCTGGTTGCTGTGTGCCATTAAAAATGTTGCTGGGTTTTGCTGAAGATTATAATAAAATAATATTAAATTCGAAGCATGAGCTTATCCTTCAACGTTCATAATCTAATGAGAGATTTTTTCATCCTAATAATACAACAGATTAATTAAAATTTACTATATTAGATATAGTGTGGAAAATGCCTCACATACAACTATCGGACTTTGCAAAATTGGCAATGTACAAAATAATTAACAACAAAAATCCTATATAAATGCCATTTCGAAGTTGGGACTGTCATGTAAATCCAATGCTACCGATGCTAAGAGTACAAAGGTTTTATGGAATGTAAAACTAGCTCCGCAAAATGAAAGACCTAGATTTCTTATCATCGGTCTACAAAGAGAAAAAAGTAAAGAGGAAGGAAATATATTCGATCATTGTAATATCTCTAATTTAAAAGTATATCTAAACTCTGAATCATATCCCTATGATGATTTAAATAGTCGCTTTGAAATGGGGCAGTATGCTGTACTATATGCAAAAGTTCAACAAAGTTATTATATGCGGGAACCTCAACCATTGCTAGATGTCAGTACATTCAAGGCTATTGCTCCGCTAATTATTGTTGATGTAACACACCAAAATGAGGCAGTTAAAGTTGGACCTATTGATATACGAATTGAATTTGATACCGAATCACTTAAACCAATTCCAAATAAAACATCAGCCTTACTTACTTACTTAGGTGGTCGTAACAACCCGTGTCCGGGTTTCAACCGACCTTATCAGCTCTCGCCAGGCGCCTCTGCTTTGCGCGCGCCTTCTCCAATCGGATACACCAAGTGCGGTTAGGGCTTCCTCAGCCTGGTCCATCCATCGGAGGCATGGTCTCCCTCGTCGTCGTTGACCAGCGACCCTCGCCTCGAGCACCTTTTTCGCTGGAGCTTCGTCGTTCATACGATGGACATGACCCAGCCAGCGTAGTCGCTGCACAGTTATACGCCGAACTACGTCAATGTCATCGTAGAGCTCATACAGCTCGTGTTTCATTCGGATGCGATAGTCATCGCCGACTCGAACAGGACCGAAGATTTTGCGAAGAACTTTTCTCTCGAACATCCCCAGAGCGGCTGCGTCAGTTTGCGAAACTACCCATGCCTCAGCGCCATAAAGCAGCACAGGTAGAACGAGCGTCTTGTAGAGTGTTAGTTTTGTCGATCGAGAGAGGGAGGGCTCTGGAACTTAGTTGCTTACTGAGCCCGTAGTAGCACCTATTAGCAATTATTGTTCTTCGCTTTATCTCCAGGCTGATTTCGTTTTTGGTATTAATGGCGGTGCCAAGGTAAACGAACTCCTTGACTACTTCAAAGTTATAGCTGCCGGATGAAACGTGGGAGTCTTAACGCCGAGCTCCCTTGTTTGTAGACAGCATATATTTTGTTTTGCCCTCATTTATCGTCAAACCCACTTTAGCTGTTTGTAACATCTCTCTTGGTTCTGCCGACAATATCAATATCATCAGCGTACGCAAGGAGCTGGGCGCCTTTGTAGAAAATGGTTCCATTACGATGCACACCGGCCTACCGGCCGATGCAAAACATCAGCTTACTGTTTGGTAATTCACGATCGTTTAATTGAATACTCACCTCTAACCAGCGAAATCAGAAGAATGATTTAAATATGCAATTACTTATTTCTCATAATTTTTAATAAAAATAAAATAAAAGTAAAAAATACAAATGAATAAATCGACTCGTTTTTGTTTTATTTATATCAACATAGTTGAGTATAGTTATGGTTTGTATTTACAAGCTGAAGGTTATGGTAACGCTCTCGATCGCCAGCTCAACTTGCTCATATCCCCACCCCCACAGCGCCTTTGTCTACACCTAACGTAAATGCCCTGCTTAGATTTAAATAGCAATTATAAATTGATAGCCCCACGTCGCCGACATAAGCTGCTGCTGCTGCTGTTGCCGCACTTATCTTCAATTTACCAAATCATCTGTCCAACTCACACGTCGTCCCGTCAGTCGATATACACGCTGGGACCGCCACCATCCTTATCTAAATTCCAATAACACATAACATAAGCGGTAAGCGAAGTCGACAACAGCAACAGCAACAACATGCTTCAACCCTATATCACTCTGGCACCCTACATCATGTGACACCGAGATACCACCGCTGAGATGCTGCCTAGCTGTGGTCACCATGCCTATTTCGAAGTCGAACAATGCCGGCAGCTACACTGAGCGCTACAATAGGACGCTGCGGGCAGAGAACGCCGACTGCGCTGCTCCGCACAATTTTGTGAATTTTTAGGGCATATGTAAAACCCCATGCGATTTTTCTGCAAAACTCTCATAGATACTCTACTGGCTATACCCACTAGCAATGAGAATGCCAAAAAAAAATCTCAAGCCATCGACTGTGAACTCTGGAATTTTTTGAGAGCATACAACCCATAACGATTAAAGGAAATATTAGTAAAAAGCATGATGCAACTAGCAAGGTGGTAGTGACAGTAGGTTATATTCACGCAAACGGCGATCATAGGTTGTCATTTGCTTGTATATTTTAATTTTTCTGCTTTTTTTACTTTGTCCATTTTCTACTTTGTACCATTTTTGACAACCTATGATCGCAAAAAAAAACTGTCATTATCTTAGTTGCTTCATGGTTAAAAAGGACACAATCGAGTTTTTTGACCATTTGAGTTTTTGTTTCAGAGTCGGAACTGTTGAATTTTGTGGTGCATCTATGATCGTACCAACATATGTGGTATATAACGTTTTAATGTTTATTGTTGTTTGTAAGTGTGAGTTATCATTAAAGCGGATGCACGCTTGAATTTCCGGCTCAGGCTTGTCGGCTATCGGGTAGAGTTCAAACCTCGACTCACAAAAAAAAACTACTTCCAAATTATTTTAAATTGCGTGCAATATTTTTATTAAGCGGGTAAAAGAAGGGTAGAGAAAGATATTAGAAAAAAAAGTCAGGAAAATCCTTACTTAAATTATGTTAAAGCCATGGTAAACTATTATGGGGATCTATAATGGAGTTGATCCAACTGTACTCTCCTAACCATGATCAGTGAATAAGACCTATAAAACACGCTGATCCCTACCTACATGCGTCAAAACATTCTGATCACACCCTATACGCACTGATAGCGGAAATCAAAACATGTAATTTAGCACTCCATAATAATGTTAATTTTATCAACAAAAAGTAATAAAAAAAATAAATTTATTAAATATACAAATATTTCAATGTTCTTTTTTAGATATATATTTAAAAATTACAACTTGCTTGCAAAAAATGTAAAATATTATTAAAATTAAATAAATATGCATTTTGGTATAAATTACAATGGTAATAAAAATTAACTTTTCGAACAACATTATTTATTTAACATATCGAAAAATGGAACATACTAAAGTTCATTGGACATTGAAAATGGCAAAAAGACTTAAGACACGAACTCGCTCTAAGGTAAATGAGAATGTATGATCTCCGAAGCGAATTTGCTAAGTAAACCCGATTTTCGGGTGTTATCACTAGTTATTATTATTATTATTATTATTATTATTATTATTATTATTATTATTATTATTATTATTATTATTATTATTATTATTATTATTATTATTATTATTATTATTATTATTATTATTATTATTATTATTATTATTATTATTATTATTATTATTATTATTATTATTATTATTATTATTATTATTATTATTATTATTATTATTATTATTATTATTATTATTATTATTATTATTATTATTATTATTATTATTATTATTATTATTATTATTATTATTATTATTATTATTATTATTATTATTATTATTATTATTATTATTATTATTATTATTATTATTATTATTATTATTATTATTATTATTATTATTATTATTATTATTATTATTATTATTATTATTATTATTATTATTATTATTATTATTATTATTATTATTATTATTATTATTATTATTATTATTATTATTATTATTATTATTATTATTATTATTATTATTATTATTATTATTATTATTATTATTATTATTATTATTATTATTATTATTATTATTATTATTATTATTATTATTATTATTATTATTATTATTATTATTATTATTATTATTATTATTATTATTATTATTATTATTATTATTATTATTATTATTATTATTATTATTATTATTATTATTATTATTATTATTATTATTATTATTATTATTATCATTATTATTATTATTATTATTATTATTATTATTATTATTTGAATGCTAAGCACATATGGCTTTATAGCAATTAAATTTTTATAGAAATGTAAAATTGTCAGGTTTTCAGGTATATTCAGTTGCAATCCGGTTAGCTTGTTAGTAGTAAATATAATGATTGATTAGAGCGGTGCTCCCATATGCCTGGCTAGACGGACGAGGTCGAGCTCATACATGTACTAGGCCAGACAGACGAGGTCTTGCTCTGGATAATCAAAGTATATCTATAGCGTGTATATCTATATAAATATGGATTAGAGCACAGCTCACACACGCAAAGCTAGTCGTACGGCGTCAAACCGGCATATGTCAGGCGAGACGGACGTGGTCTCGCTCTGGATAATCATATTAAACTACACAGCTAGATTGTATAAGTTGTTACCAAGCATCACAGGAAAATATTAAGTATCCTCGGAAAGCATGATCCAGATTAGTGGCGTTACTGTAGATAATCTAAAATATTAAATTTAATTGAAGAAATTGCATCTGAAACATAAGTAATGTCCCCACAAGCGCTTCTGAGGCGTTCGTTTTGCAAGTAATTAGTTCTACAAAAGTTTATGTAAAGTAACTCAAAAGATCTTCTAGGTGGGAGATGAATATTAAAGTAAATTTTGCTCAGTTAATATAACTCAGTTAATATACTCAGTTAATATACTCTACATATCTGTAGATAATAAACTTTCTTAAGCCGCACTAAGGCAAATTTCCATGTAGATTTATTCAAAAATTTCTAAAAATAAAATTAGTTGGTAAAGATAAATGTCGTGTTAAAGATACGTACAATAGTGTTTGCAACAATCCAAATATATTTCAAATGTTAAGACTTAGTAAAATGTGTTTTAATTAATAAACTTCAGCGACAAAATAATCAGCTTGCTCTGCAGTGAAATGGCGAAAAAGTGACACGCTCGCTCTCTCAAGTATTTGACATTTCCGCACGAGATGCGTTTAAGGTTTGTTCGCTTTGTTCATTCTGAGGTGTCAGCTGAACGATGTTGCCATTCTTAACACTCCCCCCCGGTATGTCCTTCTGAGGGCCTACATGATCCATGATATCGAGAACGGCAATCTTCGTGGCGGGCCTGATGTACAAACCGGTGGCAGTTTTGACTGTAGCGCTCCTGACTTGGCAATCGGGACTTATCTTGACGTCTACGATGCGACTTTTAGGCCAGCAGTTGCGAGGAAAATCAGGGTCAGCGATGTAGACGATGTCATCAATCTCCATTTGCTTTACGTCGTTGAACCATTTACAACGGCGAGTTATAACTGGAAGATATTCTCGAAGCCATCTTTTCCAAAAGGCATTGGCCAGTTGCTGTGCAGTTCTCCAGTTCTTACGCAAAAGGACTCCTTCGTCCACAACATCTGCCAGAGGCTTGGTGCCGCTTGAACTGCCTAGTAAAAAGTGGTTAGGCGTTAAAGCTTCTTCATTTTCGTGACTTATAGGTATGTACGTTAAGGGGCGAGAATTTACGACCATCTCCACCTCCATCAAAGCAGACCGCAACAATTCATCTGTTGGAAACCGCGAAGGCAATATTCGGTATAGCACGTTCTTAACCGAGCGCACAAGCCGTTCCCAGGCTCCGCCCATGTGGGGAGATGCCGGTGGAATGAACACCCAATTCGTGGCTGCGCTTTTAAATGTGCGTATCATTTTGTCTTTGTCCATCAATTGATATGCTTCTGCCAGCTCTCCTTCAGTACCTTTAAAGTTCGTTCCGTTATCGCTCCATATTTCAATCGGCGTTCCTCGACGAGCTATAAAGTTTCTGATAGCCATAATGCAGGAGTCCGTTGACAGTGAGTACGCAATTTCTAGGTGAACTGCTCTAGTTGTTAGACACGTGAATAGAACGCCATATCTTTTCTCAGTGCTTCTTCGAACGCTTACCGACAAGGGTCCAAAATAATCGACCCCGGTATATGAAAATGTGCGGGGAAAAAGCTGCTAAACGGGCCTTTGGAAGGAAGCTCATTTTTGGTGGCAGTGGCACGGCTTTATAGTTTCTGCACTCTTGGCAGCTGCGTTTGATTTTTCCGAATGTCGCTCTCAATTTAGGAACCGCAAATTTCTGTCGAAGCTCATTTACAACCGTTTCGTGATTACCATGTTTATATTTTATATGGTAGTCCAAAAATATAAGGCGTGTAATGTGCCCCACTTTCGGGAGGATTATGGGATGAAGCCCATTTTCTAACGTCGATCTTCCCTCATGCCGAAGAACACTATTTTCATCAAGATAAGGTGATAGTGTATATAAATAACTAGATTTTGGGACGTTCTTACCTTCCGATAATAGCGCAATCTCATCTGCAAATTCGCTCGCCTGGCTCTCTCTATATAGCATGATTTCAGCCATCCTAATGCTGTCGGATATCGAAGCGCCAATCCTTTTTTCTTGTTGTGACTTGTTGGCTAGGCATCTCCAGCGGTTTATGATGCTGATTGTTGAAGCAGTAATGTGAAGAAGTCGTTTCCACGTCGAAAACCGTTCAGGCCCAAGCGATATGCCTTTAGGCCATTGCTTAGTGATATCGTGGTATCCAACGTATTGAGCTCGCAGCTCTTCTTGTGTTGATACTTGCTTGCGACTTTCCTTTGCCGGCCATTCGCTTGGATTAAGCTTCAGGAACTATGGCCCATTAAGCCATCGGCTATGGCTTGAAAAGTCTGGAATACGCTGCCATTTTGTCGCTTCATCCGCTACGTTGTCAGAAGTGGCTATCCAACGCCAGTCGTTTAAATTGGTTAGCTCTAATATTTCGCTGACACGAAAGGCCACAAACTGACGGTATCTTCGATGGTCGGAGCGCAGCCATGCCAACACAGTTGTCGAATCAGACCAAAATGTTTGCTTTTGTATAGGCACCGAGTGCGTCGCTCATAAATCTTTCGCAAGTCGTGCTCCAAGAATGGCAGCTTGTAGCTCTAGTTTTGGGATGGACATCATCTTAAGTGGGGCGACCTTTGATTTGCACCCAATTAGACTACAATGGACATTAGCGCCGTCTGAGCACCGCAAGTAAGAGACTGCCGCGTACGCGCCTTCGCTTGCATCCACAAATGTGTGCATTTCTAGGTCAGGAAAACGCAAAAACCTCGAATGTATATAGCAGCGTGGTATTTTCATGCTTTCAACTTCTGGCAGTAGTTTTATCCATCGTAGCCACTTTGAATACTGTTCGTCATAGATATGCTCATCCCAAGAACAGCCAGTGCGCCACGTGTCTTGAAATATAACCTTTGCAAACGTCACATAGAACGCTAGCAGTCCCAGCGGATCGAATACAGATATTACTAAACTTAATACTTCACGCTTAGTTGGTCTCACTTTTCCAGACAGCACGTCTTGATTTTTATAGTGCTTTGATATTTTGAATATTAAGCTATCATCCGAAGTGCACCACCACATGCCTAATACTTTTTCAGTGGGCAGCTCAGCATTTCCAGTTAGGCTAAGATCATCGATCGGTATTGCATCCAGGCCATTTGCCACCTCCAGTGAATTGGAAACCCAGTTGCGGATGTGAAAACCACCTTTCGAGTGAATGAAACTTACTTCACGTGCCAGTGATATCGCGTCTTCCACAGTATCAACGCTGTCGAGCATATCATCAACATAATGGTTGTGAATGATGCATTGGGTTGCTCTGGGATATTGTATTTTGAAGTGTTCGGCATTGGTATTCTTTACATATTGAGCGCAGCTGGGGGAACATGTAGCCCCGAATGTCATAACCTTCATCACGTAATGTTCAGGCTCGGTTGCACCCGGTTCTGTCCACAAAAACCGCTGATATTTCTGATCTGCTTCCCGGATATTAATTTGGTGGTACATCTCTGCAATATCGCCTCCGATTCCAATGCGTCGCTGTCGAAACTTGCGTATCACTGATATCATGGAGGCAAGTTGGTCAGGACCCTTAAGGAGCATTGAATTTAATGAAATGCCATTGACCATAGCAGCTGCATCCCACACAATGCGAATCTTTCCAGGCTTATTTGGATTTGTGACAGGAAATACGGGCAAATACCAGGATTTATGCGAATTGATCTCGGATGGTTCTAACTTTCGTGCATAACCTTTCGCTAAATAATCGACAATTTTAACTTGTAAGGCAGCGGCTAGTTCTGGGTCTTTATCCATTTTTAATGATAAGCACTTCGCTCTACGTTTGGCCATAGCAAGGCTGTTCGTAAGTGCATGGTGATCGCTGAACTTCCAGAGTAAGCGATCAAAGCGATCAACTCTTCGCGTGTACTTCTTGAGTTGATTTAGGGCTGATATATCGTCGTCAGACATAACGGCTCCAGATATGTCAGCGACACCAAGATTATCAAGACAGATATAGTCCTTTACTATTTTTAACAATTCAGTATTATCGGACGTATCACAATCGCAGATGTGGTATACATGATGAGCATCTGTGGACGCAATAGCCTTTTGTAATTGACCTTTTATGGTCCAACTTAGGCGTGTCTTTTCTGCTATTGGTTCATGGCCAGCACCTTCTCTCGATTTGAAGCTGAGGCTAAGCCTGCTGTTATTCAGGCCAATTAAAAGCCGTGGGGTGGCATCTTTGTATGAATGCAATGGAATTCCACGCAAATGTTTGAACTCTGTTTGAAGCTTTTCGGCATTTAATGTTTGCAATGGTAGGCTTAAATTCTTAACAGTATGAACACCGCTTAATGGAAACTGTTTAATATTGCCCATACCTGAAATTTGCATGTTGAGTAGCATCGAGTCATCTTCATATCTGTGAGTATTGGATGTCCATCGCAGACACAAAGGACTTGGAGTACCGCGTAAATTCAGCTGATCAACCAACTCCTCATCAATTAATATAAGCGATGATCCGTCATCCATAAAGGCGAATGTTTCAATCTGCACCCCATTGCCATATAGAGTAACGGGTAAAATTCGAAAAAATGTAGTATTGTCATGTTGAGAATGCGCGTTACAATTTTCCTGTGCAGAATTCTGAGCTGCGTTGGTGTTTTTAAACAACTGGTTTTTGTGAAGGAGCCGATGATGAATAGAATTGCATCCACTGACATTACATGTAATTTTTGATGTACATGAATCAGTATGATGCTTTTGAAGACATCTTCGATAGAGTTTATGCGTTCTTACCATTGCCCATTTCTCAGCTCGAGTCATTTTTACAAAGGCTTCACAGTTAATTACTCCTGCACAATTGCCTTCACATATGCAACAAATATTGCGATCAAAACCTGTATTAGTAGCATCTGTATGCGCGTTCAAAGTTCCTTTTTTACGATTTTTTGACGCTACGCTAGGAATTATTACAGAGTTGGCACCCTGTGCAAAATGGAAAAGCCACTTGCTAAAATGCTCCAATGAGTAGGAGGGCAGTGTGAGCTTGTGCATTCCCCAAAAGGCTGCTTGCATACCAGCTCTTGTTCGAGCTCAGGATTACTCAAGTGATTAACTAGCCCAGATGCTTTCATTGTAGCACAAATATTTTGTACTTCGATGGCAAAATCCACAACATTATCTAGACGGGTTTCTTTCGGTGCCGGCATATCTCGTATTTGTGTTAAAAGAATATCGATGATAAGTTCCGGCCTTCCAAATTTCATTCGTAGAGTAGCCAAAATTTGAGGAACACAGGCAGCGTGCAATAAAAGATTTTTTACAGAGTTCCGCGCTGTTCCCTCCAAAGCTTGGCGCAAACGTATAAGGTTCTCGGCTTCCGAAAAACCACATAGCATCGTAGTGTGCTCATAATTTGCCAAAAACAGAGGCCACTCTTCAGGACTTCCATTAAATTTGGGCAAGTCCTTGCAGATGCCATTTCGAGCTGCCAGATGTTCGCGAGTGATTCGAGATTGCGATACCTGCTCGACATTAAGAGTTGTGTTGGGTGCTATTCCGGCACTGCGTTCGTAATCATTGGGCGGTATCATTCCTGGAAGCCAGTGAGTCGCCGTATTATTATTTTCTCTATGCGTATTTTATGATTCTAGCACCCGTAGCCTATCTAATAACTGACACAAAGGAACGTCCTGCTGTTGCGATCCATGGCCGCCACCATGTTCAGGAATAGCAGCTGGCAATGGCATTTCTGTTTGCAGTGTTCTAGTGCTTTCTGCATGCGGTTGCGCAGAAGTTTGAGCACCTAGCGAATTTATGGGATAGCCCACCGGCTGGTGTTTATCAAGGTGACCATCGTTGTCTTCTTCTTCAGCAAGTTGCCTAAGTATTTCTTTACGCTGCTGAAGAATACTTTCCTTTTTCTCAATGAGAGTTTGCTCTTCTCGAAGGAGCTGCATTTGCTGATTTAAATGACGAACGCTTGCTGTTGACTCTTTTGAGCTAACCTCGGAACAAAGGGAATTTGAATCATTGTTTATACGTTGGCGATGCCCACCGCTATAACCAGGATTAACTGCTGCGGTAAAGGCACTCGAATAAATAGGAGCACCTAAGTTTGTAGTGTGTGCAAAAATATTTGGTGCAGTCAACGCCGATACGCTAGAGGCTAGGGCGTTACTTGCAGTCATGTTTGTTGTACTCACTAGGCCGCCTCCCACATGAAGTATGGGCATGCTTGCAGAAACCGTGCTTACTTTGGCAGCAGTCGACAAATGCAAACTTTTTGTGTTAGCGGCCGTATCCATGCTTGTCGCTGCACTTGCGGCAGCAGCCGTCGACACTGTCGCAGAATGATTAAATGCGCTTACCTCACCTGTTTTCGTTGTTTGCTCAGGTGCAACTGGGTTGGTTGATAGGAGCCCGGAACATGTAACACAACGCCAATCGTGATCTGCTACGGATGACGTCACGCCAACGCAAGCAAAATGAAACCATGCCTCGCAATTGTCGCAAGCCACCATCTCCTCGGTGTCTTGCTTGTCACACATAAGGCAACTGTAAGTTTTGGTTCTAGCACCGCTTTTTGTGCTTCGTTGAGACATATTACTGTTGATAATTTGTATATTTAATTTTTGAAAATTTTGCGAAGGAATTTTTGGCAATAAATGAAGAAACTTTCTTAAGCCGCACTAAGGCAAATTTCCATGTAGATTTATTCAAAAATTACTAAAAATAAAATTAGTTGGTAAAGATAAATGTCGTGTTAAAGATACGTACAATAGTGTTTGCAACAATCCAAATATATTTCAAATGTTAAGACTTAGTAAAATGTGTTTTAATTAATAAACTTCAGCGACAAAATAATCAGCTTGCTCTGCAGTGATATGGCGATAAAGTGACACGCTAGCTCTCTCAAGTATTTGACATTTGCTCACGAGATGCGTTTAAGGTTTGTTCGCTTTGTTCATTCTGAGGTGTCAGCTGAACGATGTTGCTATTCTTAACAATATCCATGTTAGAGTTTGAAATCTAAGTAGCATTTTGCATAATTCTCCAATTATTTGAAGTAAGAATATTTAAAAGTTGCAGGCGATTTTCATAAGGTAGTAGGTGATAATTAAGATTGCAGTAAAGATGTCTTAAGCAGAACAAAAGAAACGGTTTCTGAACTGATTCTATGAACATACGTAAAGGGTGGTTAAATTTTAAGAGCCGATGTTGATTTTGAATAAAACACAAATTATTTAGGAAATTATTGTCATTTCTTATTATTATGATAATATTGGTATGGTTCACTTGTGTATGGAACAAAATATCGGCCAAATGGCCGCCGCGACCTCGGCGGCACATCTCCATCCGATGGTCCAAACTTTCGATGACGCTGAGGCATAAGTGAGGTTTTATGCCGTTAATGTGCCGAATTATCTCATCCTTTAGCTCTTGAATTGTTGCTGGCTTATCAACGTACACCTTTTCTTCCAAATAACCCCAAAAAAAGAAGTCCAACGGTGTCAAATCACATGCTCTTGGCGGCCAATTGACATCTTCGAAAATTGATCATCCACTGTTGCTATTTCTTGCCACCATTCTGACCATTGACGACGCTTGAAATGGTTAAAAGGCTTTAGTTCTTGAGTCAATTGCACCTAATGTTCATAATGTTCATAAACGACGAGCGTGAGAGGTGCAATTGAAGGGCACGAAGACGAGTTGAGGTGGATGGCTCTTCAGCCACTATCGTGAACAGCAGTAATATTTTCTGCAGTACGAGCTGTACGAGCATGCACTGGTGTTTTCACATCTCTTACAGATCCGGTTTGCTAAAATTTTTGCACGATTTTTCCGATTGTACGCACACTTGGACGATTAAATTTGCCAAAAAAATCACGAAGTGCACGATATGCATTTTGATTTAAACGCCCATTTTCATAATAAGCCCGGATAACTTAAACGCGTTGCTCGATTGTGTATCTTTCCATGGTTTAAATTGAGTTAGAAAAATACTTGACGTTTAGGTGTAGTTCACATTCAACATCGGCCCTTAAAATTTAACCACCCTTTATATATAATCTATGTATAGCTTTTATATATAGAGGCAAATGTATGAGAGGAGGTTAGGAATTTATTTTTGTGCTTCGTGGTTTTTTTTCTAACTTTTTTTTTTTAACTCATCACTTTTTGCAATGTCATTTTATATTATTTCTGTATTTAAATCAATATTTAGTAAAACTAACAAACTTACAAAAAATAAATTACATTTTTAAAAATGAAGAATTTAGAACTTACCTACTTTTAAAATATACTTTTATTTGAAAATTTATTCGACCTTTCTTTTTATAAGATTTTATGTTATGTTTCTAGCTCGAATAATTTTTCAATTATTAATTAAGAGTTATATTTACGAGCTCAAGGTCTGCATTGTTTTCTGAAGAAAACAACCAACAACAACAATGCCCTTTGTATTGAGTTGCAATCATACAGAGGTCGAGCGAATTTCCTGTTAGTTTTCAGCAAATCAGTAAGAGGTGATGTAACCAAAGCATAGTTCATGATGAATTCCGGTACCAACCCGACATTCCTAAAAATCGTCTTAATTCCTTCACGGATCTCGGAATCGGATATTCGAAAATAGCGGCAAATTTCTCCGGATCAGTTCGTATGTTTCCGTTCCCGACTATGTGACGCAAGTACCGCACTTCTTTCCAGCAGAACTTGCTCTTTTTAACGTTTATTTTCATCCCTGTTAAGCGCAACTGTTTCGCGACTTCTTGAAGTACCGCTAAGTGCTTTTCAAAACAATCTGAGATAATCAGAAGATCATCTAAATATATATAAACAAACCTCTGTTCGTAAATGTGCTGGTATAATTTTGTCCATTAGACGAAACATAGTTTGGGGCGCATTGCTAATTCCGAATAGCATTACTTTATATTGATATAAATGACGTCCTGGCACAGTAAATGCGTTTTTATCCCTCTATACAGCATCAAGCGGTATATGGCAAAAAGCTTCTTTCAAGTCTAAGCTTGTTATATAAACTCGGCTTAGGCTAGGTTAGCTATGAAGGGTCGTGCACCGTTACCGGCGCTTCCGCGGGGGCCTATAGGTCCATTACGAATCCCTTTTTATAGTTGTGGTACCAAGTTAAACCATTGTTCCGATTTGTTCCTCAAACCATCCTGTGCTTTTTATGAACCTCCAGATGTCTAGCAGTGGTGTGTTCACCAACTCTTCCAAGTCTTTGAAAAATCTGTTCCCCATGTGTCGGAGTCGACGATTCTGTAGACTTGGACATTCGCATAGTAGGTGAGTTATTGTTTCTATTTCCTCCGGGTCTTTGCAGCTCCAACAAAAGTCTGGCGCTGTTATACCTATTCTATTGGCCATTACCCCAATGGGGCAATGACCCGTTAGAACTCCAACAAGGATCCGATCTCCCGTTTGACCAAAAGCAGAAGGCTTCTAGTTCTTTTCTCATTTAGCTCAGGCCAAAGCCTTCGAGATATGTTGCAGTCACCTCTGGTAGCCCAGTTTGTGTTGGCAATATCTCTGGCTTTTAGTTCTATACTCCTTTTGACGACGCCTATTGGAATGTGCACATCTGTGTCAGCTCTGTTTGTACTTGCGGTTACTCCACGCCTTGCCAGTTCATCTGCTGCGTCGTTCCCTTCAATATTGCTATGTCCGGGAACCCAGCAGAGAGTGACGTTGTGGGTATTGCAGATACTGTTCAGTGCAAGGTTACAGTTTTGCACCGTTCGAGCCTTCGTCGTTTTACTGTTCAGTGCTTTGATGGCCGCTTGGCTATCCACAAAAATTACTACCCTTGTGGGAATAAGATTTTTCCTGTAAATGACCCGTGCAGCTTTTTCAATAGCATATATTTCTGCCCGAAAAACGCTACAGTAATCCGGGAGTTTATAACACTCTTTGATTTGTAGCGTTTCACAGTATACACCCGATCCAGTTCCGTTTTCCATTTTGGAACCATCAGTATATACACGGAGATTGCCGTAGGATTGTACTGCCGTTTCTTCCCATTCTTGTCTGCTGGGAATGGATGTGGTGTATTCTGTACCGAATCTTACACTGGGTATGATATAGTCGGTTGCTCTTTTTGATTCCTCGGTTCCAAAGAGATTTAGAATAGATGCGTGTCCGAATGTGCTTTTCCAGGCTCGTGATTCGTTGAGGCGAATCGCGCTCTTGGTCGCCGAACATTTAAGGAATTCTTCTATGGAAAGAAGATTCAGCATCATATCTAGACCCGCCTGTGGCGTAGATCTCATGGCTCCTGTTATTCCTATGCACGCTAACCTTTGAACTCCTGTTAGGAAGCTAAGGTAGCTTTTTTTATGCGTTATCGTCCACCATACGAGAGAACCGTAGGCAAGAATGGGTCTCACGATCGTTGTATACATCCAGTGGATTATGTGCGGTCGCAGTCCCCATTTCCTGGCAAATGTCCTCTGACAAGCGTACAAAGCGCACAGTGCTTTTTCGCTTCTTTCCTCTGTGTTGCGTTTCCAGCTCAGCTTGTTATCAGGGATAATTCCAAGGTATTTGGCTTCCGTGGAAAGCTTCAGAGTTACTCCGTTAAGTTTCGGTAATGTGAAACTTTTTATTTTTCTTCTTCTTGTGAACAGAACGAGTTCGGTCTTTACTGGGTTAACACCAAGTCCATTCGATTCTGCCCAACGCGATAGCTTATTCAATGCCGCAGACATTAGTTCGCTAATTGTTTGCAGGTATTTCCCGCATATTAGGATGACAACGTCATCGGCATAGGCTACCACTTTTGTTCCTCCAGTTGTGAGTGTGGTGAGAATTTTGTCAACCACAATTAGCCAGAGAAGGGGGGATATGACTCCTCCTTGTGGTGTGCCTCTTGTGGCTTCTTTCCTCACAACGCTCATTCCCATTTGTGAGCTTATACGTCTGCTATTGAGCATTTTATAAATCCACTGGGTTATTTTACTGTTAACTCCGAGCATTTCTTATAAAATCTGTATTTACATTGTTAAATGCGCCTTCGATATCTACAAACGTTGCTAAAGTATATTCTTTGTGATGAAGGGTTCCTTCTATGACCGAAGCCACCTCATGCAGTGCGTTTCTACCGATTTACCCTTAAGGTAGGCATGTTGTACACTACAGAGATTATTATCGTTCACAGATTCTCTTATGTGAAGATCTATTATTCTCTCTATCGTTTTCATCAAGAACGATGAGAGACTAATAGGCCTTTAATCCTTTGGTGCTGAGTGTATCGGTTTCCCAGCTTTAGGAATGAAAACAGCTCGCACTTCTCTCCAAATTTTTGGAACATATCCTGTCTTGAGGCAGCCGGTGAAGATTGCTATAAGCCAGGGCATGATGCTAGGAAGGGCATGTTGCATCATGGCCGGTAGGATACCATCTGGCCCCGCAGATTTGTAGGGCTTGAAGGATCCGATCGACCATTCTACAGTTGACCTTGTAATAATGTTGGGGAGTTCTTGTAAAGGTTCTGGCATTGTTATTTCCAAGTTGTTGTTAGCATCGTTTTGATACGGTTCTGTACAGCCGGGAAAGTGAGTTTCCATGAGTAGCAAAAGCGTTTCTTGGCTGGATTCTGTCCAGGATCTGTCGGACCTCTTAAGGTATCCCGGGACCGTTGGGTCTTTGGATAGCGTCTTTCGAAGTCTGGCGGCTTCACTGGTATCCTCAATGGACTCGCAAAATTTTGTGCAAGATGTTCGCTTAGCTATTCTTACATCCCTAGTGTAAGCATTTAGCATGGATCTGTAGATTGTCCAGTCCTGCTCTAGTTTGCTTAAGATGGCCTTCCGGTGAAGTTTTCTAACCTCTGATCGCCTCTTTTTGAGGTCGCTGGGCCACCAACTCGCATTTGCAAGTTTGCGACTTCGAGACTTTGTTATAAACTCGACTGCATTGTCAATAGATACATCGGTTGGGAGGTATTTTCTGTGTCAGGGTCTGCAATATTTCTGCTTATCCAGACTGAATACCTTTCTCAATTAGTTTTTAATGGGTTCCTAAAATGTTTCTTTAATTGGGGATCGTAGTCAATAGTAAAGAGAATCGTAAAGTGGTCGGAAAACGACTCCTTCTGTGACACCTCCCAGTTATCGACTATAATCTGTTCGGAGTTACTAGCTAAAGTAGGATCGATTACCTCTTCCCTGACTCTATTCTGAAATGTTGGCCTATTGCCCCTATTGCATAGAATAAGGTCTGTGGTAAGGATAAATTCAAAAATAGACTCACCCCTTTTGTTGATGTCTTTGCTGCCCCATTGCGAGTGATGGGTGTTAGCATCACAACCGATGACCAGGACTACCCTGCTTGTGTTAGCATGTTCTGCTAACTCGCGGACTGTTTGCAATGGTGGGTTCGCCTCTTCATAGGGCATGTACGCAGAGCAAAGGATCAGTTTTGCTGACCTTGTTTCTACGCTGGTTGCAACTACGTCTCCGTTGCTAAATCTAGGGAGAAAAAACATATTAATAGATTTTTTCGCAAGTATACAGCTCCTTAACTTACCTTCATTTGTAGAGTGAAGCAGGTTATATTGTTTCGACCCTAGGCCTTGGATCTTGTTGTTGGTGATCCAAGGTTCCTGGATGAGGGCCACATCTACATTCTCCTCGGACATGCACAGCATCAAGTTGTCGGTCGCTGCCTTACAGTGATGCAGTTTGATTTGCATCACTTGCAGCTTCCTCCTCCTCTCAGCTATTGTTGGTTCAGCCTCTTCACCTTAATGGATCCGAGGCCGAATTTGAGCATGTCCGACTGCTCCTTAAGCCAGCCCGTGAAAGCAGCGTCTACAGAAAAGAGAAAAATTTTCCCTTCGCTGCCGTGACTCTTCTGCGACCTGACCAGCTTCCACTCCTGAATTTTGGCGTCTTTATTCTGCGCCGCCAAAATCCTCTGAATAGACTCATCCTCGTGCAAAGCATGAGGAGGAATCCATACAGATACCTTGTGGCGAAGCGGAAGCGTGGACTTGAAGATCACCTTTAGTGAAGCTCCCTTCCAAATTTCACCTATGTTGGCGATGGTTTTGGTCAGGAACTCCAGGGATTTCTTCGATCCACATCCGACGACTTTGACTCCTTGTTGCCAACCAGCACCGTCGAACTTGTAATCGTCGGGATCACCGTGTTCGACGCTAGCCATCATATCTTTTCGGATCTCGTTCTCTACAAGCAGCCATTTTTCCCCCGTCATAGAGCCGTCTGGGTCAGTTGCGTCTATAATGGCTACTTGTAGCTCCTCTGGTGAGTTTTCGAAGCTCTCCCCTGCTTTACTTCGCTTTGAACAACTCGCAGCGACCTCTGCTGAGTTTTCGAAGCTCCCCCGGGTCGTACTACGCTTCGAACAACTCGCAGCGACCTCATCCGCAGATCTTTGCCGTTTGGCCGTGGAACCAGGTGTACAGGGAGGTTCTCCTCTCGAAACCGTGGTCAACCCCCGGTTGCTCCCTGTTTGAGGTAACCTTGGGTTGACCTTGTCTCGCTTTACCTTCTCCTTGGTTCTGCCTTTTCCACACTCCTGTTTGCTGCTTTTGATGACATTGGAGTAGGAAGGACCTGCCTTAACCGTCGTTGCCCCTTCTTTCACTCCCACTCCCTTTCACAAGCATAAGATTGACCATTCTGGGACGTCCATTTATTGACGAAGCCGAGATTGGTCAACTGACCTACAAGGACATGCTTGAGGTGACAAAGGGTGCCTATATAAGGAGCATGCTCACTTATGAGTGCTCCGAGCAGTAGCATCCTTCGTCAAATAGGGGACGAAAAGGTACCCACTGTGGTCTGATTCGGCCAATCCCCGACTTATTATATATTATTTATTTCACTCCCTTGCTTCCACCTATACATATATATAATCCCGTTTGTCACCTATATCAACCTTGGATTGGGACGGTTCGGCTCTGTCCCCTCTATTCTTCCTGCCTCTTTTCCTCCTCTTTCTACCTCCCATTTCCCTCTCCCGTTTGTCGTTTTTCTCGTCATTGGAGTTGGATGGACCTGCCTTGCAAAGACCCTCATCCGTGGAAGCAGGCAGAGTTGTGGCAGCTTCGTTCGTCGATGCTTTGGGGGCATAGTGACGTTCAAAAGTTTTCACTCTCTTCGTGTGCTTCCTGATGAGAGCCTTGTCCCTGGAAGTAAGAGTAGTCGGGTCTGCGGTTTTCATTTTCAGCAGATAGTTCTTAGCAGTCCTGTAGAACATTCGTTGCGTGGCTTCTTTCAAAGCAGATCTACTGTGGACTGCTGCACCACCCGCCTCAATGACCGTCGCGTCGGAGTCGGAGTTGAGAAGCTCGTCTTCAGTCTCTGAGCTAGGAACATTGTGAAGGACTTGAGGGATGCTCGATTCCTCCGTGTCACTTCCAATGCTCAACCTGCCCAGAATCCTCAGAGTCACTGAGTCCAAGTCCCCACCCGCGTCGGTGTTGTCCTGTTTGGTCAGAGTAGGTCGCCCTATGCTAGTCCTGCCAGTTTCCGTCGCAGTTGCCGTTTCTTCTGTAGTAGTTGTTGTCGTTGTCGCCTCTGTACATTCTTCCTTGTTGTTTTTAATAGTTTTGTTCATTTTTGGTCCCACGAGTAGCTAGGAAAAGTACGTCATCCATGCCAGAGCCCCACATACCATGGAAAGGCCACAATTACTCACTGAGGCGGCCAGGTATCAGTGAGGTCTCCGTTCCCATACAGCCGGTATTACCCTCTGGCTGCAAGCCATCCAATAGGCACGGTGCAACATAACACCCTGGATTAGGGGGGGGGGGGGTAGCTCTTTGTTCATTGCTCCACAATAGCCTGTACGACATGGGTGACCCTACCAGGAGCTTGCGCTCCCGTGGCTATCCTTCGTAGAGGAAACTCGGGTTTATTTATTTTGCTTATTTATTTATTTATTTATTTGTTTATTCACATTTAGTTAAATGAAAATTTCTTAACTTAGCAAAAAGCTTGTTTTAAGTCTAAGCTTGTTATATAATCTCGGCTTTATTTACTTTATTTATTTATTCACATTTAGTCAAATGAAAATTTCTTAACTGACTAAGTAATAACTAAATAACATTTTTTAGCATATTTTTAAAAGCAAGCTTAGATATTGTAAAATCCAAATCACATTTAGTTGCCAAATTATTTAATTCATGTAATGCTCTATTCATTGGTGAGTTCACAGCATAATTCGTTCGGCGAGTGCCTAAATAAACTATATCTGAACGAACGAAATATATCTGAATATATCCGACGAAGAGATTTTTGAGGAACATTAAAACTAATTAACTTTAATAACGCTGGGCAATCCACAGTTGCCACTACAATATCATAAATAAATAGTTATGATAATAATGTCCTTCCACTACAAAGAGAATTTAAACTTAAGAGTTTACTTCTGGCATCATATGAGGGCCTAGGCTCATCAAAGCTTATGTGCCGTAGAGCAAATCATAAAAATGATTTTTGCACTCGTTCCAAACGTACTATATACGATGTATAGTACGGCCTCCAAATAAACGCAGCATATTCCAGTTTCGATCTGACAAAAGAAGTATATAAAGATTTAAGCGTATAAGGGTCCCAAAAATTTCGACAATTTCTCCGTATGAAAGCTAACATAGCATAAGCTTTAGGTATTTTGAAGTCATGATGTGCTGCAAACAAAAATTTAGAATCGAAGATCACTCCAAGATCCTAAATTTCATTAACCCGAATAAGCGCAAAATTATTAATGACATAAGATGTTACTAAAGGATTAACTTATTTAGAGAATGTTGCAACTGCGCATTTATCAAAGTTAAAAAAGTCTGTTATGAATACACCATTCATGAATTGAATTTATATCTAATTGCAGCAGATCAGAATCAGCATGACTAAAAATTCTCTTAAAGATCTTCAAGTCATCAGCAAACAGGAGACACTCTGAGTACTTAATAACATTAGTTATAAAAAAAAAACGAAATGGCCATTTCAGCCCTTGAAAGGACTTTGACCGAGCTTCTTATGATCAATTGTGTTGTGTGTGATGTGAAATGTTTGCACACAAATGATCGAGAACTGGACCTACATGTTTTACGCCGACTCCGAACGGCTTATGTTCTTAAGAAGCTTTTCATGGCGGTTTTTACTCCCTGAGGTTTGCCATTGTCTGCAGAGAGGCGACGGCCGAACAGAAAAATTTTCGTATACATAACATTAGTTATATCAGTAATAAATAATAAAAAGAGAATCGGCCCAAGGATAGTACCTTGAGGCACGCCAGAAGATGCTATAAATGAAAGAGATATAACATTTTCAACTTTTACATAAGACACTCTATTTTTAAGATAAGATCTAAACCAATTCAACATACTAGAATGAAACCCTCCTTTATAAAGCTTATTTATTAATAGAGAATGGGAGATTTTATCGAAAGCCTTAGAAAAGTCAGTATAAATAGCATCTACTTGATTTCCTCTATTAAATGCTGTATTACAAAAATCTGAAAATAGGGCAAGGTTTGTAACAGCGGAGCGACCGGATAAAAATCCATGCTGTTGCGGTGATATTAAACTTTTTATTGAGAAAATAATCTTATTTTTAACGACACTTTCAAACTGCTTACTTACTGCCGAAAGCTTAGTGATAGGTCTATAATTACCAATATTATTCTTATTCCCTGATTTAAAAATTGGTGTTATAAAAGACACCTTCCAATCATTGATAAAAACACCAGATTGAAGTGATTTATTAAATATTATTGATAGCGGCTTCACTATAGAAATTAAACACTTCTTTAACAAAGTAGCAGATAAGCCATCAGAATCATTTTTATTGGATTCTTTTAGATTTAAAATACTAATACTAACGTCCTCATAAGTCAAATACATAGAACCAATATTAAGGTAATTTGATGCAATGTCTTCATTGTCATAAGAGTCTAAGTCACCTTCAAAGTTAGACTTAAAGAATTCAGCAAATAAATTTGCAGTTTCCAAGACACTATTACATTTTTTTCCATTTAAATACATCGAAACTGGAATATATGCACTATTATATATATATATAGATATATATATATATATAGATATTTTTGAATTAATATAACGCCAAAATTCCTTAGGATTCCTTAGGATTTGATAGAGATATACGTATTTATTAAGGAAAATAAACTCCCTCATATAATGCCTATATTTAGTAAAATTAACAATGTTATTAGATGAAATATACAGTTTATAGAACTAATTTCTTAAATTTTTTAATTTTTGAAGTCCTGGTGTAAACCAAGGAACTCTATAATTCTTATTTTTTAAGGATTGAATATGCTTATTGCAAATCTTCATAAAAGTATTTTTAAACAATTTAAAACAGACATCAACACTTGTAGAAATTAATTCCGATTTCCAATCAATATTATTTATCAAATTATTAATTAAAACAAAATCTCCAGCATTATAATTAAAATTATAAAAAAAAACATTAATACTATTAGACTGATTATTAGATTGAAACCTATAAAATTCAAGTTCAATTAGCAATGGAATGTGGTGAATATCTGAATTAGATATAGATAGAATGGACTCCAAAACCCTAAAACTTAAATTACTACTTACAAAAACTAAATCAAGCAGCCCATTCAATTTGTTAAAGCAACTATTAACTTGTTGTAACTCAATTTCAAACATGTTATCTACTACATATAGTTCAGAGTCATTTCGCATATTTGAAGGATTTAAAAATAATTCATCGGATACACATTTCCAAACTACTCTGCATAAGTTAAAATCACCGAGCACACAAAAATGGTTTTCATCCAACTGATAATTTGATAATTTGACGATGTTACATGAGACTTATACACATCATAGCTACTATTCGGTGGTATATACGATGCACACTCAAATAAAACACCCGATGCTCCAGAAACCTTAACAAACAGTTGATCCAAGATCGTAACGATGACATCAAAATCAGCTTGATCGGTAGCAGCAAAAACAATATCAGATTTAGTGCGCAATCCAGATACATTTTGGTAGAATATTTTGTTTCTCATAAGCATGCCCGGCAACTATGTTGCGGACTGAATATCTCTCTTTGTTGGAAAAAAATCAAAAGGTCGAACTCTGACGTCAGCTGGCCAGAGCGATGAAGTGAATACATCATTGTAAACAGCAGACGAAACACCCAATTTAAACGTGACTCTTTTAAAAGTGTTTAAATCAACACCCCTCTTCACAAGCTTAGAGCATAATTATTGGTGCTTTTGAGCACGAAAATGCTTAGCCACAAATTCAATAATATTATCCTCTGTTACTGACGGCAAGAATAAAAACAAATGAAGCCAATGCATAGAATCAGCAACATCAAGCTCTGAATTTTGACTTTGTCCAACAATCACATTTCCATTTCTTGCATTAACCTGACTCCAAACACGCTCTCTTTGCTTAAGAGACCCCTTTACATTTTGCAGATTTACGACTTTCGCATTAACATACGAAGAGGGATTTACAGAGAAATTATTATCAGCAACAGTAGCATACGATGGATGATCAACAACAACAGATGACGAAGAAGAAGAGGCAACGTTAGCAATATCATGAGCAGAAACATCAGACGGCTACAACGACGAACTTTCTGTTAATTCGAGCATGCCATGCATAGGGGAATTAGAAACAGCAACAGGGCAAATATTATTAGGAGATGTAAGAGCGCGGGCGCGGGCACGAGTGCACCTCCCGCTATCCATGAGAAGCACAGACGATGCATTGGAAACTTGTTTTGTTTTTTTATGCCTCGGCAAAGCAATAACCGGCAACTGATCATTAACACTCTGTTTATTTTCAACTGAGATTTCTTCTATTTTAGCTTTTAACTCATTTACATTAGATCTCAATTTTAAGAGAATACTAAACATAGAGCCACTAGCCACAACACAATTTGAGCATTTGTAACCAATTTTTACACAATCAATAAGTTTTTCCAGTAACAATTCATCATCTATTTCGATGCAATTTATATGGTACTTTTTAGCACAAAATATACACGCAATTAATTTATCACGATCAATCATCTGCGAACACTTATCGCAATTCGACACGAGAGCCATATTCACGTCTATTCTCTGAGAAGAATGAAATTTGAATTAGGTAGCCTGCTTAAAATATCGTCAATGTCTGGCAACGGGCATCTTTGACAGTCACCGCATTTATTTTGTGACTATCAAGATACAATCCTGGCACGAAAACTTTGCCAGGTTTTCGAACCAAAGCTATGGGTGGGGACCAAGCACTATCGGATTCTCTATAACGCAAAACCGTAACATCCTATCAATTTCTTCGTAAATCAAGATTTCCATTGCTGAAGAAAAAGGAAAGTGCCGCTGTTTAATTAGTTTTGTATCACCAACATCGATATTGTGAGATAAAACTTTTGTTTTACCGAGGCCTTCTTTCTCGAACGACGGAAAGGATAGGATGACAGATTGGAGCTCATTTTATTGCTTATCAGAAAGAGCATATTTGTTCAAATTATCAAGCTTTTCTGATGAACTGATTTCGGACACAAGTTCAGCAGGTAACAAATTAAAAGATTTCCAAAAATCAATTCCTAAGAACAAATTCTGGGTTAAACTGGAGACTATAAATATTTTAATAGGCTTTGAAATGCCTCGGAACGTGACTTCAGTTTCAATACTACCAAGGACAGTTTGCGGTTTGTCATCAGCTGTATTAAAAAAGACTTACATTTTGAAAAAGCGATATTTGAAAGTAACAATTCAGATGCAGTTTGTGCACTAATACAAGAAATTGACGCGCCTTGTTGGTAGCTTTGGAGATGAAAAATTCTGTTGCGAGCTTCGTTATATTCACTTAATCTCACATGTAATGGCTTTAAAGGTCTTAAAGACCTTGAAACAATTTGTTGCTGCTTTGTTTTTATCTAAATTTTGGTGCAATTATTAATTTTATCCGAACCAGAGTAGTGCGGAGCGAGCTCTATTTGGTCACTGTGCTGGTCGATTGGTTTTTCGACGTTATCAGTTTGAGTGCATTTTTCTGTGCACTCGGCTGAAAGTTTTTTCTACTGCCACATTTTTTACAACTCGGCTTATATGTGTTGGGCGTGCCCCAACAATAACAAAGACTTTTCGATCACCTAACCATTCCTGATATCGATTACCGTTTTTTCCACAATTCCAGCATACCAATCAACATTACAAGAATCTTCCATACCAGGGTGACTAATGGATTCATGATCCAGTTCAGAAACATGCCTATGGATTGGAACAGAAAGTTTTGGTGCCGACGCAAATCTTGTATGAAAAACTCACGTTTTCTGCAGATATCACGCAATTAAGATACAAAATAGATTTGGATGTTTAGTAGTATCTCATTCTGAATTTCTGGCAGTAGATTTCGCCGCAGAATTTCAACAAGATAACTTTCTGGTAATTGCTGCTCCAACCGATCAGTAAGCTCGAGAATTGATCCATAAAATGCATCAAAACCTTCTCTTTGCTTCTGTTTCCGATCCGTAATCATCTCACGTCTTTATATTGGCGTCTCAGAGCAACTCAAAGGTCCTTCCAAAGAACCTCTCTGACTGATTTATGGTAACGCCAGAACCAGTCAGATGCTTTACAATCAAATAGGGGACTTACGTGCTGGCAAAGCAACTCAAAATTCCCTCCCAAGGTTTGTTTTGTCAAAGCTTCGAAATAGTATATACAATTTTCAACGGACAACCCTTCAACGCCTCCAGGTAACTTAACTTTTCAGTTAAATGTTATGTGCCCAACCTCTTCGGGTCTGACTGAAAGCATTTCTGTTGGGTTAAGATTTTGTGGGTTGTGAAGAGCGCATCGCTACGATTTTGTCGCACGTTACAACCATTAGAGCTTGTGTTACCAGGTTCTGGTAAACCAAGAAGCTGTTCGAGGGACTGCTGTTATACAGCTGGAAGTGTTCGTATTTGTTGAGCAGGTGAATGATGAGCTGAATTCGCTAGTTGAGGTGGGGGAACACTTGGCAGGCTCAACCTTCTGAAACCAGACTCAATATTCTTCTTAATAAGTTGACTAAGCTGCTGGCTGAGGCTTGACAACATCTCGGCTTGTTGTGCGCCAACTGCAGCAGTGTCCAAGTTTCTAATGGTCGCCCTTTGCTCGACGTCAGATGTACTAGAAACAATTTCGCTGTATGCCACCTTATCTTCTCGTGCTCGTTGTGGTGTTGCCGATTGGGATGAAGGACAATCAAGTTTTTTTCGCTTGTATACGCGTGTTAGGTTCTTCTGATTTGGCAGGAGTCTTTAAGTTAGAAGGCGGTAAGCCTTGCTTGTCTTACGAAACGCAGCTTACCCCACAAACTGGACATGAAGTTTGCGTGTGTAAGTGTTTTGTTATGCAGGTCTTGTGAAATGCATGTTCACAGCTAAGTTTTATTAGGTAAACACGTTCGCTTTTCGGGTTGAGGCAAATGTTGCATACCGGAGAAGAGCCAATTGCTCCAGATGACGATAAATCTTCATTGCTATGATGCCTTTCGCATGTTAAAATCAATTAAATAAACAAAATAAATCGAAACAGTATTGTTAAACAAGAACTACTTAAATTCTTGAAACAAAATTTAAAAAAGTCTATGCTCGTTTATTCATCTACGAGTATTTTTGTTGATAAAAATGTTGATTGTTGTTTGATTTCATTGCCAGATGAGACGATTTAGGTGTGATGAGTTTTTACCAAAACTTAAAGATAACAAAAATTTAGAAGCGAAGTAGAAAAAGAAGAAAAGAATAATAAGTGAAGAAAGAGTAATTTGCCGGTTGAAATATGAACACGACTTCTTCTAATATATTTATTTTTCCAAGTGCGAAAAAAAATCAGGAAAAGAAGAAATAATAGTATCCATGTCTTAAGCTGTGGCCAGATCGTAGAGAAGAGAACCACGAAATTATGTTTTTCCATTCAGCTAAACACCGGAAATAATCATTTCTAGGTTAAAACACAATAGTTATTAAATTCCCAAAAGGTAATAAAAATCACTTTAGCCAAATGTTAGAAAAATTAAATAGTAAGAGCTGAAGATTTATTTGAAAATATAAAGACTGTGAGGACGAAAGTCGAGCCCTCGTTTTCTTCCCACATACACTTTGATTAATTGCATCAACATAAACTTTATTGTTTATTTAACATGCACGTGCACAAATATAATATTATATAATTAATGTAATATGATATTATATTAATACGAATACATTATAATAATATAAATATTATATTTTTACGCAAAGATATTGACATATAATTAAACACTTAAATAATGCAACACATTTAACCAAGTCTACGTTACACGTGTATGAGTGGACGTGTAAACGGCAGCCACCTGTTGTTAACTCGCTCAGTTGGCAACACCGTGCGTGTTGAATGCCACAGTCATATGCCAACAGCAGCTGTTGACCTGATTCACCACACACTCGATACACAGCTAAGCTGCAGTGACTTCAACTGCAAGCAAGAAAATAAAATTGAGTCTCGCAGCGACAGTCCAACGGGTAAGTCAAACTCAAAGTTAATACCTCCTGATCTAGATCCTAGCACTCCTATATTTTTTAAGACTTTTAAACGCTGTGCCGCTGGGGTCAAAGTATATTCTAAGTCTCATTCTGCAGTGCAATATTTCTAAGACTTTTCATGCGTGGTGCTGTTGGGGCCGGCGCATGTTAAGTCTTAAACTTGCGTTATTCTCGCTACTGAGCTTTGACCTGAATTTTTTTTTAAGTCTTTTCATGCATTGTCCTGTTGGGGCCGGTGCATGTTAAAGTCTTAAACTTGTGTCATTCTCGCTATTGAGTTTTGCACCTGAATTTATTTCTAAGTCTTTTCATGCATGGTGCTGTTGGGGCCGGAGCATGTTAAAGTCTTAAACTTGCGTTAGGCTCGTTACTGAGCTTTGTCCTGCAATTTATTTCTAAGTTTTTTCATTCGTGGTGCTGTTGGGGCCGGCGCGTGATAAGTCTTAAACTTGCGTTGTTCTTGCTACTGAGCTTTGCCCTGAATTTATTTCTAAGTTTTTTAATGCATGGTTCTGTTGGGGCCGGCATATGTTAAAGTCTTAAACTTGCGTTCTTCCCGCTACTGAGCTGACCCTTCATTCTTGCGCTTGAAATACGGTTGCCTCCAGGACATGCCACTCGCCGTATCGAAGAGACACGAAGATTGCACATAGAAAAGTGCGCAAACACATCGCCGGTCATGACACGGAAAATAAAAGTCACCAGGACGAAATACACGGAACACCACTGAGCTATTTGTTTGATCTAAAAATAAACATATTGTAGACTGTGAGTACGATTATAACCAAATTAAAAAAAAAATATGTTAACATCAACTATAGAACTAATAATATAAAAAAATAACAATATAATACCGAACTTACTACCGCGTAATTATTGACTTTGCTTGTGACCGAACCCTGGACACCGGCGAGTGATACCTGATAGTGAAAAGGTTTAAAGTCATATTTTTAAAGTCAACCCGTACGCGTACATAAATGAGAAAAATTCTTAAAGCCATACGCCGCGTACAGAAAGTGAAATTCCATTAAACTAAGAAACAAGAAACTAAAGTGAAAAAAAAAATTAAACACCGCACGCGCTAAAAACATTGTGTCTTGAAAAAAAAGTCATCCGCCACGCAAGAAGGAACTCAAGTGAAATTGTGTCTTGAAAAAAAAGTCATCCGCCGCGCAAGAAGGAACTCAAGTGAAAAGAAATAAAATATCGCGCTCGATAAAAAACATTGTCTCGAAAAAAAATCGCGTTCGATAAAAATATTGTGTCTCAAGAAAAAACAAAATCTTAGGTGAAAAATTAAAAGCCGTGCTCAATAAAACAAAAGACACCGCAAACATATAAAACGTCAGTGAACAAGTATAGAAACTCCGTAAAACTAAGTTTTAACAAATACAAACCGTTTAACAAATATAAATCGACTTACGTTTAACCAGTGAACTTTATCGGGGGGAAAAAAACTAAATTATAAAAAGAAAAGAAAACCGATCGCGCAAGCATTAGTGCGGTGCCGAAAAGCTAGAAGGATTAAAAAAAAAAAAGAAAAAAACTTGAGATCAGTGATCTTAGCAAAATTTAAAAAAAAAAGTATATAAATAAAATCATGACATACAGGTCAGTTCCGCCAGCAAGAACATACCAACCAACATTAAGAAATTTTGGTCACGCCGATATAAATAGATCAGGTATTTGTTAAAAAAAAAAATATATATAAATGATTGGGTACTACTCCTTAAAAAATGAGGAACTTGTAGAATACGCCTGTGATTTTGAGTTTGATTCAACAGGTAACTTCGAAGCTCTGCGGAAGCGTTTCATCGGGTTTATTAACGATAAAGAGTATAAGGACGAACAAAGTATAAGGGTCAACGACTACTGGACCTGCGGGCAAAGCACCGCCATCCCGCTTCACCAGCCCCGCCAGTACCGCCCGCTGAAGAGTCCGCCGGAAAGCTGGCACCTTCAGCAACCACCATGCTTCACGTACCTTCCAAGGCAAGCCCTACTGCTGCCACCTCCGGCATTCGACCAGCCTCACCCGAACACTACTCCACATACATCGGATCCATACCTGTCGGCTATCGAACGAGTGAGGAAATGGTCCCTCAAATTTGATGGAAAAAAGGATCCTTTGACTTTTCTCGAAAGGGTCGATGAATTAGCAGACGCGTATAAAATCGAGACGATATACCTACCGCGTACGATACCGGAGCTTCTCACCGATCGAACCCTGCTTTGGTACAGGAACAACAACGTGCACTGGACCACCTGGCCAGCATTTAAAGACAAGTTTTTAAAGTTTTTCTTGCCAGCTAACTACTACGAACGCCTCAATGATGACATCAGAAGCCGGTTTCAGAAGCAACGGGAGCCTTTCAAGGACTTTGTTTTGGACCTTCAAACTCTAATGCGACATGCCAGCTACAGCGAAGAACAGAAGCTGGAGCGAATCTTTCGGAACGCCCATCCAGATTACCAATGGTACTTTAGTGTAATATGTATTTTATTTTATACACACACTTAATTTTATGAATATTTTTATTTAAATTATATATTCTAAAATCTGTAGTGTAACGAAGCTCCCGGTCTTCCGGGCTTATAGCTGAGGTAAGCTCGCCGGGATTCCGAGGTCCTTACAAAATTTATATAAAAATCAAGAAGACTTGCAGTTATAGTTCGCTTTCTTTATTGAGTTTTTAATTCAATGGTACATTTTGAGGCTATGATGATGGGAATAACGTGTGGCCCGGAGTTTCATAGGATCCTGGTTTTGACGTGGCCCTCTAGCTGGCTGTCGCAGAATGTAAGGTGTGCCGGATCGTTCGTGACCGTCGTGGTTCCGCCGTTGTTCGTCATTGTGATCAGTATGTTGGTACCCAAATACATAATGTGCCTACTTATTAAATCTCCTTACTATATTACGTGGTATCCGAAGACCCCGGTCTAACTAGATTCAAAACTACTAAATATTATATATACTTTATGGTATCCGAAGACCCCGATCAAATTAATTATATTTAAAATATTAATTGGTATCCGAAGACACCGATCTAACTACTACCTTAAGTATACTTTTAATATAAATTGGTATCCGAAGACCTCGATCAAACTAATAACTTAATTATATTTAAAATATTAATTGGTATCCGAAGACACTGATCTAACTACTAAATAAGGCAGACTTGAAATATAAATTGGTATCCGAAGACCCCGATCAAACTAATAACTTAATTATATTTAAAATATTAATTGGTATCCGAAAACACCGATCTAACTACTAAATTAGGTAGACTTAAAATATAAATTGGTATCCGAAGACCCCGATGAAACTAATAACTTAATTATATTTAAAATATTAATTGGTATCCGAAGACACCGATCTAACTACTAAATTAGGTATTCTTAAAATATAAATTGGTATCCGAAGACCCCGATCAAACTAATAACTTAATTATATTTAAAATATTAATTGGTATCCGAAGACACCGATCTAACTACTAAATTAGGTATACTTAAAATAAAGCAAATCTAAGTACCCGTTCGTCCCGCGTTTCTGTCTTTAATTGTCCACACCTTACTTACTTCTTAATGTCCTTGACAGGCTCCTCTATTTCCTTCCTCCTTAATCTTTGAATGCAACTACTTTAATTTGGCACGCCCACCGCATCTAATTTATCCAACATCTATTGGCACGTCCGTTACGTTCCACCGATCGACAGCTACTGAATCTAAGCACGTCCGCCAAGTTCCGCAGTTCCACAGCTACTGAATCTAAGCACGTCCGCCAAGTTCCGCAGTTCCACAGCTACTGAATCTGAGCACGTCCGCCAAGTTCCGCAGTTCCACAGCTACTGATTTTTCGTCGTCGGGCTAACCAGACTCTGACCAATGCTGCTGGCTGTTCTTCTTCTTGTCTCTGCTGGGTTGACTCACTGCGTCAACGTTCTTTCGTTACTCATCTTCTTGTGTCTCACTCTTCCATTGTATTAGTGCTGAGATCTCGTAAATTAGCTGCTGTATTCTACGCTCATGTGAGACTTGTTCGTTGTTCTTGCTTCGGTTGTTGCTAGTTTGGTGTAAGATTCATACTTTTGTTCTCTTCTGTCGTTGCTCACTTACATTTAATTGCGCCTCTGTGTATAACACTCTGCAGGTTGATTGTGTTATACTTTCTCTTGAGTTATTTTTTTCTCTGTCGCTTGATCTTTCTTTATGCACAGACCTGTGCTTTATGTTTGTGCAGTGCTCATCTTTCTGCTGCAGTGGCCGTTATTCCCATGATCACATACGTGTATATATATATATATATTAATATTTATTTTAGTACAGGGTGCTTACTTTTACTTTTAAATTTCATAACAATTTAGTTCCAGTAATATATATATTATAATAATTATATAAATTAATTAATTAATAAATAAGACATAAATTCCATTTGCCATCAATCAGTGAGTAGCCATTTAATTTTATACCAAAGTAATAGTTTTAATTTATTGGAATCAATAAAGGGTGGTTAGAATCAGAAACAACTTAATTCTACAGTGATAAAGTGTAACTATACAGCAAATAATAAAATAAACAAATTTCAATTCTAATTCTTAAACGTAAACATAAATTATAATAGTTAAGTTCAGTTATATCTTTTTTTTTAGTTTTAAAACAATAAATTGGTAATTTAAATACCAAAACAATTCTTCTCCTTAAATCTTCGCTGGCTGCGTTGTGACGTGGGAAAGCTGTACCGGGTTTGCCCGTCACAGTAGATACAAGTATATAGTATATATGTAGCGTTTCAAATTGCAGCTAACAATAAAAAGAATATTCGGCGTACCAAATAATGTAACGTTAAATTTATTTTAAATAGACAACTTAACAAAGTATAAAAGAATGAATGAGTATAAGTAATATAACTTAATAAGAGTAATAAGAGTATAAGTATAAAAGAATGAACTACTAAGACAAAAATGAGCGTTGCGCTGAGTTTTAAAAGTCCAAGAATTATGTATTGTGGATTTTATAACCATTATCAATCCGCCCGTCACGAACAGATGGCACTGCCAACAACATCAAGTGTCCACAGTACTCCCCTCCGAGTGACGAACTTAAAGATAAGTCGCGAAATGTACCTTTCTAGTACAGTTCCTGCTGGACAGAGTTGCTGTTGGATATGTCCTCAGTGGAGCTGAAGGTGGTTGTGAAGTCGATGCTTGTGACGATGATGAGTTCAAATCTTTTGCAGATTGAATAATGTCACTACACTCAAAAAATGCAGGCTTCAACCGCTCCGTCGTAATAGTCGTTGGCATTCCGTCGATGTTAACTTTGAAAACATAGTCCGAAATGCGTTCGATTACTTCATACGGCCCATCGTAAGGTCGTTCGCATAGTTTTTTAACAGCGTCAACTCGAACAAAAACGTTTGAGCAACTCTAGAGCGTTATATGTGCAAAAGACTTACGCTTGTTATGATGCGCCGAGGTGCCGATCGAACTTGACGCATTCCCCACGTAGCTTTTCCAAAAAATCTGAGGCTCTGGTGAAGCCTCATCGTCTATAAAAAACTCACCTGGTATCCGGAGTGTGGGCCCGTATAGCAACTCTGCCGCAGAAGCGTTAATATCTTCTTTATGACTCACTCTTAGTCCAAACAAAACGGTAGGCAGGAAGTCAACCCAGTTTGGCGAATCATGACACCTAATGGCCGCCTTCAAAGAACGATGCCATCGTTCAACCATTCCATTTTCAGCAGGATGATATGCCGTTGTGCGTATTCTGTGCAAGATATGCAAGATATGTGGATAATATGCCGACTATGGTACAAGCATTGATGTTCCTTAGTGGCACTGCTTCTGACCACCGCGTGAAACGGTCGATGATCGTGAGTGCATACCTGTAACCACTGCATGGTTGCATAACGATGATGTCAATGTGTACTTGTCGGAAACGCTCGCTTGGCGTCGCAATATGTTGTGGAAGGTTTTTAACATGACGGCCCACTTTGCTTTGTTGACACGCCAGGCAAGAACGCGCCCACCTGATGACATCACGATCAAAAGTTCTGCTCACCAAACGCTTGGTTACTCTGCCGCTTGGATGCGCCAAGTTGTGAACGTTGTCAAAAATGCGCTTTCGCAGCGATTTTGGTGCAAATGGTCGAATTGCAGAACCAGAAATACTACAATACACCAGCTCCTCTGTTCCGTTAACCTGTAAACTACGCAACTGAAGTGATGTTCTACTTGGGTTCTCTATGAGTTGTTGAAGTTCGTCGTCATCTTGTTGTGCTGCAGCCAACTCCTGAGTGCTGACGATGACAGGCATATCGATTGTTTGAATTCTGGATAGGTCATCGGCCACTATATTTTCTGCGCCCGAAATATGGCGGATATGTGTAGTATAGCGACCAATCTCCTCTAGCTGCCGTGCTATTCTTTCACAAGCATGATCAGATTTTTGTGCAAACGCATAAATTAAGGGATTATGATCCGTTAGAATGACGACTTCACGACCATCGATGAGATGTTTAAAGTAGCGGACAGCTCAATAAATGGCTAAAACCTCCCTGTCATAAACCTTATATTTCTTTTCTAGATCGGTAAGTTTTTGCGAGAAGAAACCTAAAGGCTGTGGGTTCTCAGTTCGTTGATTAAACGCAGCTCCGATAGCAGTATCTGACGCATCGCAGCGCAATACTAGAGGCAGATCAGCCCTACGATGAGCAGGTTGAACCGATTTTTGTAGCATACTTTTGCACTCCTCGAATGCACTGTTTGAAATCTCAGTCCATTGCACTGGTCTTTTGTCCCTCTTTTTAGCTGCTAAAGTAAGCTCGATGAGTGGGGCCTGCACTTGCGCAGCATTGGGTATACAGGGTTGATAAAAATTCCAGGTGCCAAGGAATTTTCGCAACTTGTCGACTGTGTCTGGCTTGGGATAATCTCTGATGATCTGAAAGCGATCATCCGGTGGCCGTATACCCTCCTGGTTTAGAGTATAACCTCAATATTGAACTTCTGGCTGACCAAAAACGCATTTTGCGATATTGAGCACAAATCCAAACTTGTTGAGTCTTTCGAGCACCATGCGCAGATGCTGTCGATGTTCACTTTCATCTCGTGAAGCATTAAAGATGTCATCTATGTAGCAATGACAAAAATCAAATCCTTGTAGTACACTATCCATGAATCGTTGCATGCTTTGCGCAGCATTGCATAAGCCAAATGTCACCACTTTAAATTCAAATAAGCCGAAAGGTGTAATGACAGCTGTTTTTGGATGATCTTCAGGTGTCAAAGGAATCTGATGGCAAGCGCGCTGCAGGTCTAACGTTGAGAAAAATGTGCACCCAGCTAATCGATGCGTATAATCGTACAGGTGTGGAATTGGGTACCTGTCGAGCACAGTGATGGCATTGAGTCGACGATAGTCACCACAAGCTCGCCAGCCACCTGAACTTTTTGCAACCATGTGAAGCGGTGAGGCCCACTCGATTTTTGATGGCTGGCAAATACCCTGCTGCATCATAAATTTACATTCGTCGCGACCAGCTTGAAGCTTGTCGCCCGCAAGTCTGCGTACACGTTCCGCTACTGGATGGCCTCTCGTGATGACATGGTGATGCACCGAATGCTCGGCTACGTTGCGATTTGCTGCTGTAGTTAATGACGGAAACTCTCTCAAAATACAGGAGTACCGACCTTTTTTATCAATAGAATAAACTGCTTGCTGTTCAGAATAACCTCGCTGCAAATGAGCTTGTAAGCGCGTGGTGGAATCCTCAATCCGTTTTTGTTTAAGGCTGACAATCAGCCCGTAATGGTGAATGAAATCTGAGCCCAGAATTGGAAGAGATACGTTTGCAATGATGAACACCAAGTATACTCACGACGGAGCCCCAGGTCGAGTGTCATGTTCGTAGTGCCAAAAGTGTCAATGCAGGAGCCGTTCGCTGCAAATAATTTATTTGTACTGGAGTCGTTACTGTTGGTGGCGATTTTTGGTACCACCGAGACATCAGCACCGGTATCTACTAAAATCCAAATGCCTGTTTTTTTTGTGGCGTACTTTGAGGCTTTTTGATGTTTGCTCAGTGCCAGCAGCTGCTTCAATAAGCGTTGGCCTCTCTAGTTTAAAGAACGCTCCCAGTTGCACGACATATGCGTGCATTTGCACCAAACTTTCGATGATAAAAACACAACTCGTCTACCTTACTAGCCTCAGGCGCAGGTGAGACAACACGAGAGCCACTTGCGCGACTGTTGCTACGAACACGAGAACGAGGATAATGACCTAGTTGGCGTACCTGCTTGGACAGCTTGTCGATCGCTGCCAAACATTGACTAAGTTCAGTTTTTTATTCTTCGCTAGAAGTGTATGTGCCATGATAAACCACATTTAAGTTGTCGTGACTGATAACGGATAATTGCGGTCGAATGGCTTCCATGACATGGTTAGCCTGCTCGGCAAGTTTTGACAAAACTGCCAGCCCACTTATGGCCAGCACACCACGGACCCTCTCAGGTAGCTGCTCGAGAAAAAAGGCTACGCAAAACACTCTCCTTGCATTGACCAGCGGACAGGTTTTGAAGACGCTGCAGAATCAGCGAAGGCTTTTCGTCACCCAGAGGTTGTCCTCGGAGCAATTAACGGAGTTTTGTCTCCTGAGACTCTGAAAGGCTGTTGATGATACGATGTTTAAGTGCATCATATTTACCCTGAGCCGGTGGATTATCGATAATGCCACCTACAATGTCGAGTAAATAGCCATCAAGGTGCGTGGCAATGTGCCTATACTTTCACTCATCCGATACAATACAAAGCATTTCAAATTTCATTTCAGCGACAGTGAAATAGCGGCTTGGATTGTCACTCCAAAATGGGCTCGGAAGTTTGACCACAGCAACCGCATGTACGGCGGTCGCACCCTGACCAAACGATGAAAACGTGGAAGTTAAATTGTTGCTCGTACTTCCCTCATCTACTTGTTTTGGAGCCGTTGGCCCCGCCTCCTTAAGTGGAGAATGCTGCAAACTCATTATTTTATTTTATCTTATCTGCATGAATTTTAACGTCACAACTGTGCGCAGTCCAGAACGCAATCAAGGCCGCAGTCGCAGTTGGGAGCACCCTTTTATAGCTGCGCAGTCAGTAGCACTCTACAGCGTGTGCAGTCGGCAGCACCCGGCAGTTTGATACGCCGATCACGTCGGGGTCACCACTGTAGCGTTTCAAATTTCAGCTAAAAATAAAAAGAATATTCGACGTACCAAATAACGTTACGTTAAATTTATTTTAAATAGATAACTTGACAAAGTATAAAAGAATGAAAAATACTAAGACAAAAATGGGCGTTGCGCTGAGTTTTAAAAGTCCAAGAATTATGTATCTATAACAAAGCAAGTATATTAATAGCAAAGTTGGTTTTGGTTTTTATAACCATTATCAATCCGCCCGTCACGAACAGATGGCACTGCCAACAACATCAAGTGTCCACATATATATACTTTAGTCAATTAATTTTTTAATCAAAATTTTTGAATAACAAAATTTTAATATCAGAATTTTTAAATACAATAAAAATACAGTACAATTAATAAGTATAACAATATACATTTAAAACAAGTATTTTTATGGACCAAATGTCTTACATTATTTAATACATACATTTTAGGTCCTCTACATATACTATCTCTCAAGTAAAACGGTTAAAATCAATTTGATATATATTTTTTTTTTTTTTAATTAATGTTTAAAGTAACTTTCTGTTTTGTTTTGGGTAATTGTGTGGGTATTGTTTGGGGTGATGGTGTACTTATTATGTGAGTTGGTTTTAAATTGTCGATGGCTATTGAATAAGTGGCATTTCTGTGTTGTATTTTAAACATTTTATCATGTTTTTCTATTACTTTAATAGGTCCTTGGAAAGGTGGTTGCAATATCGATGATCGATTCAGTTTGACGAATACATATTCACAAGTTTTTTAATGATTTTGGTAAATAAAAGGAATTTTTATTGGGATGGTATATGTTCGAACGTATTTCGGAAAAATGTTTTCTTAGCTTTTGCAGAGCTTCAGTAGAGTTGTTATTATCATAATTCTCGTTAGAGAAAATTAACTCTCTAGATACACTAAGTGTTTGACCAAAGACTAGTTCAGCTGAAGAACAATAGAGGTCTTCTTTAACAGCAGTTCGTTCACCAAGCAGAATCCATGGTAATTATTCTGATCAATGTATTGGGTCGTTTGAAGATACAATTGACGACTTCAATTGACGATGAAAACGTTCTATCATCCCGTTGGCTTGTGGGTGATATGGAGAAGTATGTATTTTATGTGAACCAAGTATTTTTTGTTAATTCAGTGAAAAGGCATGATGTGAATTGTGTACCTTGATCAACAGGGATTTTCAATGAAATGCCAAAACGATAAATGTAGTTGTTTATGAAGGTGTGTATTATTGTATACACACACAGTGAAAATTTCTTTAAATGGATAAACTTCGTAAGTTTATTGTTCGAATAAAGAATCGGTAATTGTTCGAAACGATTACGATAGTAATAGTGATAGAGATAGTGATAGTGATAGTGATAGTGATAGTGATAGTGATAGTGATAGTGATAGTGATAGTGATAGTGATAGTGATAGTGATAGTGATAGTGATAGTGATAGTGATAGTGATAGTGATAGTGATAGTGATAGTGATAGTGATAGTGATAGTGATAGTGATAGTGATAGTGATAGTGATAGTGATAGTGATAGTGATAGTGATAGTGATAGTGATAGTGATAGTGATAGTGATAGTGATAGTGATAGTGATAGTGATAGTGATAGTGATAGTGATAGTGATAGTGATAGTGATAGTAATAATGATAATTCAATTATCATTTATCAATTATTCACAATTCTTGTGAAGATACACATACACACTCACGGCTTAGGTGCAGCTTTAGCCAACTTATTGCCATTTAGAGATTGACAATAGTCGCGGTAGACCAATGCTTGAGACACTTGCTTATCACACGGAAGTCCGGGTTAAAATCCTGGTCGTGAAATCTTCTTTAAATAATTTTTCAGAAAAGAAAAATCGCATTATATTGTCTTTTTTCTGTTTTTTGTTTTTCGAATCGAAAGAAACCAAATAACGCATTATTTGATATTTGTATTAATTGCGGTGTTTTTTCCAAAAGAATTTAATATTGATTTTTGCAATTATATGCATAATTACTCGCAGATAATTTAATATTTTCGCTAGGTCAACATTTGTTATTTTATGAAACTTTTATTAATCTAAATTTAAATTAAAAATTTAGTTTCTTTATTATTTAAAATTTATGCTACACGGAATAAAAATATACTTAACGTGTATGAATTTTATAAGCGACAAATATTTAAATGCCAATTTTAGAATATAAAAAGCCAATTTTGTTGTGGAGCTAAAGAGTCCAACTATTAGCCATTAACACCTTTTTTTTTTATTTTCTTAATGTAATATGTATTATAACTTATTTTGATTTGTATAAAATTTACCCTACACTGAGAGAAAAACTCAGTGTATTATTAAGTATACAATTAATGCCATTTTTTGTGTAACTTAAGGTTCCAATTGATAGACACTAAGAAACTATTTTTGGATTTTGTATATGGTACCGATAATTGTGATCCTAGGGTAAACAATCGATAGTTTGTGGCAGGAGTGTTCGAGTTTAGGGTTCGGACTTTAGGGTTTAGGACTTCATTGAATATTTTTAAATAAATTGAATGATTTTGTATTTGAAGTTAAATTTGTATCTTTTTATTGGATTCGCTACGGTTCTCAAGGATCTCGATAACTGGAACCGGTCGGAATTGAGTGAATTGCGTGGCGCCCAAAATTAACAACAACATTAAAATACCCCCGGTCTTATCCACTGAGTCGGCCAAACTCGATTTCGACAAGCAAGGGATTTTGCGCGTAACAAGTCTTCAAGATCAATAAGGATATTATTAAAATTGTTTTCAAATCAAAAAACTAATACATGAACTTTGCTAGGATAGCAATCTCTGGTCCAATCCCTTGAAAAAGCTATGGAATCTTTCAATACGAATCGATATGAGATAATAAATATTTTCCAGGATTATCGAGTTGTTTGGGACCTTCTTCTCAATAGTATTCGGCGATATTTGCTACTTAAGAAATGGTGTGTTCACCTAATATGTAACTCAACATTTATCGAGAAAATTCTCAAACAAACGAGCTGCATCCAGGACTATGCATATCGTTTTGAGAATTCACTTACTTAGAGTTTTCATTTGAAGAAGTTTTTCAGGCCTTGAGACTCATCTTGATGAACGATATCTTACTAACGAGTAAACGATTTTTTATGCTTATGACATCGAGTAATTACTCAATAATCGAGTAAAAAGTATTTTCTCTCTTTTATTCATGAGACCCATAGTAACCACCACTTGGAGTCATAACACCTAAACATTAAGTTTCACTATCAAAACATGCACCACTCAGGAACTTTAATGATTACTGAAAAGTGGGCGTAGTTAAAATGAGGACACAGATAGAGTTAAAGTGAGGAGGTGTTGCAAAATTTTTTTTCCTAAACCTTGGCAAACGAATACGAAATGGCCATTTCAGCCCTTGAAAGGACTTTGACCGAGCTTCTTATGACAAATTGTGTTGTGAAATGTTTGAACACAAATGATCAAGAACTGGACCTACAAGTTTTATGCCGACTCCGAATGGCTTACGTTCTCAAGAAGCTTCTCATGGCAGTCAGATAGGAATTGAACCAGGGTTCTTTGTCGTATGGGCCACGCACTCTACCCTCTGTGACACGGCCGCCTAGACATTAACATTAACTTTGACATTAACCTAGACATTAGCCTTAATCACAGATGTTGTACATTTTGTAGCCTTAGGTGTTAAAGTTCCTGATTTCTTAAGAGACACCGCTCGAGAATCCACACGAATAGTTTTATAAGGTGTATAAGCATTTCCAAACTGGCGTTACGTTCGATTTGTCAAATTTTTAAAAATGTTTTTTTAAATTTGCGTTGTAATTAAGTAGCACTATATTAAGTAAAAGAATTACAACAATCGATCCTAAGGATTTAAAGATATAAGCAAAACTATGCTCTGGCGTGACGTTACAAAAAACAGAAGTAGTTTTCGACTTGGATTACAAAATTTGCAAAACTGCGAATTGGGCAAGACTTTTTGTATAAAACCTCTTTTAGAAGGTTTTGAAATAATATGTTTATTTTCCAAGTAATCAAATTTAAAAATCTTTTCCCGTTTTTTTGTTATTAGGCTTAGTCGTCTGACGTGACGTTAATGGCGTTACGTTACTGAAATTTCGGTTGTAATTCAGTTGGGTAATTGAGTCGTTATGTGATTAAGTAATTATTAAAAAAAAAATTTGTACATGGAATATTTTTTTGAAATTCTTTTTGCGTTGGATATTTTGAATGACGAGGAGTCCGAAAATCGCAGTTTTTGTCTGTCTGTCTGTTAAAGCATCACGCAAAAACCACTAGATGTATTTAAATGAAACTTGACATCTAGGTTCCTTATATCCCTGGTCAACATAAAGGATACTTTTTATCCAGAAAAAATGGTTGGACCCGGTAGGGGGTGCTGCGATCGGGTTCCAGGCATTTTTTAACTTTTCTCCGAAACCGTTCATCCGATTTGCATGAAAATTTGTACGTAGAGGTTCTCGGATGTTCTATCTCGAACACCAGAGGGCGCTGTAGTGCAAATATTTTGAAAAATCTCTAAAAACTGCTAAACCGTGTATCCGATTTGCATGAAAATTGGAATATAGGAGTTTTCTGATACGATGAGTTCTTATTACTTATCTACTCTGTTCCATTTTGAACATCATAGGGCGCTGTAGTACAAATATTTTAAAACAAGTCGAAAAAGGCAAAAACCATTCATCCGATTTGCATGAAAATTTGTATGTACAGATTTTCGAATACGGTGAGCCTTTACGAATTATCTACTCGGCTCTATCTTGAACACCAGAGGGCGCTGTAGTACAAATATTTTAAAAAAGTCGAAAAACTCCTAAGCCGTTTATTCGAATACTCGTACATGTATAAATGCAAGTTAACGGATCCTTATTCCGTCCGATCAAAAAACAGCCGGCATTGGCCAGCTCAAGCTGCTATTCATTAAAACACGTTACGTTTTATTATTAAAATTAATTTATTCATAAATATTCAACTGGATTAAGCTAAGGCCGAAATAGAACTGACTCTCTTAATAAAATACACTGAAAAGGAAACCTAATTCTACTCTACACCTTCCAACTCCCTGCGCATGCATACTTATGGTCCCACGACGCAGCGGAAGCTCTGACGCTGACTCCGCTCAAATTGCATGCGCGTGCAGTGAATTATGCCGTGTCGGCAAAAAGCAGTAGTTGGATTTGTTAACTCCTCCCCCTTCAAAAATCTACGGCCCGTAGATCTATCAAGTGTTGGTGGTGTGGAGTCCTTGCGGTCGTGGGTTTACCGCAGGTATGTAAATTTTGCCATAAATTTTCCTCCCCAGGATATATGCATTATAACTGCCACGAAGAGTATCAGACAATCTGCGGAGAGATTGACCTTTAAGACAAGTCTACTTAGTTGTCGGATGTTTTCTATGCTAAGGCTATGAACATTGTCGACGTCAACCTTGTGGCTCTGTCTGGTGATATTCGTCAGTACAGGGTTGAAGACTCGATGCGCTGGTACTCGAAAATGTTCTGTTGTTAAGATGTACCGTCTCATTTTCGAACTGAATAATATATGTTCCCTTTAGTGCTCTTGACGTACGGTTAGCGAGCAGATGTTGAAGTTGGTAACAAAAATTGTGTCGTCCTTGATTAGTTCGAAAACCTCGTCATTATTGATGCGATACTTGCAACTAGTATTGCCACCTTTGAGTAGCCTTGGTATACAGTCTGATTCTTGGAGCACCTTTAAAGCTTCTGTGCCGCAAACGGTTGTGCCGCTTATGGAGAGACATTCCCCAATAATCCCGAACGCCTCCTTTTGGCTGACTAGCATTTTATTGAATTCCAAGTCAACTTGTTGCCCCTCAATAATTGAAGCTCTTGTTAATAGCAGGTTGTATTCATCTTTTCTGACTTTGGGCATTGGAATGATATAGAGTAAGGTCGAGCCATTGGTCTATATCGAAGGTTTTCCGTATTCAATTGCTTCCATCTCATTTTCGTATGGCAGCGTTTCGACTTCTGATATAATCATATTAATTTCCTCCTTGTCAATTGCATTGGTATTTGCCACCGCTCTTTGCCATTTGACAAGCCCGTACAATTTCGCTCACCTCATCCTTGATGATTAAAATCTGACTTAAGGTAAGCTGTTTGAAGTCATCTATGTTTTTTGCGTTAGTTTGACTTGCTATACTGCACGATTAACCCTCTTGATTAGGTCCTGGCTCATAGAAAACAATTTTTCGTTGATTTTGTACTGATGATTGTTATTTTCTGTTATTTCGTTCTCGCTTTTAAGCACGCTATTCCAATCGGATGCATCAGGATTGCCTGCTATCCTTTTCCATGCTGAACCAATTCAATCAATTGAACGCGTCTGCCTCCATGTTTTGCCTTTGAGAAGCTGGATACAATCTCTGACCTGTTTAGCATGAAAGTCGAGGATATGTCGTCTATAAGAGTTTCGTATAATTCTACCAACGGATTTAGTCATTTGTTCCAATAATTGCTCGTACTGTTCCAAGTCCACCAAATGCACAAGCTTGAAATGACCATTGATGATCCAGCCTTTTCCATCCTTCACAGAAATTAAAGGTGATACAAAAGATAGTCTGCAATATACAATTTTTTTGTTTATTTAAGAATACCTAAAATAATAGCTTTATTGAAGCGATAGTATATAATGTAATTTTCATCGTAGTCAGTTCTTTTTTATTCAATTTTGACTAGCACTAGTTAAAAATAACTATACAAGATTTAAATTATCATAGTAAGAATGTAGTGATAAAATAACATTTTGAAATGGTTAATATATCTTTTTATGGAATGGTTAAATTTTAATATCTTTTTTATCATTTTGTTTATTTCCCTTTAGGTTAGGTTAGGTATGAAGGGTCGTGCACCGTTACCGGTGCTTCCGCGGGGGCCTATAGGTCCATTACGAATCCCTTTTTATAGTTGTGGTACCAAGTTAAACCATTGTTCCGATTTGTTCCTCAAACCATCCTGTGCTTTTTATGAACCTCCAGATGTCTAGCAGTGGTGTGTTCACCAACTCTTCCAAGTCTTTGAAAAATCTGTTCCCCATGTGTCGGAGTCGACGATTCTGTAGACTTGGACATTCGCATAGTAGGTGAGTTATTGTTTCTATTTCCTCCGGGTTTTTGCAGCTCCGACAAAAGTCTGGCGCTGTTATACCTATTCTATTGGCCATTACCCCAATGGGGCAATGACCCGTTAGAACTCCAACAAGGATCCGGATTTCCCGTTTGACCAAAAGCAGAAGGCTTCTAGTTCTTTTCTCATTTAGCTCAGGCCAAAGCCTTCGAGATATGTTGCAGTCACCTCTGGAAGCCCAGTTTGTGTTGGCAATATCTCTGGCTTTTAGTTCTATACTCCTTTTGACGACGCCTATTGGAATGTGCACATCTGTGTCAGCTCTGTTTGTACTTGCGGTTACTCCACGCCTTGCCAGTTCATCTGCTGCGTCGTTCCCTTCAATATTGCTATGTCCGGGAACCCAGCAGAGAGTGACGTTGTGGGTATTGCAGATACTGTTCAGTGCAAGTTTACAGTTTTGCACCGTTCGAGCCTTCGTCGTTTTACTGCTCAGTGCTTTGATGGCCGCTTGGCTATCCACAAAAATTACTACCCTTGTAGGGGTAAGATTTTTCCTGTAAATGGCCCGTGCAGCTTTTTCAATAGCATATATTTCTGCCTGAAAAACGCTACAGTAATCCGGGAGTTTGTAACACTCTTTGATTTGTAGCGTTTCACAGTATACACCCGATCCAGTTCCGTTTTCCATTTTGGAACCATCAGTATATAAATGGAGATTGCCGTATGATTCTACAGCCGTTTCTTCCCATTCTTGTCTGCTGGGAATGGATGTGGTGTATTCTGTACCGAATCTTACACTGGGTATGATATAGTCGTTGCTCTTTTCGATTCCTCGGTTCCAAAGAGATTTAGAATAGATGCGTGTCCGAATGTGCTGCTTTTCCAGGCTCGTGATTCGTTGAGGCGAATCGCGCTCTTGGTCGCCGAACATTTAAGGAATTCTTCTACGGAAAGAAGATTTAGCATCATATCTAGACCCGCCTGTGGCGTAGATCTCATGGCTCCTGTTATTCCTATGCACGCTAACCTTTGAACTCCTGTTAGGAAGCTAAGGTAGCTTTTTTTATGCGTTATCGTCCACCATACGAGAGCACCATAGGCAAGGATGGGTCTCACGATCGTTGTATACATCCAGTGGATTATGTGCGGTCGCAGTCCCCATTTCCTGGCAAATGTTCTCTGACAAGCGTACAAAGCGCACAGTGCTTTTTTCCTTCTTTCCTCTGTGTTGCGTTTCCAGCTCAGCTTGTTATCAAGGATAATTCCAAGGTATTTGGCTTCCGTGGAAAGCTTCAGAGTTATTCCGTTAAGTTTCGGTAATGTGAAACTTTCTATTTTTCTTCTTCTTGTGAACAGAACGAGTTCGGTCTTTACTGGGTTAACACCAAGTCCATTCGATTCCTCCCACCGCGATAGCTTATTCAATGCCGCAGACATTAGTTCGCTAATTGTTTGCAGGTATTTCCCGCATATTAGGATGACAACGTCATCGGCATAGGCTACCACTTTTGCTCCTCCAGTTGTGAGTGTGGTGAGAATTTTGTCAACCACAAGTAGCCAGAGAAGGGGGGATATGACTCCTCCTTGTGGTGTGCCTCTTGTGGCTTCTTTCCTCACCACGCTTATTCCCATTTGTGAGCTTATACGTCTGCTATTAAGCATTTTATAAATCCATTGGGTTATTTTACTGTTAACTCCTTTGTCTACTAAAGCATTTCTTATAGAATCTGTATTTACATTGTTAAATGCGCCTTCGATATCTAAAAACGTTGCTAAAGTATATTCTTTGTGATGAAGGGTTCCTTCTATGACCGAAACCACCTCATGCAGTGCGTTTCTACCGATTTACCCTTAAGGTAGGCATGTTGTACACTACAGAGATTATTATCGTTCACAGATTCTCTTATGTGAAGATCTATTATTCTCTCTATCGTTTTCATCAAGAACGATGAGAGACTAATAGGCCTTTAATCCTTTGGTGCTGAGTGTATCGGTTTCCCAGCTTTAGGAATGAAAACAGCTCGCACTTCTCTCCAAATTTTTGGAACATATCCTGTCTTGAGGCAGCCGGTGAAGATTGCTATAAGCCAGGGCATGATGCTAGGAAGGGCATGTTGCATCATGGCCGGTAGGATACCATCTGGCCCCGCAGATTTGTAGGGCTTGAAGGATCCGATCGACCATTCTACAGTTGACCTTGTAATAATGTTGGGGAGTTCTTGTAAAGGTTCTGGCATTGTTATTTCCAAGTTGTTGTTAGCATCGTTTTGACACGGTTCTGTACAACCTGGAAAGTGAGTTTCCATGAGTAGCAAAAGCGTTTCTTGGCTGGATTCTGTCCAGGATCCGTCGGACCTCTTAAGGTATCCCGGGACCGTTGGGTCTTTGGATAGCGTCTTTCGAAGTCTGGCGGCTTCACTGGTGTCCTCAATGGACTCGCAAAATTTTGTCCAAGATGTTCGCTTAGCTATTCTTACATCCCTAGTGTAAGCATTTAGCATGGATCTGTAGATTGTCCAGTCCTGCTCTAGTTTGCTTAAGATGGCCTTCCGGTGAAGTTTTCTAACCTCTGATCGCCTCTTTTTGAGGTCGCTGGTCCACCAACTCGCATTTGCAGGTTTGCGACTTCGAGACTTTGGGCAGAACTTCTTGAAAGCCTGGTTCATTTTTCCCGTTATAAACTCGACTGCATTGTCAATAGATACATCGGTTGGGAGGTATTCTGTGTCAGGGTCTGCAATATTTCTGCTTATCCAGACTGAATACCTTTCCCAGTTAGTTTTTAAAGGGTTCCTAAAATGTTTCTTTAATTGGGGATCGTAGTCAATAGTAAAGAGAATAGTGAAGTGGTCGGAAAACGACTCCTTCTGTGACACCTCCCAGTTATCGACTATAATCTGTTCGGAGTTACTAGCTAAAGTGAGATCTATTACCTCTTCCCTGACTCTATTCTGAAATGTTGGCCTATTGCCCCTATTGCATAGAATAAGGTCTGTGGTAAGGATAAATTCAAAAATAGACTCACCCCTTTTGTTGATGTCTTTGCTGCCCCATTGCGAGTGATGGGCGTTAGCATCACAACCGATGACCAGGAATGTCCTGCTTGTGTTAGAATGTTCTGCTAACTCGCGGACTGTTTGCACTGGTGGGTTCGCCTCTTCATAGGGCATGTACGCAGAGCAAAGGATCAGTTTTGCTGACCTTGTTTCTACGCTGGTTGCAACTACGTCTCCGTTGCTGAATCTAGGGAGAAAAAACATATTAATAGATTTTTTCGCAAGTATACAGCTCCTTAACTTACCTTCATTTGTAGAGTGAAACAGGTTGTATTCTTTCGACCCTAGGCCTTGTATCTTGTTGTTGATGATCCAAGGTTCCTGGATGAGGGCCACATCTACATTCTCCTCGGACATGCACAGCATCAAGTTGTCGGTCGCTGCCTTACAGTGATGCAGGTTGATTTGCATCACTTGCAGCTTCCTCCTCCTCTCAGCTATTGTTGGTTCAGCCTCTTCACCTTAATGGATCCGAGGCCGAATTTGAGCATGTCCGACTGCTCCTTAAGCCAGCCCGTGGAAGCAGCGTCTACAGAAAAGAGAATAGAATAGACTCATCCTCGTGCAAAGCAGGAGGAGGAATCCATACAGATACCTTGTGGCGAAGCGGAAGCGTGGATTTGGAGATCACCTTTAGTGAAGCTCCCTTCCAAATTTCACCAATGTTGGCGATGGTTTTGGTCAGGAACTCCAGGAATTTCTTCGATCCACATCCGACGACTTTGACTCCTTGTTGCCAACCAGCACCGTCGAACTTGTAATCGTCGGGATCACCGTGTTCGACGCTAGCCATCATAGCTTTAAGGATCTCATTCTCTACAAGCAGCCATTTTTCCCCCGTCATAGAGCCGTCTGGGTCGGTTGTGTCTATAATGGCTACTTGTAGCTCCTCTGGTGAGTTTTCGAAGCTCCCCCCTGCTTTTCTTCGCTTTGAACAACTCGCAGCGACCTCTGCTGAGTTTTCGAAGCTCTCCCGGGTCTTGCTACGCTTCGAACAACTCGCAGCGACCTCATCCGCAGATCTTTGCCGTTTGGCCGTGGAACCAGGTGTACAGGGAGGTTCTCCTCTCGAAACCGTGGTCAACCCCCGGTTGGTCCCTGTTTGAGGTAACCTTGTGTTGACCTTGTCTCGCTTTACCTTCTCCTTGGTTCCGCCTTTTCCACACTCCTATTTGCCGCTTTTGACGACATTGGAGTAGGAAGGACCTGCCTTAACCGTCGTTGCCCCTTCTTTCACTCCCTTGCTTCCACCTATACCGCAATCCCGTTTGTCACCTATAGCAACCTTGGATTGGGACGGTTCAGCTCTGTCCCCTCTATTCTTCCTACCTCTTTTCCTCCTCTTTCTACCTTCCATTTCCCTCTCCCGTTTGTCGCTTTTCCCGTCATTGGAGTTGGATGGACCTGCCTTGCAAAGACCCTCATCCGTGGAAGCAGGCAGAGTTGTGGCAGCTTCGTTCGTCGATGCTTTGGGGGCATAGTGACGTTCAAAAGTGTTCACTCTCTTCGTGTGCTTCCTGATGAGAGCCTTGTCCCTGGAAGTAAGAGTAGTCGGGTCTGCGGTTTTCATTTTCAGCAGATAGTTCTTAGCAGTCCTGTAGAACTTTCGTTGCATGGCTTCTTTCGAAGCAGATCTACTGTGGACTGCTGCACTACCCGCCTCAATGACCGTCGCGTCGGAGTCGGAGTTGAGAAGCTCGTCTTCAGTCTCTGAGCTAGGAACTTTGTGAAGGACTTGAGGGATGCTCGATTCCTCCGTGTCACTTCCAATGCTCAACCTGCCCAGAATCCTCAGATTCGCTGAGTCCAAGTCCCCACCCGCGTCGGTGTTGTCCTGTGTGGTCAGAGTCGGTCGCCCTATGCTAGACCTGCCAGTTTCCGTCGCAGTTGCCGTTTCGTCTGTAGTAGTTTTTGTTGTTGTCGCCTCTGTACATTCTTCCTTGTTGTTGTTGTTTTTAAAGGTTTTGTTCATTTTTGGTCCCACGAGTAGCTAGGGAAAGTACGTCATCCATGCCAGAGCCCCGCATACCATGGAAAGGCCACAATTACTCACTGAGGCGGCCAGGTATCAGTGAGGTCTCCGTTCCCATACAGCCGGTATTACCCCCTGGCTGCAAACCATCCAATAGGCACGGTGCAACATAACACCCTGGATTATCCCCCTGGGGGGGATAACTCTTTGTTCATTGCTCCACAATAGCCTGTACGACATGGGTGACCCTACCAGGAGCTTGCGCTCCCGTCATCATAGCCCATTGTTTCATTGCAACTTAAGCCTCTACACCACGACAAGGTGGCTATCCTTCGTAGAGGTTATTTCCCCTTAATTTCATTGCGTTTTTCAATCTATTCTTAGCCTAATTTTATCCCTTGGATTTTTTACCCATTTCTATTTCTAATTAATTTTATTCTATTATTTTTCCATTTTTTAATTTTGTGCCATTTTTACAAAAAGGACACTTTGCATTGTGCTTTATTATTCTCTACTCTACACCCACACGGAAGGCATGCCCTATTTTATTTATTCTTTTCGTTTTTAATTCTTTGAGTGTGGTGACAAGCAATTTTGTTTATATTCTTTTGTATATTTTTGATATGTGATTTATGGATTTTGTTTTTAGTTGTTATGTAGCTTAGCAAATTTCGAAAATTTGTCTATGCAGCTTAGGAATTTTTCGCCCTTTAACTCGAAAATGTCTATATGTAAGACTTCTCAATAATTTGACAAACACGCTCCTGATTAGCTACATCTTCTATCATTCTTTGCGTTATCCGTATTTTGTACTTGGCAAAATGCTGTAAATAAACATCTTGGAGTAATTGAAGGTAGTTTTCTGGGATCTTTATTCCGTTAATCACGGCAGGATTCAATACTACTGTTAAGAGTTGCGTGAGACTTTGCCTAGTTATTACCTCCATAAAGATAAAATGTCGACTGAATCCAGGATGTGGCTGCTCGCTGCAACGCATGGGGTTACCTACTTTGATAACGAGTTGATTTCTAAAAACATTCAACGGGGCTTTGACATGTGGAATTAGATCGGTGCTGTCTTGCTGTGTACTGTGCATTGTACCCTCACTTTCCGTGTCGGTGCCTGAATTATTACTTACTATCGGATCTTGTGTTACATCGCTTGCGGTATCAGTTCAAAAGTTCTCAAGTTTACTGTGAGTAGGCTCAACACGTGTAGAGTCTGTCAAGTGGTTGGCTTCAGTTCGGCGCCGCGAAAGAGCATCTGCCACCAGATTTGATTTGCCTGGCTTATAGACTAGCTGACAATTATATTCTTCGAAACGCGCTTTCCAGCGTTTCAACTTTGCATTGAAATTATGATTTCCCAACGCAAAGGTGAGTGGCTGGTGGTCAGTATATATTCGAATTTGTTTCGCACCATACAGGTATGAGCGCAAATTGTCATTGCCAAAACGATTGCCAGCATCTGCTTTTCGTTGGTGGCATACACTTCTTCAGTCTTATTTAAAGACCTGGAAATGTATGAAATTGGCCTATCCTTTCCAGGTTCACCCTGTGAATGTACCGCGCCGATAGCAAAGGTCGAGGCATCTGTGGTGAGGTTGAATGGTTTTTCGAAATCAAGGAAAGCCATAACGTCAGAAGGTGATAGGAGACTTTTTAGTTCATTGAATGCTTTAAGTTGTGTTTCATCGAGCGATATAGCCACGCGCTTGGATTGGTTGGCCTTAACCTGAGCGTTTTCGCCCCTTGTTAGTGGTTTTGCGACTTTAGCATAATTCTGAATGAATCTTCGACAATAGGAAGTCATCCCTTAAAAGCTTTTAAGCTCTTTAAGATTTTCAGGTGGTACGATTTTCCGCATGGCGGCAACCTTTTTTGGATCGGCGTATATGCCACTAGGAGTTATGACGTAACCGAGGAACACTACTTCGGGTTTCAGAAAATTTGTTTTTCCTAAATTTACTCTCAGGCCTGCATGTTGTAATTTTGAAAAAATCATGTCTATGTTTCTTAGATGATCCTCCACATCTGGTCCAAAGACAATAATATCGTCAATGTATATTTAGCAGATTTTACCAATGAACTCTTTAAGCACATCGTCTATCATGCGTTGGAATATAGAAAGCGCATTCTTGAGACCAAATGGTAATCTCAAGAATTCGTATTTTCCATTCATTGCATTCATTAGAAAATGCAGTTTTCTGCACATCCGAAGGGTTCATTGAGATTTGGAAACCCAGAAGTAAGATCGATGGTTGTAAAATATTTTGCCTTACCCAGGCTAGTTAATATCGAGTTGATATCAGGGATGGGATAAGTATCAGGGATTGTGACAGAGTTCAACCGTTTAAAATCAGTTACCATTCGGTATTGTTTTTTCCCATTAGATTTGGCCTTCTTTGGCACTACCCAGACAGGCGAGTTATATGGGCTTTTAGAAGGGGAATAATTCCCTCGGCTAATAATTCGTTTACCTGTTTTTCTACCTCTTCGCGCATGCAGACCGGATAAGGGTAGCTTTTCATGTAAATTGGTTCACCTGTCGTCATTTTTATTTCGCCTCTAATGTTTGTCCTAGCCATTTCGCTACTGGTTACTGTCCGAAAGAGCATTCCATATTTTTGTATAAGACGGTTGAGAGCATTTTTGACGTCTTCAGGAAGGTCCGTATTTACGACATGGTTAACCTCCGTAGACATTTTTTCCCTAAGTGGTATTTTATTGTTTGGCTTAAGGATTGGTGTTAGGGGAACGGATTGTTCCCCTGGAATCTATTTGTTAAATTGTTATTCTGAGGCCTGTTCATATAGTTCACTTGGCGCGACTGAATTGACCGATCAACATCTATTTTTTTCCAATGGTTTTGGAAGTCTGGTTGGTGGCTGCTGTGAGCTGAACGGGGTATTGAATGTTGTTCTCTAGAGTCTGTAGACATGATGCTTCTGGAAAACTTCGCGGCTTTTGAACAATCAACATCCTTGACAAGTCCCCGTCAAGACCCCTGATGAACACGTCTAACACTCTATTTCTGTATGAGTAGATACAATACAGGGCTTCTGGGGCAGGTGGCTCGGTGGCTCAAACCGATGACGTCATGCCCGGCACTCAAGTATGAATGGATTTCTGCTTGTGCTGGTGGACGGACAGACAAAAAACCGCAAGTTGTTTTTGCTTTAAGCGTTGATCATAATTTTATACACTACATTATCGGTACTGGTAGTCAAGCGAGTTCTTATCAGTGTTTGTATGTTTCGTTTTTTTCTTAACCCTCGAATACCTAATAGCAATGACTCAAATTCTGAGTGACGAGCTTAGCTTAAATGGTATGACTTGCTATATGAAAATATATATATTAATATGGGTTGAAGCAATTTAGGTACGGCGAAGGTTGAAGGGTTAAAGAAATGTGGATAAATTTATCATAATGGTGCTAAGTATAATGTGCGTGTATTAGATTTGTGTAAGTAGTTTGTATATTAGATGACAACCATTAAAAAACATGGGCGTATATAAATATCTATTCGTCAGTTGGGGGACATCGGGGTAACAAGCCCCCGCTTAATCACTTACACTTACACCCAGCAACTTCTCCGCCTCTGGCTTATATTTTATGTAAATTCAGGAGTCTGTGAAGCTTCGAGATGCAGAAACATCGACATTTTAGAAGTCGACTTATGTCACTGTATGCCGAAGCGAATGGTGTGAGAGAGAAAGGAAGAGAGAAAGGGAGATAGCAAATAGCGTAAATATTTGAAGTATACAAATAATACTTCAGAATCAACCTAACCTAAGCCAATGCCAAGAAGAGTCAAAAAGTTTCTAGAAGCTTCGAGATGCAGAAACGTCGAGAACATTTTAGAAGTCGACTTATGTCACTGTATGCCGAAGCGAATGGTGTGAGAGAGAGAAAGGAAGAGAGAAAGGGAGATAGCAAATAGCGTAAATATTTGAAGTATACGAGTACAAATAATACTTCAGAATCAACCTAACCTAAGCCAATGCCAAGAAGAGTCAAAAAGTTTCTAGAAGCTTCGAGATGCAGAAACGTCGAGAACATTTTAGAAGTCGACTTATGTTATTGTATGCCGATGACGTCACCCATACCACAATTTTTGCGGTCAAGTGCAAGGGCAAAAAAAAAAAAGATAAGAATTAAAGGTTGGTAAGTCAAACAAAATTAATTTAATCTTCAGTTGGTAAAAGTTCTTTCTATCGACTACAAGTGCGCTTAAAGATAATTCTTAAAAGAGATACAAGTGAATTGTTTAAAACAATCAATAAACATTCAATATATAAACAATTAGTGTAAAATAAAAATTAAAAGTGATTTAAAACAATCCGAAATCATTAACAATCAATAAAGTGAATAATAAAAAAGGTTGTAATTTTACAAACACAGTCATTAAATAAAAATTAAAAATGGATCAATTTAAATGCAGCAAATGTGATTCCACTTTCGGCAGAAAGTCCGAATTAAATCGGCACATTCGGATAAAGCATCAATATCAACCATCACAACATTTTAAATGCGATACATGCAAAAAGCTTTTTTCGCGAAAAGATACTTTACAAAAACATCAGAGAAATCAACATGCGGCATCAACCTCAAAAGCAACGGCATCAACATCATCACCATCATCATCATCAAATGTGGTTCCAAGTCTTCGGGCTATTGTGGAGAAAACAATTCCGTATCTCTATTGCAACAAGTGCAAGAAAGAGATAGTAACTAAGAATTGGGCTTATCACAGCAGAACAAACGAACATAAGAGAAATAGTGGTGAAATAGTTAACGAGAACCTAACAAGAATCACCTCAATATTTAATGAGCGGATAGAATCATTTATGATTAAGAATCATAAAGAGGATTTATTGATTCCAGAAGAGTTTTTAGCAAACATCAGGGATATAGTTTTAAAAACACTTGAAGAAATGTTGGAAAAACACACCAACTTTAAATTTAATATGGAATTGTTTTGCGAATACATCAAAATGAGTGAAGATGAGGCAACAATAGACCTCAAATCACATCAAACAAAAATGATCATGGTGCAACAGGCAACAAATTTGTATGAGATTTATGTTACAAAATGCAATAATTTAATTACAAAGATGTCAGAGTTTCAAAAACGTGATAGTGGTTGGACACTTATAAGAATCTCTCATTTGGAAATAAACGTGAATCAATACAAACCAATTAAAGGTTCACAATACATTAAATTACCAAAAATACTAGAAGATAAAAAAGCTTGTATAAATGTGCAAAACAATGACGAATACTGCTTTAAATGGGCAGTAATCTCAGCCTTATATCCTGTTAATGATACCTCAAAGAGATGATCTAGTTACAACATCAAAGATATAGCTGCAGTTGAAATAACGCTAGCCAATAGCATCGCTCTCAATTTTGAAAGTCTTGTCTTTCCAATGAAAGCGAAAGATGTAAAAATTTTCGAGGAAAATAATCCCGAAATAAGCATTAATGTCTTTGGATTCGACGAAGACCTTAAAAGTATCGTGGGACCCTATTACTATACAAAGGAGGAGAAAACCACTCATCTTAACCTACTATTGCTACAGGAAGGAGAAAAATTTCATTACATCTGGATTAAAAATATTTCAAGGTAAATATCATATTTATACATTTTATTTTTTTTATTACTTGCTTACTTGCTAACTTACTATATACATTTATAATATTTAAAGAATCTTAAAATTTATTTGTTTTATTTATATTTTCAGACTTTTACGCAGTCAACTAACAGGATATAAACACGGAATGCATTTGTGCAATGTCTGCTTGCAGTTTTTTGATTCCAACTACAAGTTGCAACGTCATCGCAAGGAATGTAGCAGAATTGTTACCAAAGTGCCGGATGCAGACAAAAGTAAAGTTTATTTCCAAAATTTTAAACATAAGTTAGATATACCGTTTGTAATATATGCAGATTTCGAGTGTTTCCTAACACCGGAAAATATTCAGAACTCGGGATCTGTAAAAACTATACAAACACATAAGCCGTGTGCATTTAGTTATTATATTAAGTGTAGTTTTAATAATTCTTTAGATAAGTTTAGATTATATACAGGTGAAGATGCCCCTCAAAAATTTATTGCTTCTTTAGTTGCCGATGCTAGAGATATTTATAGTAATTATCTTAATAAAGTTATTCCAATGAATTTCCTCACCCCAGTAGAATTAAATGTTCAAAATAATAGTCGTGATTGCCATATATGCGAAAAACCGTTGGGAGTTGATAGAGTAGCAGATCATTGTCATTTAACGGGAAAATATCGAGGTCCAGCCCATAATGATTGTAATCTAAACTTTAAAATTTCAAAATTCATTCCAATATTTTTCCACAATCATTCTTCATATGATTGCCATTTATTCATTAAAGAACTTTCAACGATTCCCGGAAGAATAAACGTAGTACCAATTAACAAAGAAATATATGTATCAGTTTCTAAACATATTCATTTTGATGACGGTGATAGCGTTGAACTTAGGTTTTTAGATTCATTTAGATTTATGGATTCAAGTTTAGAGAGTTTAGCTAAAAATTTATCGATTTCAGATTTTTATGTTCTAAGGTCTGAGTTTACCGATGAAAACGAATTTAATCTTATGAAGAGAAAGGGAGTATTTCCATACGATTATTTTAATTCCATTAATCGACTTCAAGAGGAATGTCTACCTTCAAGAGATAAGTTTTTTAATAAATTGACGAATCAAGAATGTAGTGTTGTTGATTATGAACATGCTCAAAAAGTGTGGACATCTTTTAATTGTTCTAATTTCAAAGACTACTTGGAACTATATCTCAAGACAGATGTTTTATTGTTAACTGATGTATTTGAAAATTTCAGAAAAGTATGTAAATATATTTACAATTTAGATCCTTGTCAGTATTATACAGCACCCGGGCTATCTTGGAGTGCAATGCTAAAATATACTAAAATTGAGTTGGATCTATTAACTGACATTGACATAGACTACTATATACCAGACAGTGCATCACTCACTCAATGCGGAATTTGCAGAAGCTCGGTGATATGGCGATAAGCACATGGCGAATTGGGACGGACAAGTAACTGCGAAGCAGCGAATTGATGTTGCTAGCGTTGGCTGCAAATGGTTGATAGATCACAATATCTCTCTCTCTGTGTATCTGTCAACAATGTTGTCGAGAAGCCTTTTTATATACTTTTCCTAGGAATTCCAAGCCGACGGCTGGCTTGTTTGTTTACTTTTTTTTTTGCTGGTTTTTGTTTTTGTCGTTGGCTTGGTTTTTTTTTGCTGCTTTTTGCTATTTGCTTGGGTGGATTTTGTCGATCGTCAAAAATGATATTTTTACGATTTTGTCTATTTTGAAGTTATAGATAAATCGCTGTAACTTCTTTATTTCTGATTTGATTTAAATCCACCCAATGACAAAATGTTGGCAAATTGTACCATATTTAAAATGACAAAATTTCTAAATTTTTTATTTATTTTGTACTAAATTTATTCATTTATTTCCTATTTCTTTGTTCTATTTTCTATGTTGAAACTATACTATTATAGAAATAAAATAAAAAAAAAATAAAAATAAAAAAAGTATATGCCAGAAAACGGCAGTTTAAGGATTTTTGGAAAAAAAGTCAAGTTGCAACAGCTGTAACTATTATATCCGATTTTCGGTTTTTTTAATTTTTTGCACAAAATAGCTCAAAACTGTTCTTAGTGGATATCTTGTTTGCATTTTTAAAAATGTTAGTTTTTGGATTTTTGAGAATTTTTTTTGTAAAAGAGAAGCCTTTTTTTATATACTTTTCTTTTGAATTCTAAGCCGACGGCTGATTTCCTTGTTTAGTTTTTTTTTGCTGCTGTTTGTTTACTATTTGTTGGGGTGGATTTCGTGGATAGTCAGAAATGGATATTTTTGGCAATTATGTGAAGGATAAACTTATAGGAAAATCGCTGTAACTTCTTCATTTCTGAATTGATTTAAATCCACCCAAGGACAAAATTTTAGCAAATTTTAGCATCTTTTAGCTGAATAAATTTTTAATTTTTTTACTAAATTTATTCATTCATTTTTTGATCTTTCAATTTTTACCCGCTAAAGAAATGAACAATTTTAGTTGTTCAATAATTTTTTCACCGATTTTTTTAAAAAAATCTGCTATTTTTAATTAAAGAAATAATTTTTGGATTTAAGATTTTTACCTGCTAAAGAAATGATAAAAATTTTTCCCATCTTCAAAAATTGTTCCCTTCGATTTCGAACCAATTTCTGATCTATAAAATTTTATCTGCTGAAAATAATACAAACATTTTTCTTCTTCAAATATATCATAAATATAGCATATCATAAATTCAATTGGTCTAGTTGCCAACCAGGGACATATGCAGCTAGACCAACTACCTTTTATTGTTTTGCTGTACTTACTTTGATGCCACTAAAATATACATGTCAACAGTTCGGTTCTGAAACCTTGCAAAAGATAAGAAAAAGATAGAATTTTTGTTTGTAAATTTTTATTTTTTTTAAATGAAAGAATTTCCTATTCAAATGGAAAAATTAAATTTAATATTTTGACAATTAATATTTTTTTAAATTAATTTGTTATGATGAAATTTTTTAATTTATATTTATATTGGAAACATAAAATTTTATATTTTGACAAATAATTTTTTTCAACTGTGAGTTTATATTTTCGACAGTTTTTTTTTTATTGCAATTTTTTATTTCTATTACAATTAAAATGTTTTGAAATAGACAATTTTCTTATATTAAAAATGTTTTAATTCTTATTTCAAATGAAAGAAAGAAAAGTAAATTTTATATTTTTATAGTAGTTGTAATAGTATAGTTTATAGTAGTAGTATAGAAAAAGAAAGTTCTATTTATGGAATCTAATTTTTTTATATTAAACATTTTTTTAACATTTTCATTTCGACATATATGTATAGATTTTTGAAATGTAATATTATACGTTTAACAAGTTTGACGGTTTTAATTTAATTTTTTTGAAACAACATTTTTTTTTGTAACAATTTCAAGAAGCCCAAGAATTTTTAAGAGCGGCCCAATGCTTTAAAAAACGAAAACAATCACAAACACTGTGCACTGCAGGTAAAGATGGTTTATATAGATATGATACATTTTTTTTTATTCCTTGATAAAAACAACGAAAATAATTTTGATGAATAAATATCTCCAGAGCATAGAGCGGAGATTTTAGTTTCTTGGGTAAGGGTTATTTTACGGTGAGGCTACCAACCTCACGCAACCCTCCACACTTTCACATCCGGGCTTGGGACCGGCAACGGCGGTGTTACAATAATTATATAATAATAAATTAATTATATAATAAATTATATAATAATACATTATTTATATAATAATTATTTCACCAAAATTGTTTTAATGGTAAGCCAAAGAAATTAAAAAAAAAATAGTAACAATCAACTTTGCTCTGCAGGTTTTGTGCGCAGGTGTTCTTTGTGTTTGGTTTAGTAGTAAAAAAAGCATAAGGAAGAAATTGCTTCTGAAAATATTAGGTCCATTCAGTGGCAAATTGTACAGTGCTGAGAGGTCGACCAATGGATTCAATTACGGCGATATCAAAAATATTCTTCAAAATAACAAATACAGGCTATGGACATCGGACAGATGAACTTAGGCAACAACTCAGATTTCCGGCAAGGTATTTATTCGGACAGACTGACGGACAAAAAGAGAAAAGGACAAACGGACAAAGTGACAGACGGATTCTTTTAAAAATTTTAACGACGAATTGACAAAGACTATCAGACAGACTTTCAGACGGACAAACGGACAGTTTACGGCTTCGTAAGCCTTCGCATCTTTGCATTGGCTTTTTCATCCGATCGGACCTTCTTGTTCTTTAATTCTTCAGCCAATAGTTTTTCTTTTAACCATTTTGAGTTCCTGCGACATTTAAACATTTTTAATATAAGAAAACTGTCTATTTCAAAACATTTTAATTGTAATAGAAATAAAAAATTGCAATAAAAAAAAAACTGTCGAAAATATAAACTCACAGTTGAAAAAAATTATTTGTCAAAATATAAAATTTTATGTTTCCAATATAAATAGAAATTAAAAAATTTCAACATAACAAATTAATTTAAAAAAATATTAATTGTCAAAATATTAAATTTTTAATTTAATTTTTCCATTTGAATAGGAAATTCTTTCATTTAAAAAAAATAAAAATTTACAAACAAAAATTCTATCTTTTTCTTATCTTTTGCAAGGTTTCAGAACCGAACTGTTGACATGTATATTTTAGTGGCATCAAAGTAAGTACAGCAAAACAATAAAAGGTAGTTGGTCTAGCTGCATATGTCCCTGGTTGGCAACTAGACCAATTGAATTTATGATATGCTATATTTATGATATATTTGAAGAAGAAAATGTTTGTATTATTTTCAGCAGATAAAATTTTATAGATCAGAAATTGGTTCGAAATCGAAGGGAACAATTTTTGAAGATGGGAAAAATTTTTATCATTTATTTAGCAGGTAAAAATCTTAAATCCAAAAATTATTTCTTTTATTAAAAATAGCAGATTTTTTTAAAAAAAATCGGTGAAAAAATTATTGAACAACTAAAATTGTTCATTTCTTTAGCGGGTAAAAATTGAAAGATCAAAAAATGAATGAATAAATTTAGTAAAAAAATAAAAAAATTATTCAGCTAAAAGATGGTAAAATTTGCTAAAATTTTGTCCTTGGGTGGATTTAAATCAAATCAGAAATGAAGAAGTTACAGCGATTTTCCTATAAGTTTATCCTTCACATAATTGCCAAAAATATCTATTTCTGACTATCCACGAAATCCACCCCAACAAATAGTAAACAAACAGCAGCAAAAAAAACTAAACAAGGAAATCAGCCGTCGGCTTAGAATTCCAAAGAAAAGTATATAAAAAAAGGCTTCTCTTTTACAAAAAAAATTCTCAAAAATCCAAAAACTAACATTTTTAAAAATGCAAACAAGATACCCACTAAGAACAGTTTTGAGCTATTTTGTGCAAAAAATTAAAAAAACCGAAAATCGGATATAATAGTTACAGCTGTTGCAACTTGACTTTTTTTCCAAAAATCCTTAAACTGCCGTTTTCTGGCATATACTTTTTTTATTTTTATTTTTTTTTTATTTTATTTCTATTATAGTATAGTTTCAACATAGAAAATAGAACAAAGAAATAGGAAATAAATGAATAAATTTAGTACAAAATAAATAAAAAATTTAGAAATTTTGTCATTTTAAATATGGTACAATTTGCCAACATTTTGTCCTTGGGTGGATTTAAATCAAATCAGAAATAAAGAAGTTACAGCGATTTATCTATAACTTCAAAATAGACAAAATCGTAAAAATATCATTTTTGACGATCGACAAAATCCACCCAAGCAAATATCAAAAAGCAGCAAAAAAAACCAAGCCAACGACAAAAGCAAAAACCAGCAAAAAAAAAAGTAAACAATCAAGCCAGCCGTCGGCTTGGAATTCCTAGGAAAAGTATATATAAAAAGGCTTCTCGACAACATTGTTGACAGATACACAGAGAGAGAGATATTGTGCTCTATCAACCATTTGCAGCCAACGCTAGCAACATCAATTCGCTGCTTCGCAGTTACTTGTCCGTCCCAATTCGCCATGTGCTTATCGCCATATCACCGAGCTTCTGCAAATTCCGCATTGAGTGAGTGATGCACTGTCTGGTATAAAGTAGTCTGTGACATTGATATGATTAAATTCATTCAAAACGGGATAAGAGGAGGCATAGTTCAATGTTCAAAACGCCATGTTAAAGCAAACAACAAATATATGACTGATTTCGATAGTAGGAAACCTTCAAATTATCTTATGTATTTAGACGCTAATAATTTATATGGATGGGCTATGTCTCAGTATTTACCAGAAGGAAAGTTTGAATGGGTTGAAAATATTGATTCGTTTAATTTAAATGAATGTAAGGATGATTCTGACGAAGGTTTTATTTTAGAAGTAGACTTAGAGGTTCCTTTTGAACAACATAACTTACATAATGATTTACCGTTTTGCGCTGAAAACAAAAAAAGTCCTACGGGTAAACATCAAAAGCTTATTATTGATTTATATAATAAATCAAATTATATCATACATTATACTAACTTACAACAATGTTTAAGAAATGGCTTAAAGCTTAAACAAGTACATAGAATTTTAAAATTTAAACAATCTCCCTGGCTCAAGAAATATATAGATCTAAATACTTTTCATAGAACAAACGCTAAAAATGACTTTGAAAAGAACTTTTTTAAATTACTAAACAATGCTGTCTATGGCAAAACCATGGAAAATGTAGAGAAAAGGAAAGATGTAAAAATTGTATGCCAGTGGGAAAGTGTTGGGAAAAGATTGGGAGCAAGAAGTCTTATAGCAAAACCGAATTTTCATAGCTCTACAAGGTTTACCGATAATATGGTAGCTATCCAACTGGATAGAATACATATAGAATTTAATAAACCTATTTCTGTAGGGTTTGCAGTTCTCGAAAAGTCTAAAGAAAAAATGTATGATTTTCATTATAATTATATGATTCCAAAATATAATGAAAACTTGAGTTTGTGCTATATGGATACGGATTCATTCATATATTCAATTAATACCGAAGATTTTTATAAAGATATAATACCCGATATTAATTTGAAATTTGATACATCTGACTATAAGCCTAACAATCCATATGGTATAGAACAAAAAAATAAAAAGGTATTAGGTTTAATGAAAGATGAAAATAATGGGAAGATAATGAGGGAATTCATTGGACTAAGATCTAAAATGTATTCTATAAGTAATGAGGGTGACAATGATATTAAAAAAGCAAAAGGTGTAAAAAAATCAGCATTAATGAATCTTAGTATTAATGATTATAAAAAATGTTTATTTGATAAGAAAATTTATTATGATAAAATGTTTACTTTTAGATCTAAGATACATATTATATATTCTCAAAAAATTCATAAAATAGTGTGAAGTTATTTAGATGACAAGCGATTTATTAAAGAAAATGGTGTTGACACCCTTGCATGGGGTCACTATAGAATTAATTAAGAAAATATATTTTTTAATCAAAACTATTAAATAAATAAAATATATATATAAAAACCAAATCGTTTATAAATTCATTATTTGTGTTTAGAAAAATTAATTGATAAAATATTTAAATTATTCTCCTAATTTCGCTAGTTAGAGGTGAGTATTCAATTAAACGATCGTGAATTACCAAACAGTAGGCTGATGGCTTATCTGGAATTGGGTTGAGTGATTCGGTATCAAATTCAATTCGTATATCAATAGGTCCAACTTTAACTGTCTCATTTTGGGGTGTTACATCAACAACAATTTGCGGAGCAATAGCCTTGAATGTATTGACATCTAACAATGGTTGAGGTTCCCGCATATAATAACTTTGTTGAAATTTTGCATACATATCATATAGTACAGCATACTGCCCCATTTCAAAGCGACTATTTAAATCATCATAGGGATATGATTCAGTGTTTAGATAAACTTTTAAATTAGATATATTACAATGATCGAATATATTTCCTTCCTCTCTACCTTTTTCTCTTTGTAGCACGATTATAAGAAATCGTGGTCTTTCATTTTGCGGAGCCAGTTTTACATTCCATAAAACCTTTGTACTCTTTGGTAGCATTGGATTTACGTGGCAGTCCCAACTTCGAAATGGCAACGAGGTAGCAACCCCCCGCTTAATAACCATCGGCCAAGTCGCTTGTACCCAACAACTTCGCTGCCGCTGTATTTTATTTAAAGTAAACGAAATACATAGCAACCAAGAAGAGTCAACATTCAAAAAATAAAAACGAAAAAAAAACTTTAATTTTCACAATTGTATTAGAACTCGCTTTATTGACTCAATTTATTTCAAAGTAGCTTAACTCGGGAGTTGATATAAATAAGTTTTGAATTAATTCCTCGATTTATAAAACTTTTTACAAACCTTCAAAAAATTTATTCCAAGTAATAAAAAGGCGTTGATTTATATAAAAATTTTTTATAATTTAATAATATTTTAAAATAGTATATATATATATTAAAATAAAAATATTATTACAATTATTATTAATATTAAAGAGCAGCTAAATGCTGCACAACATTCGGGACTACCATGAATCCTCCAACATTCCCGCACTCGAGCCGAACAACTTCAGCAGCGCACTTACACAACCTTTTGAGGTTGGGTAAGCACTCATAATCATAGATTAACTGCTGAAGGTGTTCAGCAACACCATCATCCCAGCAGGTCTCTTGAAGTAGGGCCAAATATCTTTTAAAAAAAAATACTGGACCCTCCTCCCAGAGGCTGCTGCTAGATTCGGCGCGTGAATGCGCTTCTAAGATCTCGGTCGTCTTAGCTAACCGCAGGCATTCTTCTTGGTATATTTCTATACCTGCGGCATCGGGGAGCTCCGAACCGTACGCAGACTCCCCAGACGACGACGAGCACGAATTATACTCAAATAATTCGGCATAAATTTGAGGGTCTCTGGTAGCTATAAGTATAAAAAAAGTATAAATTAAAAATAACAAAAATGAATTAAAAATTTAATTTACCTTCGGCATCTTCATGGCGAGTTATTTTAAATGTTGCTGCTAGCGTTGGTGTTGATGCTATTATTGCTGCTTCTGCTGCTGCTGCTGCTGATGTTGAGGCAGCAGCATGCTGTACATTTCGATGGGCCATTAGTTTTTGAATGGCATCCATTCTATACAAGTTGAAAGCAGCATGAGCTGGTGTTGGAAAGAAAAGAAATTTATAAAAAAATTTTTTTAAAGAGAGGTTTTTCTACTCTACACTTACCATCAGACATATTGTAATAAAAAATTTTTAATAAAAATTTTGGTTAAAAATTAAAACGATGTTTGTTTCTTTAATGTTTTAAAGAAACTAAATTGAATTAGCATAAATAATACTCGCAAGGAAACAAGCTGCCGAATTAAAAATATCTAGAAAACATAAAAGCCCCCAAAAAATGTATTCTTATCAATATCTTACCGCAAACATCCTTTAATTTTTTAATAAAACACAAAATTTTACTAAAATTTACTATTGTTTTATATTCAAACCGACTGCATGCATGAATATTTTTTATATTGTTGTTGTTGTTGTCGAGAATGTTTTGCGGGTTCTTCACTGATAGAGATAGTCAAACTGACTGAATAGTATTTATATTGTTGGCGCTGTTGTTGTTGTTGTTGTTGGTGTTGTTGTTGTCGTTGCTGTTGTTGTACTGATTTTTAAATATCTGTACTGTTTCTTTTATAAGCTATTAAAAACACCGAAACCTTTTCTATAACGACCATTAATCATAGAATCATCTTTATTAATGACTAAAAAACGATATTTTTCTCTCCAACACTTTGAACATAACTCGTGGAAAGGCTTAAAAGACATATCAGGACCAACATGATCATTGTAAAGGTGTCTTGTTTTCATTTCATCCTGTTTAAATATTATAATCATATTGGCATTATCACGAATTTTGATGTTTTGGTATACGTGTATAAGTTTGACATAAGTAAAAAGATATCAATGTCTTTGTAACGATCCATACAGAAGTAAGATCGTATATGATTTTTGTTTCTCACAAGCTACATCGTTGCATATAAATTTTGAGTTTGGTTGTACTTTATCTGGGTATATGACGTCATCATTATGCGAGAAATATTGGAAAAAAATGTATATCCTTAATAGGTTTAATTAGTCGCTCCAAGTATTGATACCTTGCTAACTTTGAGTATAAAATATTTCAAGCCATTGAGATTTTCGATAAGACTTATCACATTTGTTTTTCCACAGTAAAAATTTAAATGTATAAATCAACCCGATTTTGTTTGTTTTATTTATATCAACATAGTTGAGTATGGCCATAGTTTGTATTTTCAAGTTCAAGGTTACGGTGACGCTCTCGATCGCTAGCTTAATTTAGCATTAACGCCCCGACCCCCGCCACCGCCTTTACCGCTTTCATACTTTGACTTTCCATTAGTCAACACAAGCTACAGCTGTTGACACGCTTATCTTCAATTTACAACAACAACAATATAAATACAAAACTTTAATTCCTAAATTTTTAAGAACTAATATTTTTCACTCTAAAATCTTTAAGCTGCAAAACTGAAAAACTGAAAAACTGGCCCTTAATGTACTTTTGCAGCTTAAAGATTTTAGAGTGAAAAATATTAGTTCTTAAAAATTTAGAAATTAAAGTTTTGTATTTATATTGTTGTTGTTGTAAATTGAAAATAAGCGTGTCAACAGCTGTAGCTTGTGTTGACTAATGGAAAGTCAAAGTATGAAAGCGGTAAAGGCGGTGGCGGGGGGCGGGGGGTTAATGCTAAATTAAGCTAGCGATCGAGAGCGTCACCGTAACCTTGAACTTGAAAATACAAACTATGGCCATACTCAACTATGTTGATATAAATAAAACAAACAAAATCGGGTTGATTTATACATTTAAATTTTTACTGTGGAAAAACAAATGTGATAAGTCTTATCGAAAATCTCAATGGCTTGAAATATTTTATACTCAAAGTTAGCAAGGTATCAATACTTGGAGCGACTAATTAAACCTATTAAGGATATACATTTTTTTCCAATATTTCTCGCATAATGATGACGTCATATACCCAGATAAAGTACAACCAACCTCAAAATTTATATGCAACGATGTAGCTTGTGAGAAACAAAAATCATATACGATCTTACTTCTGTATGGATCGTTACAAAGACATTGATATCTTTTTACTTATGTCAAACTTATACACGTATACCAAAACATCAAAATTCGTGATAATGCCAATATGATTATAATATTTAAACAGGATGAAATGAAAACAAGACACCTTTACAATGATCATGTTGGTCCTGATATGTCTTTTAAGCCTTTCAACGAGTTATGTTCAAAGTGTTGGAGAGAAAAATATCGTTTTTTAGTCATTAATAAAGATGATTCTATGATTAATGGTCGTTATAGAAAAGGTTTCGGTGTTTTTAATAGCTTATAAAAGGAACACTACAGATATTTAAAAATCAGTACAACAGCAACAACAACAACAACACCAACAACAACAACAACAACAACAACAACAACAGCGCCAACAATATAAATACTATTCAGTCAGTTTGACTATCTCTATCAGTGAAGAACCCGCAAAACATTCTCGACAACAACAACAACAATATAAAAAATATTCATGCATGCAGTCGGTTTGAATATAAAACAATAGTAAATTTTAGTAAATTTTGTGTTTTATTAAAAAATTAAAGGATGTTTGCGGTAAGATATTGATAAGAATACATTTTTTGGGGGCTTTTATGTTTTCTAGATATTTTTAATTCGGCAGCTTGTTTCCTTGCGAGTATTATTTATGCTAATTCAATTTAGTTTCTTTAAAACATTAAAGAAACAAACATCGTTTTAATTTTTAACCAAAATTTTTATTAAAAATTTTTTATTACAATATGTCTGATGGTAAGTGTAGAGTAGAAAAACCTCTCTTTAAAAAAATTTTTTTATAAATTTCTTTTCTTTCCAACACCAGCTCATGCTGCTTTCAACTTGTATAGAATGGATGCCATTCAAAAACTAATGGCCCATCGAAATGTACAGCATGCTGCTGCCTCAACATCAGCAGCAGCAGCAGCAGAAGCAGCAATAATAGCATCAACACCAACGCTAGCAGCAACATTTAAAATAACTCGCCATGAAGATGCCGAAGGTAAATTAAATTTTTAATTCATTTTTGTTATTTTTAATTTATACTTTTTTTATACTTATAGCTACCAGAGACCCTCAAATTTATGCCGAATTATTTGAGTATAATTCGTGCTCGTCGTCGTCTGGGGAGTCTGCGTACGGTTCGGAGCTCCCCGATGCCGCAGGTATAGAAATATACCAAGAAGAATGCCTGCGGTTAGCTAAGACGACCGAGATCTTAGAAGCGCATTCACGCGCCGAATCTAGCAGCAGCCTCTGGGAGGAGGGTCCAGTATTTTTTTTTAAAAGATATTTGGCCCTACTTCAAGAGACCTGCTGGGATGATGGTGTTGCTGAACACCTTCAGCAGTTAATCTATGATTATGAGTGCTTACCCAACCTCAAAAGGTTGTGTAAGTGCGCTGCTGAAGTTGTTCGGCTCGAGTGCGGGAATGTTGGAGGATTCATGGTAGTCCCGAATGTTGTGCAGCATTTAGCTGCTCTTTAATATTAATAATAATTGTAATAATATTTTTATTTTAATATATATATATACTATTTTAAAATATTATTAAATTATAAAAAATTTTTATATAAATCAACGCCTTTTTATTACTTGGAATAAATTTTTTGAAGGTTTGTAAAAAGTTTTATAAATCGAGTAATTAATTCAAAAATTATTTATATCAACTCCCGAGTTAAGCTACTTTAAAATAAATTGAGTCAATAAAGAGAGTTCTAATACAATTGTGAAAATTAAAGTTTTTTTTTCGTTTTTATTTTTTGAATGTTGACTCTTCTTGGTTGCTATGTATTTCGTTTACTTTAAATAAAATACAGCGGCAGCGAAGTTGTTGGGTACAAGCGACTTGGCCGATGGTTATTAAGCGGGGGGTTGCTACCTCGTTGCCATTTCGAAGTTGGGACTGCCACGTAAATCCAATGCTACCAAAGAGTACAAAGGTTTTATGGAATGTAAAACTGGCTCCGCAAAATGAAAGACCACGATTTCTTATAATCGTGCTACAAAGAGAAAAAGGTAGAGAGGAAGGAAATATATTCGATCATTGTAATATATCTAATTTAAAAGTTTATCTAAACTCTGAATCACATCCCTATGATGATTTAAATAGTCGCTTTGAAATGGGGCAGTATGCTGTACTATATGATATGTATGCAAAATTCCAACAAAGTTATTATATGCGGGAACCTCAACCATTGTTAGATGTCAATACATTCAAGGCTATTGCTCCGCAAATTGTTGTTGATGTAACACCCCAAAATGAGACAGTTAAAGTTGGACCTATTGATATACGAATTGAATTTGATACCGAATCACTCAACCCAATTCCAGATAAGCCATCAGCCTACTGTTTGGTAATTCACGATCGTTTAATTGAATACTCACCTCTAACCAGCGAAATTAGGAGAATAATTTAAATATTTTATCAATTAATTTTTCTAAACACAAATAAAGAATTTATAAACGATTTGGTTTTTATATATATATTTTATTTATTTAATAGTTTTGATTAAAAAATATATTTTCTTAATTAATTCTATAGTGACCCCATGCAAGGGTGTCAACACCATTTTCTTTAATAAATCGCTTATCATCTAAATAACTTAACACTATTTTATGAATTTCTTGAGTATATATAATATGTATCTTAGATCTAAAAGTAAACATTTTATCATAATAAATTTTCTTATCAAATAAACATTTTTTATAATCATTAATACTAAGATTCATTAATGCTGATTTTTTTACACCTTTTGCTTTTTTAATATCATTGTCACCCTCAACACTTATAGAATACATTTTAGATCTTAGTCCAATGAATTCCCTCATTGTCTTCAGATTATTTTCATCTTTCATTAAACCTAATACCTTTTTATTTTTTTGTTCTATACCATATGGATTGTTAGGCTTATAGTCAGATGTATCAAATTTCAAATTAATATCGGGTATTATATCTTTATAAAAATCTTCGGTGTTAATTGAATATATGAATGAATCCGTATCCATATAGCACAAACTCAAGTTTTCATTATATTTTGGAATCATATAATTATAATGAAAATCATACATTTTTTCTTTAGACTTTTCGAGAACTGCAAACCCTACAGAAATAGGTTTATTAAATTCTATATGTATTCTATCCAGTTGGATAGCTACCATATTATCGGTAAACCTTGTAGAGCTATGAAAATTCGGTTTTGCTATAAGACTTCTTGCTCCCAATCTTTTCCTAACACTTTCCCACTGGCATACAATTTTTACATCTTTCCTTTTCTCTACATTTTCCATGGTTTTGCCATAGACAGCATTGTTTAGTAATTTAAAAAAGTTCTTTTCAAAGTCATTTTTAGCGTTTGTTCTATGAAAAGTATTTAGATCTATATATTTCTTGAGCCAGGGAGATTGTTTAAAATTTAAAATTCTATTTACTTGTTTAAGCTTTAAGCCATTTCTTAAACATTGTTGTAAGTTAGTATAATGTATGATATAATTTGATTTATTATATAAAGAATAAAAAAGCTTTTGATGTTTACCCGTAGGACTTTTTTTGTTTTCAGCGCAAAACGGTAAATCATTATGTAAGTTATGTTGTTCAAAAGGAACCTCTAAGTCTACTTCTAAAATAAAACCTTCATCAGAATCATCCTTACATTCATTTAAATTAAACGAATCAATATTTTCAACCCATTCAAACTTTCCTTCTGGTAAATACTGAGACATAGCCCATCCATATAAATTATTAGCGTCTAAATACATAAGATAATTTGAAGGTTTTCTACTATCGAAATCAGTCATATATTTGTTGTTTGCTTTAACATGACGTTTTGAACATTGAACTATGCCTCCTCTTATCCCGTTTTGAATGAATTTAATCATATCAATGTCAGTTAATAGATCCAACTCAATTTTAGTATATTTTAGCATTGCACTCCAAGATAGCCCGGGTGCTGTATAATACTGACAAGGATCTAAATTGTAAATATATTTACATACTTTTCTGAAATTTTCAAATACATCAGTTAACAATAAAACATCTGTCTTGAGATATAGTTCCAAGTAGTCTTTGAAATTAGAACAATTAAAAGATGTCCACACTTTTTGAGCATGTTCATAATCAACAACACTACATTCTTGATTCGTCAATTTATTAAAAAACTTATCTCTTGAAGGTAGACATTCCTCTTGAAGTCGATTAATGGAATTAAAATAATCGTATGGAAATACTCCCTTTCTCTTCATAAGATTAAATTCGTTTTCATCGGTAAACTCAGACCTTAGAACATAAAAATCTGAAATCGATAAATTTTTAGCTAAACTCTCTAAACTTGAAGCCATAAATCTAAATGAATCTAAAAACCTAAGTTCAACGCTATCACCGTCATCAAAATGAATATGTTTAGAAACTGATACATATATTTCTTTGTTAATTGGTACTACGTTTATTCTTCCGGGAATCGTTGAAAGTTCTTTAATGAATAAATGGCAATCATATGAAGAAAGATTGTGGAAAAATATTGGAATGAATTTTGAAATTTTAAAGTTTAGATTACAATCATTATGGACTGGACCTCGATATTTTCCCGTTAAATGACAATGATCTGCTACTCTATCAACTCCCAACGGTTTTTCGCATATATGGCAATCACGACTATTATTTTGAACATTTAATTCTACTGGGGTGAGGAAATTCATTGGAATAACTTTATTAAGATAATTACTATAAATATCTCTAGCATCGGCAACTAAAGAAGCAATAAATTTTTGAGGGGCATCTTCACCTGTATATAATCTAAACTTATCTAAAGAATTATTAAAACTACACTTAATATAATAACTAAATGCACACGGCTTATGTGTTTGTATAGTTTTTACAGATCCCGAGTTCTGAATATTTTCCGGTGTTAGGAAACACTCGAAATCTGCATATATTACAAACGGTATATCTAACTTATGTTTAAAATTTTGGAAATAAACTTTACTTTTGTCTGCATCCGGCACTTTGGTAACAATTCTGCTACATTCCTTGCGATGACGTTGCAACTTGTAGTTGGAATCAAAAAACTGCAAGCAGACATTGCACAAATGCATTCCGTGTTTATATCCTGTTAGTTGACTGCGTAAAAGTCTGAAAATATAAATAAAACAAATAAATTTTAAGATTCTTTAAATATTATAAATGTATATAGTAAGTTAGCAAGTAAGCAAGTAATAAAAAAAAGAAAATGTATAAATATGATATTTACCTTGAAATATTTTTAATCCAGATGTAATGAAATTTTTCTCCTTCCTGTAGCAATAGTAGGTTAAGATGAGTGGTTTTCTCCTCCTTTGTATAGTAATAGGGTCCCACGATACTTTTAAGGTCTTCGTCGAATCCAAAGACATTAATGCTTATTTCGGGATTATTTTCCTCGAAAATTTTTACATCTTTCGCTTTCATTGGAAAGACAAGACTTTCAAAATTGAGAGCGATGCTATTGGCTAGCGTTATTTCAACTGCAGCTATATCTTTGATGTTGTAACTAGATCATCTCTTTGAGGTATCATTAACAGGATATAAGGCTGAGATTACTGCCCATTTAAAGCAGTATTCGTCATTGTTTTGCACATTTATACAAGCTTTTTTATCTTCTAGTATTTTTGGTAATTTAATGTATTGTGAACCTTTAATTGGTTTGTATTGATTCACGTTTATTTCCAAATGAGAGATTCTTATAAGTGTCCAACCACTATCACGTTTTTGAAACTCTGACATCTTTGTAATTAAATTATTGCATTTTGTAACATAAATCTCATACAAATTTGTTGCCTGTTGCACCATGATCATTTTTGTTTGATGTGATTTGAGGTCTATTGTTGCCTCATCTTCACTCATTTTGATGTATTCGCAAAACAATTCCATATTAAATTTAAAGTTGGTGTGTTTTTCCAACATTTCTTCAAGTGTTTTTAAAACTATATCCCTGATGTTTGCTAAAAACTCTTCTGGAATCAATAAATCCTCCTTATGATTCTTAATCATAAATGATTCTATCCGCTCATTAAATATTGAGGTGATTCTTGTTAGGTTCTCGTTAACTATTTCACCACTATTTCTCTTATGTTCGTTTGTTCTGCTGTGATAAGCCCAATTCTTAGTTACTATCTCTTTCTTGCACTTGTTGCAATAGAGATACGGAATTGTTTTCTCCACAATAGCCCGAAGACTTGGAACCACATTTGATGATGATGATGGTGATGATGTTGATGCCGTTGCTTTTGAGGTTGATGCCGCATGTTGATTTCTCTGATGTTTTTGTAAAGTATCTTTTCGCGAAAAAAGCTTTTTGCATGTATCGCATTTAAAATGTTGTGATGGTTGATATTGATGCTTTATCCGAATGTGCCGATTTAATTCGGACTTTCTGCCGAAAGTGGAATCACATTTGCTGCATTTAAATTGATCCATTTTTAATTTTTATTTAATGACTGTGTTTGTAAAATTACAACCTTTTTTATTATTCACTTTATTGATTGCTTATTGATTACGGATTGTTTTAAATCACTTTTAATTTTTATTTTACACTAATTGTTTATATATTGAATGTTGATTGATTGTTTTAAACAATTCACTTGTATCTCTTTTAAGAATTATCTTTAAGCGCACTTGTAGTCGATAGAAAGAACTTTTACCAACTGAAGATTAAATTAATTTTGTTTGACTTACCAACCTTTAATTCTTATCTTTTTTTTTTTTGCCCTTGCACTTGACCGCAAAAATTGTGGTATGGGTGACGTCATCGGCATACAATAACATAAGTCGACTTCTAAAATGTTCTCGACGTTTCTGCATCTCGAAGCTTCTAGAAACTTTTTGACTCTTCTTGGCATTGGCTTAGGTTAGGTTGATTCTGAAGTATTATTTGTACTCGTATACTTCAAATATTTACGCTATTTGCTATCTCCCTTTCTCTCTTCCTTTCTCTCTCTCACACCATTCGCTTCGGCATACAGTGACATAAGTCGACTTCTAAAATGTTCTCGACGTTTCTGCATCTCGAAGCTTCTAGAAACTTTTTGACTCTTCTTGGCATTGGCTTAGGTTAGGTTGATTCTGAAGTATTATTTGTATACTTCAAATATTTACGCTATTTGCTATCTCCCTTTCTCTCTTCCTTTCTCTCTCACACCATTCGCTTCGGCATACAGTGACATAAGTCGACTTCTAAAATGTCGATGTTTCTGCATCTCGAAGCTTCACAGACTCCTGAATTTACATAAAATATAAGCCAGAGGCGGAGAAGTTGCTGGGTGTAAGTGTAAGTGATTAAGCGGGGGCTTGTTACCCCGATGTCCCCCAACTGACGAATAGATATTTATATACGCCCATGTTTTTTAATGGTTGTCATCTAATATACAAACTACTTACACAAATCTAATACACGCACATTATACTTAGCACCATTATGATAAATTTATCCACATTTCTTTAACCCTTCAACCTTCGCCGTACCTAAATTGCTTCAACCCATATTAATATATATATTTTCATATAGCAAGTCATACCATTTAAGCTAAGCTCGTCACTCAGAATTTGAGTCATTGCTATTAGGTATTCGAGGGTTAAGAAAAAAACGAAACATACAAACACTGATAAGAACTCGCTTGACTACCAGTACCGATAATGTAGTGTATAAAATTATGATCAACGCTTAAAGCAAAAACAACTTGCGGTTTTTTGTCTGTCCGTCCACCAGCACAAGCAGAAATCCATTCATACTTGAGTGCCGGGCATGACGTCATCGGTTTGAGCCACCGAGCCACCTTCCCAGAAGCCCTGTATTGTATCTACTTGTATGTTTCAATGAACGCGTCCAGTGTTTCTTGTGAATAGGTTTCTGTCTTGATTTTGTTTATGATGAGCGAAAACTGGTGATTCACCGTCGCATAAAATTCGTACAGTTTCGAACCCTTCTGCATTAATTGGCTCAACTGATGTTCGAGGATTCTGATGTCCCTCTTGTCAGAATAATGCAGGGAGACATGTTTTGATGGACGCCCAGTCATCATCAAAAATATTGTAGGATATCAGCGCTGCCTCTAATTTTCCCACGGATACTCTGAAGTATCGCCCTATAAATCGATTTATTCCGGACTATATTGTAGTCGTTCAGGATTCCCTCCATGCACTGAATCCACTAGACATATTGCCCGGGATTCCTCTCGAATACCTAAAATTCATTTACGCAATCTGGAAGTTTGCCTATTTCTTTTAGATTCGCTTCAGTTCGTAGTGCGTGTAGAGGAACCGATGCGGGCTCCATGCCGCTATCATTCTCCTGTTCTAATCTAATGACCCGCTGCTCAACTTGAACAAGTTGAGTCGTGCGGCGGTCGGTTAGTTCGAGCACGTTGATACGTCGCTCCATTTTTTTTATCTGATCTATTAGGGAGTTGGCAGCTCCACTCAACTCCGTGATAGATGTCCTCATATCTTCCAGTTTTACTGCTTAATATTAGAGGTGAAAACTCTGGCCTTATTTTTTACTCGTATTTCAAATAACAATACGTGCCTATATTATAATGTTAAAAAATTTGCTGATTTAATTAAAGGGTTTTCCTCAGTGTCTTATAACTAAAATTCAAGATTAGCCTGGCAGATTGGCGCGCAACTTTAAAGACAAATAAATTCAAAACCAAATAAAAAAAGATTATATGTGCCTTTTATGCTTGCCACCGTATTCTATTACTTGCATACAAATGAGCATAGCCATCACCGTGTCTCTTAGCCTGGTACAGACAGTTAGTATAAATTTTATTTTATATATTTTATTTTTATATATATTTTATTTGAGCTTTACTCTTTTTATATATTTTTTATCATTAATATCTAAATATTTTTTTCTCGGTGCTCTATTGTTTTTTTTTCAATCTCAAAGATTGTTTAGAGCTTTGTATCTTTGTATCCACTTTGGAATGTTTTGTGTATTTTGTTGTTATTAATATCTAAATATTTTTTTCTCGGTGCTCTATTATTTTTTATTCAATCTCAAAGATTGTTTAGAGCTTTATCTCTTTGTATCCACTTCGGAACTTTTTGTATAATCTTTTGCTATTAATATTTTAACGAAATTAAAACACGACATAAAATTCGGCTGATTAGGTACACGAATGTTATGTTTTAAGGGTAACCGATGGCGGAAGGGTCGCGTTATCCGGTTTAGTTGTCAGTTTTTATAATCACAAACAACCTACTGAGGGACGACTTGCTTCACACTTAGTCAACTTCACCCAACTATGATCTTTAATATGGTCTTGTGGAAATATTGAAAGGGAGGTGTTGTGTCGCGATTAGTTGAATTTGGTCTTATGGAAACATTAACTTTCGTTCAATAGAACGCTCGCGCACATTATCACCAAATCATTTGGATAGAAATTAACCAAGCTCACACCGGCCCTTGGAAATGTTTTTTTTTTTTTTTGGAACCGGCGCGATCCATGTGTAATCACTGGCGGCACAGTCTCGTGATCAACAAATTTGCCACTTATCAGATTCGTTAAATATATAACATTAAATTAAATGTATTTCCAAATGGTGATTCCCACTTATGAAGTTGCTAAAATTATTACATTAAATTTGATCTTATTTCAGATGGTGCTTCTTATTAAATTTATTAAAATTATGCTGAAATTTATTTTCAAGCACTGATTCTCAGTTGCTTATTAACTTAATTAACTTATTAAGTTGCGTTAAATTCGAGCACATTAAATTCACTTTATAGGGCTTCTTATAGAATTTATTGGAATTATTTACTTATTGTGTTAAAACTTATCTTCAAGAACTTATATTTTTCCAAGTAGTCACTTGGAATTATTATTCTTGGATTATTCATTTATAACCAGGATCCCACACGAACACTTTGTCGGTCCCTGCTCGGGCGCCAGTTAACGGGTCCTTATTCCGTCCGATTAAAAAAACAGCCGGCATTGACCAGCTTGAGCTGGTATGGTGTGGTGGAATGGAATATGGAATATGGTGAATAGCCCCGCGGGCTATTCATTAAAACACGTTAAGTTTTATTATTAAAATTAATATATTCATAAATATTCAACTGGATTAAGTTAAGGCCGAAATAGAACTGACTCACTTAATAAAATACACTGGAAAGGAAACCTAATTCTACCCTACACCTTCCAACTCCCTGCGCATGCATACGTATGGTCCCACGGCGCAGCGGAAGCTCTGGAGACGCTGACTCCGCTCAAATTGCATGCGCGTGCAGTGAATTATGCTGTATCGGCACAAGGCAGTAGTTGGATTGTGTTAACTTGCATATTTACATATATAAACATATATATATGTGGAATAGTTACTTGTTCGTTTCATTTATACAGTCTTGCGTAAAAATTTAAGACCATTTAGAGAAGAATTATGTTATGTTATATGCGGCGATTTTAACATTAACATGTTATCTAACATTAACATGTTATCTAACGACAAGCTCGTCAGTCATTTTACTGACAGACTTACTGAAGTGGGACTTCAAACAGTTAATACTAGTATACTAACGCGTTTCGCAAATAATTCTATTCCGAGCTTATTAGATATTTTTGTAGTCAGATATTTCTTCAGTTTTGCTTTTTGAACTGGCGTTCATTTCAGATCATGATCTTATCTTTTGTACTTTAAATGTAATTACTTTGTCAGCTATTGTTGAAAATACTATCTCGTTTCGTGACTATAAATCTGTTGATTATGACTCTTTGCTTCAGGACCTATCTCCTATAAATTGGTCAGAATGCTGGTCATTCAGTTCTGTAAATGAGAAGCTAAGGGTATTTATGAATACACTCGTCGACTAACATCAGTTGCCCCTGGTTTACAAATAATGTCAAATTAGCCCTCAAAAATCGTAAGAGAGCTTACAATCGATGGAAAAGAAGTCCAACTGCATCAAATTGAGAACAGCACAAAAGACTAAGAAACGTAGCTAACGCTACAGTCAAATCAGCAAAGCGTGTATTTTTTTATGTCCAAGCTCAGTTCAGCGCAATCATCTAAAAATCTATGGAATAATTTAAAGCAAGCGGGAGTTTGCAAAGCGAAATCTGAAGACTGTGAGCTTGATGCCAATATTCTTAATGAATATTTACTTTCCATTTCTACGTCTTCTAGTAATGTGCTAGCCTTTGACTCAAGATCGTTCCCATCTGACTCTCTTTTACGTTTTGAGTTTGTTGCTGTAAGCGAGTATGATGGCCAGAAGTGTTAACAAGATTAAATCCAACGCAATGGGTGAGGATATATATCCATCAAATTTATTAAATTGATTTTACCGCACCTCCTTAGCCCGCTTACTAATATATTTAGCCACTGCTTCACAAGTTCTTACTTTCCTGACGTCTGGAAAGCAGCCACAATCATCCCCATTGCAAAGAAATCTAATGCTTGTGTTCCGTCTGACTATCGTCCTGAAGGTTTGCTATCATCCTTACCTAAAGCATTTAAGTCTCTCATGGCCATTCAAATCTCGGAACACATAAGAAGATTTGACCTTTTGTCTCCGTTTTAGTCCGGTTTTCGACCTAGTCACAGCTGCTCTACTGCCATAATAAAAATCTTAGATGACATCAGAGTGCCATTCGATCATGGGCATATAAGTTTGTTATGTCTCTTATACTTCTCAAAAGCCTTTGATTCCGTTGACCATTCAATACTGTGTCAAAAATTATATGTAAACTTTGGTTTTCAAGCACGGTGGTCCGTCTGTTATGTAGTTACTTAGTCGGGAGGTCTCAAAGAGTCAGGTTTGGAAATAGTCTGTCCGCGTTCTGTTACTTATCCTGTGGGGTGCCGCAAGGCTCAGTTCTTGGTCCGCTTTTATTTTCAATGTTCATAAATGATATCTTTAACAAATGTCATCATGTTACCATGCATGCATATGCTGATTACCTTCAACTGTACTTGTCCAGCCCGTTTAACCTAGTTGATAGTTTATGTTTTAGAATGAATGAGGGCTTAAGTGAAATAATTGAATGGGCTGCATCTAATAAGCTTAATCTAAATCGTCTTAAGTCATTTGTGTTACCAATTTTCAAAACTTGTCTGAATACGTCTGAGTTACTAGCGATTTATCTAAATGGCGAAGGGCTAAAGTTTGTTGAAAAATCTAAAAATCTTGGATATTACATCAATTCTACACTTTCTTCCGAAGATCATACTAATACTGTTGTTTGTAAAGTTTACTATACCCTCCGGAACCTGAGGTGGACTGCATCATTTGTACATGCCGATACTAGGATAAAGTTAGTACTCCAACTCACAATTCCAATCATTTCATACTCAGATGTTGTATATAGTAAACTTGATTCTAGGTCTCAACTGAAATTACAACATGTTTTTAATAGCGCTGTTAAGTACGTTTATGGCCTTAAAAAGTTCGACCGCATCAGTCATTTGAGTAGTCAAATACTATGTTGCGATATTTTCAATTATCTTGATGCCAGAAACTGCATATTTTTGCATAACTTAATTAACACAAAAACACCTAAATATTTATTTGAAAAGATACAATTTTGTAGAACAGAAATCTGAACCTCATGATCCCTTTGTACACTTTTCTGAACTCCAACAGACTTTTCTTTGTTAACGCAATCAGAATCTGGAATTCGTTGCCCGTTAGAATAAAATCAATTAAAAATAAAAGCAACTTTAAGCATGCAATTTTTCAATACTTTTCTTATTACTTTCTCTTTCTTCTTTAGCTGTTTTCTTCCTTTTTTTCTTTTAGAATAAGATTAATTCCTGTTTTTATATCAAGTTAATTCACTTAATGTTAGTTTTAAGCTAAATTTATTCATTGTTGCTTATTACCTGTTGTTATAAAGGGTGGTTAAATTTTAAGGATCGATGTTGATTTTGAATAAAACACAAATTATTGAGGAAATTATTGCCATTTCTTTTTATTGTGATAATATTGGTAAGATTCAATTATGTATGGAACAAAATTTCGGCCACATCTTTTAATTTCTTCTTAAAATCTTTTTTATTTTTTCTGACCCTGCTGCAAAACTTATTAAGACCTACCTGTCTGATAGGAATCAGGCTGTATTCGTTAAAGAAGTAGTTTCACGTCTAGCACCTGTTTCTAGAGGCGTGCCACAAGGTTCCATATTGGGACCATTACTTTCTTCCTTGTACGTGAATGATATAGTCAATGTCCCAAGGCATTGCAGCGTACATCTGTACGCAGATGATGTTCAATTGGACATCCATTCTAGTCCCATTGAAATAGCTAAGTGCGTCGAAAAGCTATGCTCAGATCTCAAACTCATACTTTATTGGGCTACCAGTAATGGATTATGTCTCAACCCGTCTAAGCCCAAATGTATTGTTATCAGCAAAAATAGAATTGAATAATTCGAAATCAAATATGTTGATTGTGCTAAAAATTTAAGCATCACCTTTAATCGTAGTCTAACATGGACCAACCATATTAATATAGCTGCTGGGAAATTGTACGGTATGTTGCGTTCCTTATGGACGATACAATTTTTTACACCGTTAAGAATAAGATTACTACTAGCTAAGACATACTTAATTCCTACGCTACTGTATGTCTATGAAATTTTTGGTAACTGTGATAGCATTAGTAAAACTAAATTGAATGTTGTTTTCAACAATATCACTACATATATATATGGTCTTAGGCGTGCTGATCACGTTTCGCGCTACTCTCGGCAAATTTTTAAAATGTCCTTAGATACCCTCTTAGACTTTAGAATAATATTGCTTCTTCACAAGATTATCAACACAAAAATACCATCACAATTGTTTGACGTGCTAAAATTTTCACGTTCAGAAAGGAACAATAACATTTTACCTATACGGCATTCTTGTCTTACTTTTGAACGACAGTTCTTTGTGCACGCGATAAGGCTTTGGAATTCACTTCCCAGAAGTATTCAATCAATCAGCAATGCATCACAATTTAAAAACAATCTTTTTAAACATCTTAGCTAATACATTTTTATTTTTATATACATGCTTAGTGACCTGTTAACTGTTGGATTATACTCTACCATATTTAATGTTATTAATCACTGTTTTAGTTAATGTTAAGTTAATGTTAAGTTTTCCATTTTTACATGTCATGTTTACATTACATCTATTTACTTTAATTCACTTTTTACCACTCTTGCTTATACGTTACGTTACTACTACTCCACATATACTTATTCAACTTCATGTTGCACTTTACTTATAAGATATTAATCTTTGTTGTACTAGTCTACCTTATAAATAAATACAAATACAATACAAATACATGGCCGCCGCGACCTCGGCGGCACACCTCCATCCGATTGTCCAAATTTTCGATAACGCTGAGACATAAGTGAGGTTCAATGCCGTTAATGTGCTGAATTATCTCATCCTTTAGCTCTTGAATTGTTGCTGGCTTATCGACGTACACCTTTTCTTCCAAATAACCCCAAAAAAGAAGTCCAACGATGTAAAATCATCATCTTGGCGGCCAATTGACATCGCCACCATGTGAGATAACACGGCCATTGAATTTGTCGCGCGTGTTGACACCACATATCGTCCACATTCATATCTTCCAATACGGGCCATAAAAAGTTCGTTATCATCTCACGATAGCGAACACCATTCACAGTAACTGCCTGACCGGCCTCATTTTGGAAAAAATACGGCCTGATGATGCCGCCAGCCCATAAATCGCACCAAACAGTCACTCTTTGTAGGTGCATTGGTTTTTCGGCAATCACTCTTGGATTATCATTCGCCCAAATGCGGCAATTCTGCTTATTGACGAATCCACTGAGGTGAAAATGTGCCTCATCACTGAAGATGATTTTCATCGAAAATTGATCATCCACTGTTGCCATTTCTTGCCACCATTCTGACCATTGACGACGTTTGAAATGGTCAAGAGGCTTTAGTTCTTGAGTCAATTGCACCTTGTAAGTGTGTAAATGCAAGTCTTTATGCGTAATGTTCATCAACGACGAGCGTGAGAGGTGCAATTGTTGGGCACGACTACGAGTTGAGGTGGACGGCTCTTCAGCCACACTATCGCGAACAGCTGCAATATTTTCTGCAGTACGAGCTGTACGAGCATGCACTGGTATTTTTACATCTCCTACAAACCCGGTTTGTTCAGATTTTTGCACGATTTTTCCGATTGTACGCACATTTGGACGATTAAATTGACCAAAAAATCACGAAGTGCACGATATGCATTTTGATTTGAACGCCCATTTTCATAATAAGCCTGAATAACTTTAACGCATTGCTCGTTGCTCGATTGTGTATCTTTCCATGGTTCAAATTTAGTTAGTCTGAAATTTAGAAATGTGAAATGAAATGCAGAAAAAAACTAGACGTTTAGGTGTGGTTCACATTCAACATCGGCCCTTAAAATTTAACCACTCTTTATAATTCATATTTATAATTCATATTGCATTTAAAAGTCACTGTCTTATATGTTAACGTTATCTCTTAAATAAATAAATAAATAAATAAATAAATAAAAAATTTAGAGTCAAAATTTTACCCGATCAAAATAAAAACGGAAATTTTAGCGAAATGAATTTACTATGCTTAGTGACTGCAAGAATATTGGTTAAAGTATTACTGCTTTAAAGTTTTCAATTAGGGTACTTCTTAAAATATAAGATTCTTCTTAATAAAACTTAAAAAACCGTGGGCATTGATTTAAGACCATATATCATCATCACTAATATTCTCAAAATGCCACGCATTCTTTTGCTCTTTCGCTTTATTTTGCTCTCGCATTATAGATAACAGTTATTTTTTTTTTTGCGATTGTCTGTTTTTTCTGTGAAATTTTACTTGTGATTTTCTTGCTTAAGTTGATCTTAAAATTTTGAATATTATTATTTGCAAAATGGGAAAAAATTCTGTTCCAAATGAAAGTTTGTGATGATGGTTTGATATTTTTTGGTTTATTTAGTTAGAAGAGGCCATAGTAATTAATTTTTAGGTGATTACTTTTCTTGAAGCTGGAAGAACACAGAAAGAAATTGCAAGTCAATTACATATTAGCAAAACATGTGTTCAGCATACCATCAAACAACATAACGAAACTGGTTCCATTGTCCATAAACATCGATCTGGAATGGTACCAAAACTCACTCCAAGAATTGAACGTGTTCTACATAGGTTGGTGAAACAGGAACGTGCCGCAAATACCAGGCCATGTACGCAAGGTGCTCTGCAAAGTTGACTTAAAAAAGAGAACTGCTGTCAAAAAACCCTTGCTGACCAAGGAACATGTTAAACGCAGAGTAAACTGTTGCAAAGACCATAAGAAATGGGACAACGGATTTTGGAAACGTGTTTTGTTTTGTTTTGTTTTGTTTTGTTTTGTTTTGTTTTGTTTTGTTTTGTTTTGTTTTGTTTTGTTTTGTTTTGTTTTGTTTTGTTTTGTTTTGTTTTGTTTTGTTTTGTTTTGTTTTGTTTTGTTTTCAAATGAAAGCAAATTTCAGCTTTTTCCAAACGGCCGGAAGACAGTTCGACGTCTTGCATCCGAAGAATTTAATATGGATTGCGTCAATGGTCAACTGCAGTATGGTGATGGTAAGGTAACTATCTGGGGAGGCATATCTTGGTATGGTAAAACAGATTTGTATATTGAGACGGGAACGGTTAACTCAGAAGAATATGTGCAAATTTTAAGTGATAATCTACTACCATACACATACAAAATATTCATGTTTTACCATGGCCTGTCCGCAGTCCTGATCTGAACATTAAAGAGAATGTTTGGAAGGTGCTGGGCGATAGAGTTGCCAAAAGGAAGCCAAAAACAGTTCTAGAACTGAAGGAAAACCTAATTTTGGAGTGGAATAGCATTCCTTTAGATATAATCCATAATTTATTCCTTGCAATTCCAAAAAGGATTCAAAGCTGTGTTAAGGCTAAGGGATATGTTTTTAAAGGATAGTGGAGAGTGGTCTTATTTTAATGCGCAGGTTTTTTTTTAACAAAAAAAAAAATATATGGACTATGTTTCAATAAAAGGTGAACTGCTTTTTAATGAATAAATTTTAAATTGATTTCGATTTGTTTTTGTGTATTTTTATTTTTATTTTGTACAAACGCAACTTTTTTAATTGGTCTTAAACTTTTACGCAAGACTGTATTTTGCTTTGAAATCAAGTATAATTTCATATATTTTTAAAAATTGAAAATTTTGGAGATTAATTTTTAGTTTTAGAAATTATTTCAACCAATAAACTTTTAAACTTTTTACCATTTGGTGGCTCAACCGAAGAAATAAAATATTATGAAGATTGGGAGACGTTAAATTCAGAACTAAAATAAGTTCTGTGATTCTCATACGCACTGATGTGTGCAAAGCAATTAGTAGCCCAACACGACAGACCCCATACAGTTTCACAGGACTTAGAGCAAAAGAGACAGTTCCAGAAGGAAGAATTGAAGAGAGGATTTTAGTTAAAAATTAAGACTATAACTGTGAATTCTATATTACGCCGATGTCAGCGATGATGTATGATATAATTTAGTGACGTGAATTTTTGAAATTTTGTGAGTTTATTTATTTATTTATTTATTTCATCTACTGGGCAACTGCCCTCACAGATATAATACAGCAACTTAACCTAAATACCTTAAACTAGAAATAACACTTCAACTATAATTTTCTTTAATATTTCTCTATTCATACTAAAGTCCACATGGCTAGCAACAGAACTACATAGACTTAAACATTTAGAGATGACCTCATTTTGAGTAAAGTTAGACTTATGGGGAAAAATATAAAATAGCGGTCTTTCCCTAAAGCCTCTTACATTGGATTTTGCCATCTAAAATGTCCTTAATAAATAATATTGAAAAATGTTTTCTTCTTTGCCCCAGAGCTTGAATTCCAAGAAGTTTGCAACGAACAATGTATGAAGGCATGTCCTGATATGTGTATAAGTTACGCAGAGCAAAGCGAGAAAACCTTTTTTGCACTTTTTCGACTTTGTTAACATCAACTGCATATGAAGGGCTCCAAATAACACTCAGAGAACTCCTTGGAGTTTCTTTTAACAAAACCTAGTTGAGAGTTTTCCCTCGAAATAACGTAGTCTCTATGAGTTTTAAATGAGAAACAAGGGTCAAAATAAATGCCAAGATATTTAACGGTTGTTGGTCTTTTGAAAAAATTGTTGGCGCTGTATGAATATTGGTGTGTAATGCAAACATTTTTTCGATAAAAGGTTAAGATATGGCACTTGAAAAAAATTTAATTCTAAGCCATTAACCTCACACCAGAGCAGAATAGCGCTAATATCTGCTTGAAATTTTAAGCACTCAGAGGTATTTTTAATAACTGAGAACATTTTCAAGTGTTCCGCGAACATCAAAGATTGACACAATTGAAATTGATTTGGTATGTCGTTTATATATAAAATAAACAAAAGTGGCCCTAAATGGCTTAAATGGGGAGCACCTGAGGTAACATGAACCATAGAAGAGTAACTGCTTTCAATTTTTATGAATAATTTTCTGTTTGTTAGGTACGAGTTCATCCATTTTAAAAAGTTAGAGTGAAAACCTAGCTTACCTAATTTGGAAACAAATAATTTGTTGCTTAAGCTATCAAAAGCTTTAACAAAATCTGTGTATAACACATCAACTTGGAAGCCTTTATCTATGGCACTCATGCAAAAATTTGGAAAAATAGCTAAATTTGTGCTAGTGGATCTACCAGCGAAAAATCCATGCTGAACAGTCGAGATATAATTCCGCACTTCAGAAAACAATTTTTCGGCAACTAATTTATCTAACAGTTTCGGTATGACTGAAAGTTTAACAATTGGTCTATAGTTTTTAATAAGATACTTCTGTCCAGATTTGAATATTAGGGAAACATATGCTAATTTCCATTCATCTAAAAATATTCCACTCAAGAGAGACTTATTAAAAATAATACATAGTGCGGTGCAAAGAGAATAAGCGCAAGATTTTAAGAAAACTGGTGGCAATAAATCGTACCCACCACTCTTAGAACAGTCAATACTTTGAAGTGCTTTAAGAACTTCATTTTCTGATATCTTTAAGCTTCCAATATTAAACACTTCTGAAACAAACGGAAGTTTATTAGGACTATAGGTCTGGCTGATGTTATCAAAGACTGATATATTGTGCAAATAACTCGCAGTCTTTATTATTGATAGCATTAGAAAGTGGAGAAGCAGGATTGCAATTTACTGAGTCCTCAGTTGAAAGGGCATATCTATATTGTTCTTGTTGTTGCTGTTCTTGTTGATGATGTTGTTGAACTAGATTGTTTGATGTTATTATCGAAGCAAAATTTACATCAGTGGTGTTACTAGCTGCAGTAGAGTGATCTGATGATATTGATGAAATTATAAAGTGGAGAAGCAGGATCGCAATTTACTGAGTCTTCGGCTGAATGGGTGGAGGAATGTTCACAATGCAAATCGAGAGATTTTTAAGGATCATGGCCAAATTGAATTATCAAACGCTTTTTCAAAAAGTTGTGCAGGTACACCTAACTTAACAAACAAATACACCTAAGTTAACAAATTTAAGATTTTCTATGTTTACATCTTATTTTGTAAGTCTCGTGCATTTAAAAAGTTCTAGCGTCACATTAAGAGCGTTCGCGATGTAGTTGCAAACCGCCACTGGTTCCGTCTGCACATTGAATTTGGATAAGTGAATGTATTTAAAATTTTGCACTACTTTGAGAGTGTCACACATAGGAGCAGTGCCGATAAGGTGCTTGTTGTTGCTAGTTTTCGAATTTATATTTATATTTTCCTTCTTCTTACTCACTGCAACCCCCTTATTAGAAGTCTCGCTTACATCAGCATCAATTCGTTGAGCTAAAGAGCGCTTATAGGGTTAATTATTCCTCACCACATTCCCATTTGAGTTACCACCCACTACAGCTTGTGCAGCAAAAACAGGTTTGTGTGCATCAGTGTGCGTGGGAGAGGTAACCATATCAGCAAAAGAGCGGCGTTCATCAAACACATTTACAGCAACAGAATTTCGCTCATCAGCAGTCGCTACAGTCGGCAGAATTGGTTTCAAGGTAGACGAGCTTGTTGGTGTAGGGCACAAATAAAAACCCGCAGCGGGAGGTTTGGTTGCTGGAGTTAGAATACTCTCGCTATCAATTTGAATTAAATCATTGACAGCAGAAGAAGAACCAATGATGCAACATAATTTAGAGTGAATTGTTGATTTCAGCTCATGCATTTCACTCACCAAATTAGAGATTATGTTTCTGAAGTTATCTAGAGCTAAGGAGCATTCTTCCCACTTAGAGCAAAACAAACAACTCGGGTCACTAATGCAGGCGGCGTTAGGCAGTAGCTGATCGACCGAACCATTCTCTTCGACATTGCAGTTCATGTTGATGCTTTTGTTGATGTTGCACTTCGGCAGCTTCGAATTCGGCTGAGAATTGTCCAAAATTTCATCTTGTTTATTCTCTTGATGAATCATGTTAGCAGCGCTAGACAATAATGACGATGAAAGGTCAATGACCTCTATCATTCTCTTCGGATCTCCTTTTGCACTTGTTAAATTTGCAGCAGGCTTAGCGACGGCACCAGATGGAGAGTGCCTAAGAGAAGCGCGTCGAGTCGAGTGCCACGCGTCACAAATGTATTGTTTATTGATTTGCAACATAAAATCAATATCAAGTTGATTAATGTTGACGCACACACAATGAAAAAAATTCATTGCAGTTCACGCACAGAATCTTTTCGTGGTCGCGTTCAACTTTCTGCTTGCATACGCACGGCATTTTAAGAAGTCTTTATTATTAGATAAATTACGAGAAAAAAAAATCAGATCGAGTGAGAGCGCAAAGAAAACCACGTCTAAACACTTCGACGACTGTAAAAGAAGGAGTTTGCTCTGATTATTGGTGAAATAACTCTCAAGAAAATATTAGATGACAGGAAGGGTGATGATGTTAATGCATCATTTATGCAGAAGCAGGAATTCAAGACGTATGAAGACATTGGAAATAATAATCTTGAAATCAACGTTCAGCTGCTATTCAAAGAGTTAAGATTGACGTTCCTAATGAGTATAAAACACAGTTATACAGGACAAAAGTCGCGAAGGGATTTGAAAAATTAATAACTTTTCTAATTTAATTTTTTTTTTATTTTTCTTTTTAGGACTTGTAAAATAAATCTGGAAGATTAATTATGGAAGGTTACAACGTTATCCAGCGAACCAAAATCATAGAACTTTATTTTGAACATCATCGATCAATAATTCAAACTCAACGAGCCTATCGTCATCATTTTAATGTGCGGAATTCACCATCCGAATCAATGATTCAACGCTTAGTGACACGTTTTCAGGAACAAGGCTCAGTGAGGGATTTTCCACGAAGCGGAAGACCACATTCTGTAATTAGTGAAGCAAATATTCAACGCGTTCTGGAGAGTGTTGAGGAGAATCCTGAAACATCAACTCGAAGGCGCTCTGCTGAGCTGCAAATGTCTCGGCGGTCTTTACGCAGAATATTAAAGGGAAATTTACATCTTTTCCCATACAAGGTGCAGTTAGTGCAAGAACTAAAGCCAGGAGATTCCCAAGAACGAATAAATTATGCAGTTCGCTTCCAAGAATTGGCCAGAGAACATAATGGTTTCATTCATCATCTGATAATGAGCGATGAAGCACATTTTCAATTAAATGGTTTTGTAAACAAGCAGAACTGCAGATTATGGGGTATTGAGAACCCAAGAGTGGTTCATCAGAGACAATTACATCCACTTAAATGTACAGTATGGTGCGCAGCTACGTCCCAAAGAATTATTGGACCATTCTTTTTCGAAGATAACGATGGAAATGGTGTAACGGTAAATGGCGAGCGATATCGAGATATGGTCCAAAATTTTTTTAAGGCCAGCTCTTTCTGACAATCGAGAGATGTGGTTCCAACAAGATGGGGCCACTGCACACACTGCTCGAGCCACTATGCAGCTCCTAAGGCAGATTTTTGGCGAACGTTTAATTTCCAAAAATTCAGCATTCAATTGGCCTGCCCGTTCGCCGGATTTAACAGCACCAGATTATTTCCTTTGGGGATATTTGAAAGAGAAAGTGTATATCAATAAACCCACAACACTTGCACAGCTCAAAGAGAATATTCGAGCCGAAATAAGAGCGTTTCAGCCAGATATTCTGACTCGTGTCATGGAAAATGCTATGAAAAGAGCTCAACTTTGCGAGGCTGAAAATGGTGCTCACTTACGTGACATAATCTTTCACACCTAAATTTAAAAAATCTCCCAATATCATATTGGGCCCCAACCTGTACAATTGATTGAAAATTATGAACCGACTAAGAATGATAATTGTCCAATCAACACTCAATTACTTCTTAATGATGGGACACCGATTTACCATCGTCCACGAAGATTAGCACCACTTGAAACAAAGGTTGTTCATGAGCAAATTGACGAGTGGTTATAAGAAGGAGTTATTGTAGCAAGCAACTCAGAATTTTCAAGTCCAGTAGTGGTGGTACGCAAAAAGGATGGAAGCTACAGAGTATGCGTAGATTACAGGAAATTAAACAAAGTTATCCAAAAAAATAGATTCCCGATGCAAAGGATCGATGATCAACTGGAGAAGCTAGCTGGTGCAAAAATATTTTCAGCGATTGATTTGAAGAATGGTTTCTTTCATGTTCCGATACATGAAGACAGCATGAAGTATACAGCATTTGTTACCAATGACGGCCAGTTCATGTTCAAAAAGACTCCGTTTGGATTATGCAACTCACCATAAAGCTTCAATCGATTCGTTACTCATGTGTTCCAAGATTTGATACGCAAAGGTGTAGTTATCCAGTATGTTGACGATATCATCATTCCATCAAAAGCATACGACGATGGCCTGGAAAGATTACGTTTGGTGTTAGAAACAGCAGCGAAGAATGGATTAGTGATCAACTGGAAAAAATGTCAGTTTCTTCAAGCAAGAGTTGAATACTTAGGTCATGTTATCTCAGACTCAAAGATATTCACATCATCGGACAAGCTAAAGGCTTTTAAAAAATTCCAAGAACCGAAGACTTGCAAGGAATTGCAGAGTTTTCTGGGATTAACGGGCTACTTCCGAAAATTCATACGAGGATACGCAACTTTGGTGGCTTCCCTTAACAAACTTATTCGAGGCGACTACAAAAACACTAACTTTAAAAACGAGCATCGTCTCGCGTTTGAAGAAATTAAAAACAAGCTTTTAAGTGACCCTGCTTTGCAGATTTACGGCCTTGCAAACTAGGTTTTGGTGGAATTCTGTTGCTAAAGCGTGATGAATTTTCTCAATTTTATCCTGTGATTTATTGGAGCAAGGCCACTCATACGAATTGGAAGTCTTAGCCATAATCGAAGCAGTTAAGAAGTTAAGGCCGTATCTACTGGGATTAAAATTCAAAATTGTCACGGATTGTGCAGTAAGGTGGAGCGTTGAGCTAAAGAAAAAGAAAAGAAATGTGAATTTCGATAACGACTAGTGCTCAAAAGTTGTGAGAGGCTTTGAAAAGTATTACTGAAAAGTTTCAGGTCAATCAGACAAAGTCTAAGGATTCCATTTTTAATTTGAAAATTCAACTTAATAGTTAGAACCAAATTAATGTTGTTCAGTATTATATTTTTTTAATGTAATCGGCAAAACTAGAAAATACAAATTTGGGTTACTTTAAGCTTTTAAATGATATTTAATACTTTAATTACTTACGTGACGGGTCGATACTTTTTGATCGTGTGAATTCGAGCAGAACATTTTTTCGACGTGTTGACGTATAAGCTTAAGCTAAGCGTTTAGGTAAATTTAATTTTTGATTTGATTTGGCATTGAAATTTACAATTTGCAATTGAAAATAAAGCTTTGGTTTTTCGCTTACATTTTTAAACAAAGCAACGATTGCAGTCAAACCAGGCTAGCTTCGATCGACTACATCTTAATGACAACAACATACACACAACCAAAAGTTTTTGTTGTGTAAAATACTTCGAACTACATTTATCGACGCTTCCTTTGTTTGTGCATCATAACAGAATATTCAAATTTATTTCATTAGCGGCTCACACATTAATTGTACGGACAGAGGCGCGGAAATTTCAACGTTATCGCGTTGCGCACAATATGCCAAATACGCGCAATTACTTTAATTGTCCAATTTTTGGTCAGGCTTCTGATTTTGATCAAAATAAGCTCCCTACTTACGTTGATGTAGCAAAATGCTACACATTTATTCAAAAAAGTTTAGAAAATTCAAACTTCCATAAAAGTTTTTCGGAAATTTCTATAATACTGTCAAAAAAAATAATATCAATATGGGAAAAAGCCTCTTTACCAATTTTAAGTATGCCAAGAATCATTACAAAAATAAAAGATTTTCATGAGCAAATGCAAAAAATTAAAAAATATTCAAATAAACAACAAGTTTTTATATTAAAATGCAAGGCTTTTACATCCAAGTACAATGGTAAACTTTTCGATGTATGTTCTTGCAAGTGCGTCGATTTTTCTGCTTGCCGGTGTATAAAAAAAGTTCCTATTTTAGAAAGACCTTTCCTGTTGGATCAGAGAAATTGTAGAAAGATGGTTATTGGTGTAGTGGACGTTGTTACAACAAATAAGCTTCAAAAACGAAGAAATAGGAAAATGGCTGACTAAACATGACTCCACAATGCCCAAAATCTTACATCTGCAACAGGGTCAGCAGATACTCGTACAATATCTTTCGATTCTGATATAGATTCTGAATCTGAAGACGCAAATCGATCTATAATATTGGAATCATCAATATCAAAGCTCAGACACCGTATCGCAACATATTACTTCAAATACAGAAAATGAAAGTGCAAGCACCTCATCCCGCAATAATAATGTTAAATTTCCCAGTGTAGCAATAGCTTGCGATAGGTACGGAATTTCGGATCGAGCAGCTGCAATAGTGGTTAGCTCCACACTTAAAGATTTAGGATTGGTTGGTCCTGAGAACTCTAGCATGGCCGTCGATCGCCATAAAATTCGAAGAGCACGTAAAGCTGCTAGAGCCGATACTCAAAGCTCTCAACCAACGCAAGGTCTTGAATTACATGGCATTTATTTCGATGGAAGAAAAGATCAAACCATATCCCAAATAAGATCTGGAAACCATTTAAAAAGAAAAACCGATTCAGAAGAGCATATTGTGCTTGTTTCTGAACCAAGCTCAGAATATATTGGTCATTTTACTCCTTCCTCTAGCACAGCTCTATCAATAAAAACTGATCTTTGCGGTTACCTGGCTAGAAAGAAACTTGATACAAAAAATTTAGTTGCGATCGGATGTGACGGGACTGCAGTGAATACCGGAAAGAATGGGGGAGTGTTAAGATTGGTAGAATTAGAACTGCATAAGCCTTTGCAATGGTTTATATGCCTTCTACATTGCAATGAGCTCCCATTACGACATTTGTTCCTAAAACTAGATGGCAGAACTGTTGGCCCTAAATCGTTTTCTGGTCCAATTGGAAGAAAACTTCTGATTTGTGAGACTTTTCCAACTGCAAATTTCAAACCAATTGCTTCAGAGTTACCAATCATGGACTTTTCTGAACTCAGTACACTCAGAAATATTTGTACCAAATGACAACACCTATTTCTAATAACAACTTAACACCAGACCTTGCTCATAGAAATCCTGGCAAAATGGTTCACTCACGATGGCTAACAACCGCTAATCGCATTCTTCGTTTGTATGCATCCCAGGAAAAACCAAATAAAAATCTTCAAACACTGGCAAAATTTGTTGTTAAAGTGTATGCACCAGTTTGGTTCGAAATAAAAAGAAATCCTACATGTAAGCATGGAAATTTGCATTTGTGGAGCATGATCAGCAAATCTAGAAATTTTGACAGATCGGTATATATCGGCTGGATAGACCCCGTTATCCAGCGCAATGGTTTTTTTGCGCATTCGGAAAACATTTTGCTTGCCATGCTTTCTGATGAAAGACAGCATATTCGGGAGCTCGCTATTAGACGAATTTTAGAAATAAGATCATATGTTGACTCCGCTGACACACCAGTTCGACTTTTCGAAGTGCCAAATATAAACTTTTCTGCCAAAGATTTCACCGAAATGATTGACTGGCAATCAAATAAAATTTATGTCCCTCCGCTTTTAAAGAAATTTTCTAATGAATTTTTAGAAGGATTTGATGTAAATGCTCCAGAGATAGTAGAGCTCTTCAAATTCCCCTGCCACTCACAAGCAGTAGAACGTTGTGTTAAACTCGTAACGGAAGCATCAGCTCTCGTCTGTGGAGAAGAGAATAGAGACGGGTTTATTCGTGTAAGAACTGCATCAAGAAAAACGCTTCCTAAATTTGAGACAAAATCTGACTACCAGAAAAGTCTTGAACAAAATTAAAAAGCCAAATTTTGAAATACAAATTATTTTTTTTTTTTCGTTTTAATATATAAAAAAAATAAAAATGGAGATAAATATGAAAACAATTTATGAAAAATATGAAATTTTATATGGATTTCAAACAAAATGGTTTTATTAGTCATGAAATAAAAATAAAAAAAAATAAAAAAAAATTAAAAAAAAAACAAAAAAAAACAAAAAAAAAACAAAAAAAAAACAAAAAATTAAAAAAAAAAACAAAAAAAAAATTTAAAAAAATGGATTTCAAAAGACAGCTACCTCCACGTGGTGAAATCTGGGTAGTCAGAATTTTTAAGATTAGCTGAAAGCTGTTATTTTATGTAAATTGTTAAATGTTGTATTTTTCAGTTTCCGAACGAAAATGGAATCCTAACACCTTGTGCGATTGACTTTAAACTTTACAGACATACTTTCTGAATCCACTTACAACTTTTGAGCACTAGTCGTTCACATAAATTTAAAAAAAAAACAAACGCTCCACCCTATTGTGCAGTATTCCAACGGACTGTAAACAAGGTTAACATTCCGCCAAGGGACAAACGTTCGACTCTATATTAAGAAAAATATGATTACACCATGGTTCATCGTTCAGGTAATCATATGAAACATGTGGATGCTCTTAGTAGATATCCTACAATGCCTGTTGAAAATTCATTGACAGCACTCATAAAAAAGAACCAACAAAACGACGAACGTATATTGTTGTAAACAAAAAAAAAATTCTAGAAAGAGAGCAATATGGAGACTATCTTTAAAAGAACGAACGTTTGATGATTCACAAAGAAGGCCGTGCCTTACTGGTGGTTCCGATCTGCATGCAAAAAGAAATCCTTAAGAAATCTCACGAAAAAGGACATTCTGGCAGCGAAATAACAGAAAAGGTACTGAAAACAGAATATTTTATTGAGAATTTACATGAAAAAATTACCAGATGCATCCAAATTTGCATTAACTGCATTTTGATGAACCAAAAGCGCGGTAAGCAAGAAGGAAAACTTTCGATTCCAAAAGATGATTTTCCATTAGTTACTTTGCATTTGGACCGCATTGGTCCTTTGATTCCTACTACGAAAGGATACAAGTATTTGCTGGTTGTATTCGATGCCTTTTCAAAGTTCACTTAGATTTTTCCAACTAAGACTACAGGTCTTAAATAGGTTGGAAGACAATGTTAAGACGTTCGGATATCCAGAAAGGATCATCACAGATAAAGGAGCAGCTTTTAGCTCAACAGATTTCAAGGACTTCTGCTACGAAAATGAGATTCTTCATATACAGACGACCACAGGAGTTCCAAGAGGAAACGGACAAGTTTAGAGAGTTAATCCAGTGATTCTGATCGTGTTGAACAAAGTGGCTATGAATTGCCAAGAAAAGTGGTACAAACATGTTGACAACGTTCAAAGATGCATTAACTCAACACATCATCACGTCATTCACTTAACACCTCACGAAGTTTTGGCAGGGGTTAAAATGCGAACATCTGAAGAGAATATAGTTCGAAAATTTTGAAAGAGGAACTGATAAAGTCGTTTTGTGACAAACGTGAAGAGCAGAGATCAGAAGTCAGAAAAAAATCCTTGAAGCACAAACACAACAAAAACTAGTTATGATGAACATCGCAAAGAAGCTACAGCTACAATATACAAACATTGGTGATATTGTTGCCATTAAACGAACACAGTTTGCAACCCAAGGAAAATTAAACAGCAAGTAAAGGGTGGTTTAATTTTAAGGGCCGATGTTGAATGTGAACCATACCTAAACGTCAAGTTTTTTTCTGCATTTTATTTGGCATTTCTCAATTTCAGACTAACTCAATTTAAACCATGGAAAGATACACAATCGAGCAACGCGTTAAATTTATTCAGGCTTATTATGAAAATGGGCGTTTAAATCAAAATGCATATCATGCACTTCGCGATTTTTTCGGTCAATTTAATCGTTCAGATGTGCGTACAATCGGAAAAATCGTGCAAAAATTTGAACAAACCGGGTCTGTAGGAGATGTGAAAACAGCAGTGCATGCTCAAATAGCTCGTACTGCAGAAAATATTGCAGCAGTCCACCTCAACAGTTACTGTTACTGTGAATGGTGTTCGCCATCGTGAGATGACAACGAACTTTTTATGGCCCGAATTGGAAGATATGAATGTGAACGATATGTGGTTTCAACAGGATGGTGCCACTTGCCACACAGCTAACGAAACCCGTGTTTCACGGCCCAATGGCCGTGTTATCTCACGTGGTGGCGATGTCCATTGGCCGCCAAGATCATGGGATTTGACACCGTTTTACTTCTTTCTTTGGGGTTATTTGAAAGAAGAGGTGTACGTCAATAAGCTAGCAACAATTCAAGACTCAGCGTCATCGAAAGTTTGGACCATCGGATGAAGGTGTGCCGCCGAGGTCGCGGAGGCCATTTGGACGATATTTTGTTCCATACATAATTAAACCATACCAATATTATTATAATAAAAGAAATGACAATAATTTCCTAAATAATTTGTGTTTTATTCAAAATCAACTTCGGCCCTTAAAATTTAATCACCCTTTACTTTGGACCGTACATCGTAAAGAATGTTAAAACAAATTTAAAATATATCAGAATATCTTAGAGATCTACATGGTACATTAAAGTTAATTAAACTTAACAGATTGGGACAATCAACAGTCCCAGATACAACATCATAAATGAATAGCAGTGATAATAATAATCTTCTTTTATAAAAAGGCTTCAAATGTAATAGACAAAAACAGAAACATATCTTTAAAAATAAAAAAGTTGGCTGTACTAAAAAATTATACCTATTAGAAAGCAATGATATTATCTACTGCATAGCTAATTGTAAAGTCATTATTTATCATTATTTTCAAATAAGTATACATTTTTTAGTACAGCCAACTTTTTCATTTTTTAAGAAATGTTAATGTTTTTTGTGTTATTGAAAAGAAAATTGAATATATTACAAAATTGATCTAAAAAAAATTTAATTTATTGCGCGAAATTCTGAGAAATTTGCACTTAAAGTTGAAATTTGGTAGTTTCAACCGATTGATTTCATCTTCACACGATCACAGCTCGGTAACGGTTAAGTTGGTGTTGTTTGTTCATATACCATTGAAAGGATTTCATTGCCTTTAAAATGAGCTATCAAAATAAGTTTTATGTGAGTTAGTTTTTCTGCTAGAAACAATAACGTGAATTAAAGTCATGAAATATTAATTAACCCTGTAGCTCCTAAGAATGTGAAAGTAGACCCCCCTCCCATACGATTTTTTGCTCAGCTTGACATAACCTTTCAGCTCCGTAAATAGTTGCACTCAATTGCGGGACACCCTGTATTAACATATTACATGGGCATTTTCCATTACCATTAAATATCCATTACCACCATCCACCTAGTGATAATGCTAATTAAAATTGCATTACCATAAATATGTAATGGTAATGGAAGAAAAAATGCCATTACCATAATATGTAATGGTAATGGGGGAAAAAATAGCTTTACACAAATTATGTAATGGTAATGGAAGAAAAAATGCCATTACCATAATATGTAATGGTAATGGAAAAAAAAATTGCTTTACCATTAATATGTTATGGTAATGGAAGAAAAAAATTGCATTACCACTATAATTTAGTGGTAATGAAACATTTTAATGATAATGGGAAAAATTAGCATTGCCACTAAATTTTTAATGGTAATGAAAAATATTTACAAAATTTAGTGGTATACCATTCAAATTTTAATTTAATGACATGAAACATTTTAATGATAATGGGAAAAATTTGCATTACCACTACATTTTTAATGGTAATGGAAAATATTTACAAAATTAAGTGGTATACCATTCAAATTTAGTGGTAATGAAAAATTTTAATGTGAAAGTCATTTGTTTTCATTACCATTAAAAATTTAGTGGTAATGCAAATTTTTTCTATTATTAAAATTTTTTTTTCCATTACCACTACATATTAATGGTAATGCAATTTTTTTCCATTACCATTACATATTAATGGTAATGCAATTTTTCCCCATTACCATTACATATTAATGGTAATGGAAATTTAATTTGCATTACCACTAGGTGAATAGTGGAAATGATATTTTGAATGCACTAATAATTCAATGCATTATGCCAATCTATGAAACATATATACATAAACATGGGCGTAGCGAGGGTGGGGCAGTTTTCCCCCTGATATTTATAAGTATACACATGCATATATTATACATATATACAGATATAAACATATATGCATATACATGGGCGTAGCGAAGGTTGGGCAGGGGAGGGCTGTTGTCCCGCCTTATATGTATATGTTTATACAAGTATATATTATACATATATAAACATAAACATGCACGTAGCGTAGTTAGGGTAGGGAAGGGCAGTAAGTTAGGGCAGTTAGATAGGGCAGTTAGGGTAGGCAGGGACTATGCATAATATATGCATGTATATACATATACATATCAGGGGGAAACTGCTCTCCCCTGCCCTAACCCCGAACATCTGAAGACAATATAAACATATGTACATATGTGTACATGGGCGTAGCAAGGGTAGGGCAGATGTCCCCCTGATATGTTTGTGTATATAAATGTATATAAACATTTATACATATACATGGGCGTAGCGACGGTAGGACAGGCGAGGGCGGTTGCCCCTGATATGTATATGTGTATACATGTATATATTATACATATATATATACAGGGTGTCCCGCAATTGAGTGCAACTATTTAAGGAGGTGGAAGGTTATGTCGAGCTGAGCAAATAATCGTATGGGAGGGGGAAAATCTATTTTCACATTCTTGGGAGCTACAGGGTTAATCAATATTTCACGACTTTTCTTCAAGTTTTTGTATCTAGCTGAAAAACTTACAAAAAACTTATTTTGATAGCTCATTGCAAAGGCAATGAAATCATCTTTCTAACGGTATAACAACCAACCCCACCGATTAAACCGTTACCCAGCTGTGCTCGTATGAAGATGAAATCATTTGGTTGAAACTACCAAATTTCAACTTTGAGTGCAAATTTCTCAGAATTTCGCGTAATAAATTAAATTTGTTTTTATGATCGATTTTGCAATTTATTCAATTCTTTTTCAATGACACCAAAAACATAAACATACCTCTGAAAATAAAAAAGTTGGCTGTACTGAAAAAATTATACTTATTAGAAATTAATGAGAAATAATGGCAGTAAAATTAGTTCTGCAGTAAATAATATCATTGTTTTCTAATAATCATAATTTTCTTAGTACAGCCAATTTTTTTATTTTTAGAGGTTTGTTTATGTTTTTGGTGTCATTTATTACGCGAAATTCTGAGAAATTTGCACTCAAAGTTGAAATTTGGTAGTTTCATCCGATTGATTTCATCTTCAAACGAGCGCAGCTCAGTAACGGTTAAGTCGGTGCTGTTTGTTGATATACCGTTAGAAATGTGACTTCACTGCCTTTTCAATGAGTTATCAAAATAAGTTTTTTGTAAGTTAGTTTTTCTGCTAGAAACAATGCATGAATCAAAGTCGTGAAATATTAATTAACCTTGTAGCTCCTACGAATGTGAAAAAGACCCCCCTGCCATACGATTTTTTGCTCAACTCGACATAAACTTTCACCTCCGTAAATAGTTGCACTCAATTGCGGGACACCTTGTATACATATAGATGGAGCTAAAGTTTTACTTCAGGGGTGTGGTCTAAAGCACACTCTTACTTTTTTATGTGACATGACATTCGCGGCAGAGAAAACAGACCTTTTTTTAAAAATTCATAACTCAGTCAAAAACAAAAATTTTTCCAAAATGTTTTTTGTTATTGTAGAGAATTGAACAAATTACAAGAAAAAAAATTTAAAAAAAATATATTTTTCACTCCAACATGGTTTTATAATGCTCCAAACTGGCGGCAGAGAAAAAAACGGGGCCTCGTGGTTGCAGCGCTGGGAGTTGCAAAAATTGTCCGATCTGAAAAAAAAATTACTTTTTTAAGTCTTAACAAAATTGGTTATCGTATGATACGAGCTTTTTTTTTTTAAATTCTTTTAACCTTTGGTGATGTTCCAAATTTGAAAGTGTGTCTTTTCGAAAAAAATATTGACTTTAGAAATTCATAAAAAATCGAAAAAAAAAAAAAATTTAAAAAAAAGCTCGTGTCATACGATAGCGAATCAAGTTTAAAAAAATACAAAAACAAAAAAGTCGTCAAAAAATTAACCCGCTAGTGCCGCAACCAGTACGAAAAACATGGTTTCGAGATAAACGCGTTCAAAGTTTGTGAACAAAGAAAAAAAAGGATACCTTCAATTTGCCATGCCTGCTTCGTACTGTATGCCTTCGTTATCTTGTGTTGTGCTGTTTCTTATAGTTTTTTGCAATCGTTTAGCAATTCGGGCTTCACCCTTCACCCTTCAAGTAGGTACGAAATAACAACCACCAAAAGTCAGGTAGCAAGTAAAACAAGTATATACCAGCTGCCGTACGTAGGTAGCGCAAAAATTAAAAATGCGCTCTCACTAATCACTAAGTCACTCGGCTGTAACTTTTGAACCCGTAGGAATTTTTCCATGAAATTTTTTTTCTTAGAATCTTTAGAATATTTACTAAAATGAAAAATTATTAAAAAAAAGATTTCAAAAAACTGCCAATGTCATGTAACCCCTTAATTTCAGAGGGCGCTGAAGTACATATCTCTTAAGAAATGGTAAACACTCCGAAACCGCTCATCTGATTAGGATGGAAATTTTGTATATAGGGATTTTCGAGTATGGAAAGGTATTTGGCGTTTTTTTTTTTTTCGAAACCAGAGGGGGCGCTATTGTACAAATACTGCAAAAAAAGCTTCAAACCCCTCATCCGATAAGTGTGTGTTTTTATAGGAGATTTTCGGGTGCGGTGATTTTTTTCGCTATGTATTTTGCTATATATTCAACACCAGAGGGCGCTGTACTACAAAGCACTATATATCTTCTTTTCTTCTTTATTTGTATTTATATTCAACATTCTTCTTTTCCCGTATTAGGGCAGCTGATGCCAAATTCTGTTGTATTTGAGTTCTCATCAAAACATGCCCAAGTCCGTTGCGTCGTACGTTGGCGTTGTTTTGACATTTTATTATTATTTTTATTATTATTAATAGTTTCCTTTATTGTATTAGTACACTAAAAACTTAGTTCTTCTTTAGTACAAAGATCAATGACAAATAGTTTTGATTACAATAATTAATAATTAATTTAGAATTTAAACTTAAACTATACTTAAAATTAATAAATATATGGTTTTAAAATATAAGAAACTTAATGGAATTAAATTACTAAACAGAAGAAAAAGTGAGAAAAAATATATAAGGAGTGTTGTGACTCAGTCTTCACAAACCAATTAAAACTTTAATAAATGAATTCTTATATCAAATATCGGCTAACCTTGATCATGAATAGAGCCATCGGCATGCAGAAACAGATAGTAAAATAAAACGCAGCACAAATTGCTTTAAGCATTGACCTACCTCAATTTATGATATCAGGCATGATCCAATTACGACAAACAGAAGCACTTCAGAGCGCGTGCTTAAGTTATAGCAGCAATTAGTAATATGCTGACTTAACTTAATAAAGCTACACAGGTTGACGACGCTATGCGCCTGATACCTGAGTCGCGTTACTGTTTGACGATTTCGCTAACCGATTTTACTAACACTAATAAAAAATTTCAGCTTTTCACCAACACATTGAAATTAAATTTTCACCTCACTTCATTTTGAAAAAGACAACTACAGTTTTTTATTTTTGATGAAGTAGTCTTTCAGTTTTTGTAAAACAAAAAAATATGTTTTGTGTTTTCGTTCATTCGTGTCTTGCGCCTGGCCATTGCTTGACCAAAAAAATAGTTTGCTTTTACTCCAACTTTTTAAGTATCATTCATAAATTACAAAATGGGCCCAGGAAAGCAATAATCAAAAGTGCAATCATCTGGATTCACTAAAGAAAAGGAGTTGCTGCTGCAGGATTTCAGCCGGAATGTGAGCACAAGTCATCAGCATTTTTCTACGGCAACGCATTCATCGTATCTTTACCGATTTGGCTCTTCTTCTAGCGCATACACAACATGCTCTTTTAGCGCATACACAACATGGATCTGCTGCCCAGTGCCATTTTCTTCTTCTTGATGACTGGTGTCAGTACTTATCTGATGGCCATGTCCTACAAGAACATCAAGTTCCATTTGAAGCATAAGATTGCCGTTAAGCCCGAGGCTGCTGTTACACGAGAGGTAAACCTTCAATTGGGTGATGATAAGAAGATCACGCGCAAGGACAAAGACGAACGCATACTATGGAAGCGTATCGTAGTGGCTGACTACGAAGCAACCACCTACTCTATCGTCTACAATAATGCCCTGTACTTGTGTATCATTATCTTCTTCTTGTTGAAGAAAACGACACCTGCCATCAATTACATCTTCTCTGTTGGTTTGACCAACGGTGCACAGTTGTCCTAGAATCAGTAGGACAACCTGTTGTTGCCTGTTGCAGCCAAGAATATATATATGTGGACACAAGCAATAACATCCTAAGTCAACTTAAGTATCGGAAATAGTAGAGTGGTCCTAGCCAAAGTTATAACGCAGAAATCAAACAGTTTTTCATAGAATTTATATGGAGATATAAATTTTTAAAGCAGTATATCTCGAAAGCTCGAAAGGATTTTCGACATAGGCTATTATTGTTTGTGACCACAGATATATACTTGGGCTGCAACAGGCTGGTTAGATATATGTCAGGCAACAGGTGTGTCATTCATTAAATTTGTGGGCCCTAAAGTAAAATTATGCAACTTTTTTACTTATTTCTAATATAATGTGCTGAAATTTTATATATTAACTTTTCATAATAATAAGATTTATTTTAATGTAATTCTGTATTGTTGAATTCCATATAAATGTATTTCTTTTAACTTTGTTAAATAGAAAAATTACATCAAATCTGAAAACGGTAATAAAAATAAAACACATTATTAATCTGGCAATACTTTTTTTGAGTTTTGATTTCTTTACATTGGCAATGATCGGGAATACGGTATTCACCACCCTAGTGACGTGTGAGAAAGAGACGACTGTATACTTGAAGCTCTTGTTGGAGCGAGATACAAGGTCTCATGTATATTCACACCAGAGATCTGCAGCAAGTCATTATAAACATAGTTGACTCGAGTATATACGCATTAATTTGGCTTCTACTTCATATTCAGACTTATCAAAAATGTTGAAGCATTCATAACACGCAACTTAAATCCAATGCTTCAAGAGTCATACTCTGACTCACAGTCGAACGTAGTCGGTATGATTTTAACTTCATTTCAATAAGTACAACATGTTGTGAACAACATGCACAAGCACTTCAAAGGAATGATGTGTTTTTCAGGGTTACCAGCTCTGGTATAAATTAAGAATTTTAGTTTGATAAATGCTATTATTGAATTGTTCTAATGCTATTGACTATATGGTAACACTTCCTATAACGGTACGAAATGAAGGTCAACGCTTCTGTTTTATTATAATTTGTTGAAGTGAATTGTGTCTCATTTTTTAAACGGAACAAAGCTAAATAAGTAAGTTAATAAATTATTATATAAATATTATGAACAGAAATGATATATAATTTTCAAAAGTATCATATTTAAATAATGTATTTTCTTTTTTTTATGTGAATATACGTGAAGTTACTTATATAATTATTTTGCTGAATTTAAATAAACAAACTTTATTAAATTGAAATTTATTTTTATTATTTCTTTTGGAGAAGTTCCCTTTATATACAAGGTGTGTTATTTTACTTTTACACCATTCGTGAAACGCACAGCGAAATTCTATAAAAAAGTGTTTACTGCATCTTAAAATCCAATTAAATGTATTTCGTTATAAAAAATTCTATGGTAACCCTGCTTCTCTTCTAACAGCGAGCGTAAGTTCAAAAACAGCCACTGCGTTTGACTGGAAAAATTCGCACGCATTCCTAATGAACTATGGGACTTTAGCTTGAGCTATGAGTCCTTTGTTTGAGCTATGGGTTTTCGGTATGATTTATAACAAGTTCTTTGATGTTGCAGAGTATTTGGTAGACTTTGACGTTCGATTGACGAATCAAACATTGAACTATGATTTTCTTTCTGTAGCAAGAGTGCTTCGAGTAGTAGTGGTGGTTTTTGTTTGAAGTGCACGCACTACAACTCGGTTTTGCATGAATCACTATAAGTCGCAAAAACGTGACTCGTTGCAGATCTCTGATTCACACCGACAAGGAACATTCGGTTTTTTTTTTCCGATGCTCATACAAACATAACTGGTAAAATCCGGAAAGATTAACTGGTAATTAACCGGGTAACTACCAGTTACCTTTTTTGCTGGAATTTAACTAGGAAGTAAGATCAGTTAAGGGGGTCCTCTGGTAATCTATGCCAAATTTTAGCCTTTTTTCAAAATATTGTGGAAAGAGAACGAGTAAAGATATTTTAGTTCCGTTTTTTGATTTGGGTAGCTTAATTTATTGAAAAAAATACAAAATTTTGAAAAAGTGAATTTATGGACCGTTCAGAAAGTTCTCGGCCTGGTAACGAGGTTCTCCGGAAAAAAGGTGGGTCCAAATTGCGCACGATTCCAAGTGTAAACATCGTCTGAAAAAAAATATTCAGTTACTTAGAATGAATGTCCCTATAGCCCCCACCTCGGAAACAAAAATCGAAATTTTTTTAGGGGGGGAGCCGCCACTTTGAAAATGAAAAATCGAATTTCGACCTTTTTTTTTGTAGTCTAGTGTAGAAAAAAAATAGTAAACATTATTTGAGTTTAGGGTTTGAGGTAGGGGCTATAGCGGCGTAAATTCTGCGTCGTTTCATGCCTCATATATCAAAATCGGTCAAAAACTGTTTGAGTTATCGTGCGCAAAGTTTTGAAAAACATGGTTTCGAGAAAAACGCGTTTAAAGTTTTGACTTCAATTTTGAGGCACACAAATGACATTAACACATATTTTTTAATACAATACTTACGAATATTAATCGGCAATTCCAGCCCCATAAAGTGTGCCTTCCTCCATCTCATAAAACGAGTTTTCCATGGCTTTTTGGGCTCTGCGGGCTGTGCGACCCTCTTTCGATGATGCGTACGTTTTTAGCTCTGAGCGTTGAAGTCGTTTTCCGTCGCGAGATTCAGCATACATATCGGCTTGTGGGCCGATGACAATACCCATTGTTGACATTATTTTTAAAATACTTGTGAAGCCTTCGTTGAAAATGCAGGTTGCCAGAAAATTTGCGATTTCGACTGTGGTAGCACCACAGTGGATATGTTTCGGCGCAAAGGTCCACAAAAGCGAGTTGAACGATTCGTTACAATTTTGCGTTTCACCTCCAGTGCATCGGTTGAGTAGATCGTCGGATGATAACGCTTCGTATATGGGCTTCATTACTTGCAGAACCTTTCCATCAAGTGGGGCGTACGTGTGGTGAAATGAGGCTAATGAGCCTTCTGTTGCTGACTTTTGATAGGCGCACCAGCTGGACTCACCAGGTGGGCAATACATATGTTGTGGATTACTATCACTTGAACTTTTGTGATAATATGTTGACCATATTTCTTTTCTCATGTTTTCCACAGAGTCCTTATTACGTCGAATAGCAAGTCCATAGTAATCCTTGGCATATGTCCATTAATCCGCAGAACATATTAATACCTTCTCTCCCTATTCCAAGCAACCTCATGGCAAATATCAACCGGCGATTTACAACAAAAGATTTACCGACCACCGGCGAAGAATTAATATACTGTGTAGCTTTACATTGGCACTGCAGACTCACTTTGAAGCCGACTCCACGCATACATGTTTTTCCAAATCGAATTTTTTGTTTACATTGGGCGCAGATAACCAGAGCAGCAAGCGTTTGGAAAAATGAAAAAAATTCCAAGAAACAGAACTGGAGGTTGTTTTCGATGATGACTTCATTGTCTTGCGTTTTCTTCAATTTTTTGGCCGATGTGCTGGCAAAGTCGGTGTCCTCTACTTGGGAGTGCTGGTTTCCACGGAAATGCCTCTTTTTTGTTCGATACGCGTACTTACGCGGCGCGTTTGGGTGGCTTTTTTTATCCATAGCAAAAAAAAAAAGCACAAAACGATTTTTCTTTTATTTTACAACAGCAGTTATCGCGCACGCGTAGCTTTCAGCGTTCGAAAATAAACTGAATCTCGTTCGTTTGCTTCTTTCATGTGAACACCTGGGCTCAAAATCATTTCAACCCCTAAATCAAAACATGCATGTATACATACTGCATGTATACATACTGTGTGTGTATATTTTGTAATATCAATACATTTTTTGGAAGAATTCCACAGAATTTTCGACTAATGACTGCAGGCAAATAAACAACTTTGCTGATGCGTTATTTTGACGAAAACATACCTACACAAAAATGCCTGTATCTCCTAAACTATTTCGAATTTTGAAAAATCCTTTTGGGAAAATGTTTTTGAGTATCTGAGCAATAGAAATATGAAAAAAAAAATCGGATTACCAGAGGACCCCCTTAAGATTGTTACACAATGCAATGTGACAAAAAACTTTCAATTGTACAAAATTATAATAGTGTAAAATTAAGTGATAACGTAAAGATTTTGGAAGCCAGATATTTGTTATAAATATCTGTGCTTTAGCTAGAAATAAAGAGAATGAATAAAGAGTCTAAAGAGACAGTATGTTAATATTTCGAAAACACCAAAAAGTATTTCTTTTCTTTCCTCTGGAGCGGACCAGTGCATATTGGAGTAAGTATAACGATGCTGGTGTACACTCAAAACAAATGGGGCATTTTAATGCTTCGACAGTCGGCAACGCCTTGCTGCAACTTAAACCCAAAAGGCCACACATGAAGTATCTTTATGTCCTGACGACATAAACATAATTCATGTGCATAGGGAAGTAGAAACAAGTTTCAGGACATTCGTAAAAAAGAACCTACGGGTATCCTCATAGGGAGGATCCCAACATTTTCCTTTTTGTTTACGGGAACATCAAGGATGTTTTAGAGGAAAAACAATATTTTTTTATTATTTTGAAAAAGTTTGAAAATAAAAATTCAATTAATGAAAAATAAAAACTTTAACTTTTTTGGGTTTCAGTCAGTTTTATCACGCAAACACTGTAAAACAGAAACGCAAACAAGAACATTTTTCATATCAACTGTATACAAAAAAAAAAAAATAAAAAAAATAAAAATTTTTTTTAAAATATAAGCTTTTATTTGAAACAAAAACATGAACTAAAAAGAAAAAATAAACTACATTGACATTTGTCATATCTGTATGTATATAGTAGGTATATTCTAGATTCAGAAGAACCTCTCTCTTGGTTACCCATCATCATAATAAAAGCGTACGTAAATAGGTAAGATCTAGGGACGTATATAAATTTAGAAATTTTCAAAATGTAAAATATACAAGTTTACTACACAATATCAGTGGAATTGAATCTTTTAGTAGGCTTATCTGTATATAAACCACGATCCATTATACAGGTTTACTGCACAATATCAGTGCCTTAAGCTTTGAAAATTTAAATGTATTTTACATTTTGAAAATTTCTAAATTTATATACGTCCTAGCCAAGAGAGAGGTTCTTCTGAATCTAGAATATACCTACTATATACATATATGACAAATGTCACTGAATTTATTTTTTTCTGTTAAGTTCACGTTTCGGTTTTAAATAAAAGTTTATATTTAAAAATTTTTTTTAATATTTTTTTCTTATTTTTTACTTTTTAGTCTTAAAGGTTTATTATGGGCATCTTTTTTTTAAAGCCTTACATATAGCATTTTAATTTTTTAGACCGTTAACCTTAACAGTACATATCAACATTATTTACACCATTTACATTATTTATTGCATTATATACTTTATTATGATATATCGTTTTTATTGATTTGTGGGCGGGAATAGGAGGTGTGCCCAAATTCAAACCCTTATCTTCTACTTGATGTAAATGTACTGCCTAATTTTCAGCTGAATCGGCCTAGAAGTTTTGGAGATATATCATTTTTATTGATTTGTTGGCGGTAAAAGAGGGTGTGGCAACATTTATTTTCTAACCCACGCAATACTTGAAGGACATTTACTGCCAAAATTTTAGCTGAAACAGCCCGGTAGTTTTGAAGATATATGAATTTGTGGGCGGAAAGAGGGTGTGTGGTGAAATTTTTTCTTTAAACCTCATTTTCTACTTCAAGGAAATTTACTACCAAAATTTCATCTGAATCGGCCTAGTAGATTTGGAGATATAGCATTTTTATTGATTTGTGGGCGGTAAAAGGGGGTGTGGTACAATTTTTTACTTACATATTTGCTTCGGATGTTTGCGAAGTTACGAATACGAGTAGACGTGTTTCTCTTGGTGTCATTTTATTCAACGCGAAATAACTCTAATATACATCTAAAAAGTTTAGTTTAAAGTTTATTACGTTGTACTGTGACACTTTAATTTTAGTGCAAGTTAATTTTCTATCTATTTATATCACTGTCATTTGTTAAAACAATTCATTGAAGCTAAAAATAACTTAATAACAAAATGAAAAATGTCCACAACAATGAAAAACACATGAAGTGCTGCTAACAGTCGCAAAACCGCTGCCCCAGTAACCCCCCTTGGATCATGCAGATCGTAGGACTCATCGAATTCAACTACTCCAATGCTGTCGGATGCAAATCTATAGCAAGCATATAGAAAGCATAGTTGATCAACTCACTATAGCAATAGCTGCGTCGGAGGAAAGGGTGATGCAGAGGATTGGGGAAGTGTCTGCTGAGCTCTCGAACATGAAGTCCACGATGAGAAGTTTGGTTGAAAGAGTGACTGTTGTTGAAGCTGCATCTGCCCAACTAGGTGTGCTAAAAGAGAAAATTAAAGAGCTGGAAAAGCAAATTGAAAAACAAAAAACCTATGATGAGGCGATTACTCCGCTCTCCTCTATTCTTGATGGTGAAGTGAGAACGCTAAAGTCGCAACTGTAAGCGCAAGTTAATGCTATTGCTTCTGACCTCATAATTCACGGAATTCCCGCTGCTGCTAATGAAAACCTTGGCAACATATTTAGCAGAGTTTGCTCGTTTTTAAATTGTAACTCTCTTAGGCTGCGCGATATCTTTAGAGTGCGAACTCACAACAACAGTAACAAAGCCTTGATCGTAGTGAAGCTTTTGTCAGCATATGAGCGTAATTGTTTGCTCAAAGCTACTGCTGCGTTTCGTAAATCTAACAAGCGGCAGCTTAGACTTAATGATATTGGGAGTGAGGGAGATGGAAAAGTCTATCTAAATGAAAGCCTGACTAAAACTAATCGCTCTTTTATGCTCTATGCAAAACAGCTGATGCGTCAGAATAAACTTGTTGCTGTTTTTACGTTGCGTGGGCGTGTGTTTGTGAGAGCTTCTCGTGATGGCGAAGCCAAGTTGGTAAATAGCAAAGATAGCGTTGACTGCGTTGCTGGAACACTTAGCTGACTGTCTAATTTTGGTGATATTATCATATGCATTTATTCTAAGTCAATCAATAACATGTGTTTTATATTATTGTGCTACACGTTTGTTTATATTATTTTTCTACTAATATTTTCTTCATTTTACTGCCTTTCTGCAGCAATTGCTTTGCTCTCTTAACTAACTCTACTTCATCTTTGTTCTCTCTCTATTTATTTTCCTCTACATGACTTTAATGATATGATGTTTGAAATTGGATCGTGGTATAAATTTTATGTCACATCATAATGCATTTTTTTATGGTGCTATTGATAATTATAAGGCTCTTATTAATGTTCTCTGTAAGTAGTGTAATGGTCTAAATATAGTTCAGTTTAATGCTAGGAGCTTAAATCGGTTAAAGCTTGACTACGCTAGATATATTTTTGAAACTTCGTCTGTGGATGTAATCTGTGTTACGGAAACATGGTTTAAGACTGAAGTTCCGGACTCACACTATAATTTTAATGGTTACAAACTTTTTCGTAGTGACAGGCTTGATAGAAGAGGTGGGGGTGTTGCTGTTTATTGTAAGTCCAATCTCAATGTTAAGTTTGTCAATAAATGTAATGATGGCTGTGAGTTCCTGAATTTTGAAATTTTTGACAGAAATACGAAAATATTAGTTTCGTCTGTTTACAATCCTCATCGATGCCATAGCCTTGAAACATATTTCACCGATTTAACTAGTAAATTAATTTATTATGATTTATTCTTTGTTTGTGGTGATTTTAACATTAACCTGCTGAAAAATGATCTGGCAACTGATAACTTTCTTTTTGAAAATTGAAAATTGCTAACAATTTTGTTCCTACTCGTTATATGCATGATTGTGAGCCAGCCTTCTTAATGTTTGTTTTTTCTCTGATATTTCCCTTCTTCTTAAATTTGACCAAATGAGTTTCTTGTCTGATCACGACTTAGTTTTTTGTTGCCTTAATGTTAATCTAGGTTGAACTTTTTCCTCAAATTTTTCTTATTATGACTATAAATCAATAGACTATACGGCTTTATATCAAAACCTTTCCGGCATTAGATGGAATGACTGTTGGTTTCATGATACAGTTGATGAAAAACTTAGGGCTTTCATGCATAGATTGGATTTTGTTTTTACTTGTCATGTTCCGTTATGTTCAGTGCAAGTCTTAGATAATTCTTGTCCTTGGCTTACCAAGTGTGTATTAGTTGCAATTAAGCTTAGAAATAGAAAATATTCAATATGGAAAAGATGTCGCTCAGAAGCTAATTAGAATGAGTTCAGAAGAGCTCGTAATTCCGCTAATCTTATGATAAGGCAAGCTAAAACCAATTTTTTTAACTCCAAGTTGAACCCTGACTTGAACTCAAAACAGATATGGAAGAACATTAAAAGTAAGAATACGGCGGAATGCAGTCTAAACCCTGAAGAACTTAATAATTTCTTTTTGGGCAGTGGTAACCCTACCACTACACACATCCCTAGTAATGCGAGCATGCCAGTGCAGGTAGGTAACTCGTGGTTTCCTTCCTTTGAATTTGCTCCTGTTAGTGAAGATCAGGTTGCTATGTGCTTAATGAAGATAAATTCAAACGCTGTTGGTATAGATGAAATGCCCATTAAGTTTGTGAAATTAGTATTACCTTTCATATTATCGCCAATAACTCACATTATTAATCATTGTATAACCAGCTCAAGATTTCCTGATTTATGGAAGGCTGCAACGGTCTTACCTGTGGCTAAATCTGCATCTGCTTCTGTACCTACTGACTTTAGACCCATAAGTATCCTGCCTGCACTTGGAAAGGTTCTTGAAAGTATTATGTCCAGCCAAATTGCTGGATATTTAAATACTAATAATCTCTTATCTCCACTGCAATCTGGTTTTAGGATTGGTCACAGTTGCTCCACAGCTGCAGTTAAGATTTTGGATGATATTAGAATCTCCTATGATCAAAACTCTCTGACCCTGCTTTGTCTCATTGACTTCTCCAAAGCATTTGATTCTGTTAATCACACTCTTCTTTGTTATAAATTAAAAAATTACTTTCAGTTTAGTTCTAGCGCTGCCAAGTTGATATCCAACTACCTGGAAGGGAGATTGCAGCGGGTTAAAGTAGGAAATGTTTATTCTTCCCTTAGGTCAGTTGTAGCTGGTGTCCCTCAAGGGTCTATCCTGGGTCCATTACTCTTCTCTCTTTTTATAAATGATGTTTTTTCAGTTTGTAAATTTGCTACTGTTCATGCATACGCCGACGACATTCAACTGTACCTCTCTCGACCAACTGGACTGTTAGAAGATCTGACTTACAGACTGAACTATGATTTGAACTTATTGAATAAATGGGATGTTACCAACTTGCTTCTCATTAATCCCTTGATATCTAAAGTTCTTCCTATTGCGAGAAATGACTCCTGCTTTATTGATATTCTTCCCCTGTTTATTGGAGGTGAACAACTTGAATTTGTACGTAAAGTGAAAAATTTGGGATTTATAATTAATTCTAAATTGACTTGTATCGACCATATCAATAGCACCATAGGAAAAATATACGGGACTCTACGTTACTAACGGACTTCTTTTGAATTCACGCCTATTGAAACTCGTTGCAGGCTTGTTGTGCAATTAATTATGCCACATATCACATACTTTAATGTCGTTTATAGTCAGCTTGACTCACAACCTCAGCACAAACTTCTTGTGACATTTAATAGTGCTGCTAGATATGTATATGGAATTAATCGTTATCATCATATTTCTCTAATAAGTAAAGGTATTGTTGGCTATGGTCTGATTGAGTATTTAAACATCCACAACATTTTATTTTTACACAAAATTATCCACACCCAGAGCCCTGCATACCTTTATACTAAACTGCAGTTTTTTCAATCTCAACGGTCAACTAACTTTGTTGTTCCTAGGTGTAATTACCTTTACAGAAGTAGATCTTTTTTTATTAGCACCATAAAACTTTGGAATGCGTTACCTATTTTTTTAAAACAAATAACTTCACGATCCAACTTCAAACAATCCATTTTTAACCATTACAATTCCTTAAATCAATAATACTGTGCTCTGTTTAATTCTTTCTTCTCTAAGTTCTCTGTTTAGTATACATTTACTAGTCTTCTCTGTATAACTTTATTTATATTTTGTATCCTCATTTAAGTCATTTAATTTCTAGTTGTAATTATTTCTTATATAACTTATATCATAATTTTTATCATTTTGTATTGTTCATTTTTCGAGACTTTGTTTCTAACTGTTACAAAAAATCATAAAAACAAAAAAAAAAAAAAACAAAATAATAAAAAATGTTAGTTTTAAGTTAAATTTTATTAAATTTTGTTTAACAAGCAATTGTCAAATTCCAATGAAGTACTAGAAAAGACATAGTCTTATTGTACACCATCAAATTATATAAATAAAAAAATAAAATTTTCTTGCATATAACTAAGAGACTGATAAAACGATTTTTACCAATTTGCTTTTGCTTAAAAGACAATAAAATTTGCTATCTTTTGCTATAAAATCCCTGGCAACACTGTTTACCGAAGTTGTGTTTTTATTCGTGCTCTTAAATAAATGTAAAATTGTTAATTTCCGTAAAATTATGAAGCATAGAAAAATTCGAGTCGATTTGCTAAACATTGGTGAGGATCTTCATCATTACTGTTCCCGTTTTTCATCGCTTAAAACGCTGAAAAATCCCTTCCAAAATAGTTGCTTGCATACTATATATATACTTATATTTTTTTATTTCAGTTTGTTTCTCATCTAGCAACAACAACTTTATGTTTAGCTTGTTGAAGCAAGAGTGAAACTTTGTTTTTAATTTCAGTTGCATTTTGACGCTAGCTCACTATCATGTCGCTGCCAAGGTTGGTCGCTGCTGCTTCTCAAACTGTTTGACAAATAATTTGTTTGATTCTCAAACTGTCACTGAAATAAAATTGCCATAGTACTTTTGTTGCACTTTTTATTACACTTTTGTAAATTTTATTACTTTCATTAAATATGAACTGCAATTTTCGCAACTGCACTGTAAAAGGTGAATCTGACCAGCTGGTTAATTGCTGGTTGTGTGATGCTTTTTTTCACGTACAGTGTGCAGCATTGAATGCGAGAATTTTTGATGCACTCAATAAAAGTAAAGGACTTGGTTGGTCTTGTACAGACTGCAGATCTACTGATGTAGATATTTTAAAGCTTATAAGACAATCTCGAAGAGGCTTTTTAGAGGTGTCTAAGGACTTGGTGGCGGCTCAAGCTAGATTGGCTGGTTTTGAGATTTGTTTAAAAAATTTTAAATCATAGATGAAGTTTCTGTTTCCTATAAGCCTAAACGACCACCCATGAATCTTCGAAGTTCTGCTAAATCTGCTAAGCCTGGTGCTATATCCATGCCTCCGTCTGTTAATTATAATAATAATTTAATTTCACTTTCACCTGTTTTGAACTCTCCTTCCAAAGCGCAATCAACTAAGTCTGTAAATAAAGATCAAAATGCTGAATATATTGCCCCTACTAATGAGGCTGCATCATCTGATCTGAATTTACATCCGGTTGAGTTTTCTGAAGTAGTACCAACTATAGTCATAAGTGATGATTCTCCGGGTAATTAAGAAAAAAAAAACTCATGCTGAAGCCTGTACAGCTACTAATACTATTCCTTCAACTTCCGTTATGAGCTCGGTTTTAACTGGTGCTATACCAAAACAAATATTGAAAAAAGCAATAATCTGCCGTCTTGTAAAGAACTTGTGGTTGTCCAACCTTCTAGATCTATATTTGTGTCTCGTTTTGCTCTTGATACATCCGAGGAAGACGTTTTACGTCATATGAACTCTAAATTGAATCTTGTTAACAAGAATATTTCGGTTTACAAATTTAAGTTTCATATGAGCGTACTATATCTTTTTTTAAAATAAATTTTTCCTGGGGATCTCTTTAAGACGGTATTAGATCAAGGTTTTTGGCCTCAAAATACGTTGATCCACGAATATATTCCTAGATCACAACCTAAAACTACACTGGCTACTTTACCTGTTCGTACTACTAAACGAAAAAGCTAGATTGTTGCCTTGCATTCCTTATCTTATACCAAAATGTTCGAGGATTAAATACAAAATTAAAATATTTACATATTTAAAGCCACAACCTACTTTTTGACATAATTGTTTTCAGTGAAACTTGGCTAACGCCTAAAACCCTAAAAACTGACATACTATCTAATAATTTCAATATTTGCCGCAAAGACAGAAACGCTATTGCTGGTAATTATTTTAATGGCGGTGGAGTTTTATTTACCGTTAAATCTTCTTATTTCTCACAAGAAATACTAATTCCTGAGGCATCTGATATTGAATTTTGGTAGTGTTCTTGTAAAGTATGGTGCGTTAAATCTTTATATAACATGTTCATATACATATACCTCCTGTTTCCAACGTAGAGGTATATTTGAAACATTTGGTTTCGATAAATAAAGTGTGTTTATAACTTCAGCCTCATGATCACATTCTAATAACGGGTGACTTTAATCTTCCAAGTGTCGCTTGGAACTGCTGCACCGAAAACCTTGCAATATTATTGCCTTCGTCTGAATGCTCATCTGCTAATTCATTTTTAAATGAGATTTCAAGTCAAGGACTTTTTCAGTTAAACAGTCACTATAATAAGAATAACCGTTTGTTAAATCTTTTATATTTTGACGACAGCAATATTATTTCAGTTTAAAGGACAGATCCACTAGTGCTCCCTGAAGATCCGTACCATCCAACTTTAGAAATTGCTCTTAATTTTTTATATTTTGTTAAAAATCTATATATCTAATACTAACTGGATATCCGTACTTAATATCGTTAATACTAAAACATCGCCAGAAAACCTTGATTCGGCTGCCTATGCTTTTAATATAACTCTCAATGATTGTTTTCTATCATCCGTACCCCAGAGATCTGGCATCTGGTCCTGTATGGTTTACTGAAGAACTGAGAAAATTAAGAAACTTAAAATCCATGCATTATAAAAAATTTCAAAAAACTCAGCATTACAGATTTTAGTTTTTATACCTCTATTAAGTACAAGTATCGTCAATTATGCAAGCAATCTTACGATATTTATTTAATAAAAGTAAAATTAAACATCAAATCTGATGCTAAATCATTATGGAACTTTGTCAACACAAAACGCAAGATTGATCCCTATCCTTCTTTTATGAAATATAAAACTGTTGAATCGGATAGCGAAAATATCATTTGTAATCTTTTCGCTGACTTTTTCAAAGCGACCTATTCATCTTCATCCTATGATAATCTAAGCTATCTATCTAGCGTTCAATCTGGGGATATTTGCCTCCCAATAATTGATACTAACACGGTTTTATCATACTTAATAGCTCTTAAAACGTCATATAAAAGTAGTCCCGACAATATACCGTCATATACAGGGCTGTCCATATTCGAAGCGCCCATTTTATTTTTGCGCGGCTTGTGCGGCTTGTGTGTGGTGGCGCGCCGTCTTGTTGAAACCAGTAGTGCCTGATACGCTTTCGACGAACGATTGGCATGAAAAAATTGTTTATCATATCGCGATAACGCTCCTGATTGACAGTAACTCTGTGGCCATTATCATCTTCGAAAAAGAACGGCCCAATGAGCATTTTAGCACAAACGCCGCACCAAACAGTGACTTTTGCATCGTGAAGAGGTACCTCTTGAATCTCTTGTGGATTTTCAGTTTCATACAAACGATAAATTGTTTTCTTCGAAGGCGCACTTTTCACTTTATTTATTTTTTTGAAAGCACGTTGAGTTTTCACTATTGACTTGTTTTGTTGAATGTAAATTTCAACAATTTTAGAGCGTTCGCGTGGCGTGTACTGTTCCATTGTAAACATTTGCTTGGAATGACGCTTCAAACGCGGTATGTCATTAGTCGATTTGGCATCACTGCGGAAAGGTACAGTGTTGCCAGATGGGCGCTTCGAATATTGACAACCCTGTATATTAAAATATTGCTGTGATGAATTAGTAACTCCAATCACTTTGCTTTTTTCTTCTTCATTAAAATCTTGCTATTTTCCAGTTGCCTGGAAGTTGTCTTTTATTATTCCGTTGCACAAGTCTGGTAACAGGTCTTTAATCGAGAACTATCGTGGAATTGCAAAATTAAGCGGTTTGCCGAAGCTTTTCGAGGCAATCAATACTTCACAATTATCACATAGTGTTAAGTCTTTATTGTCTCCATTCCAACATGGATTCGTTTCTGAAAAATCTAAGGTTACAAACCTACTTAAATTTACTTCCAAAACCATTGAGAATTTTGGAAAAGGTTTACAGAATGATGTTACATTCACAGATTTTAGTAAAGCTTTTGATGTTGTTAATCATAAACTCTTAGTCTTAAAGCTATCTCTTGCTGGATTTCCCACACCACTTGTAAGATGGATTGGAGAATTTTGACTTTCAACGTTAAATCAAAGCAAAACAAATTAATAAATGTAATTTTTATAACTCATGAATTAAGTTCTGGAAAACTTAAGTTAAAGGAAAAAAAAACAAAACTTTTGAATACCAACTGATAGTCAATAAATAACAGAGTAAAAAAAAGTTCATAAATATCGGTTAAAATAAATCAATACTTAAAGTAATATACGACCTCTTACTTCTAAGTTGTTTACGTTTCGAAAAAATTAAGAAGTGCGTTTCACGTAATAGAAAATGCAGTATTATACATGAAAGAACCAGCATTGAATTGTCGCAGAGGTCAATAAGCAATGTTTGTTCTTTTCCTATTCATTATGATGACAACGAAATGAATAAAAAGAAAGAATTCCTCTTATAGATCAAATATACGTAACGGTACGTAAAAGAAATAAACATGGAAGAAGGTCGATTAAGTTTCAAATTAGAGCATATTTTTAATTATAAAAATTGTAGCATTTAAAGAGTTTGATATAAAGATTTATATAGAAGTTTATGAATAAATTTATTTAAATTATTTCGAATATCAAAGAAAATATAATTCGAAAGGCAAGGTAGAAAGCGACAGACTTTAACATCGTGGGATATCCAATCCTGATAAAGAGATGAGATTCGCTGGTGACAACATAGTTGAAGTAATAAAAGTATTGCTTAATACATGAACGAGGAGTAAGACGTCCATCAGAAAGTTTCAAATCATCTAAATAAAATTTGAAAGCTTCAGTGACCTGATAAAATTTGTGAGATCTGGATTACAAACTGGATCAATATAGGGCTGTGGTTAACTAAACAGTTGATTTGCATTTAAAAAGTATTGAAACCAATCTGTTTTAAATAAGAAGCAATAAATTGCAGTAAGTTTCGACCTAACCTTAAGTACATCTACCATTATATGACAGAAATCTAAAAGAGGTATATCGCTGTTATGATAAAACTGAGAAATTCTCCTGTTAGGAAACATGATGAACAAATAAAAGCTGCTGACTTTTTCTTTAAATGCCTGTTAAATAGTAAGACTGTTGTTTAGCGAAAGTAAGCAATCAGTAAAAAACTATTGAAGCTGAGAAATATACTCTTTGGTGTGAACCCTTAACATTAGGAACCTTGAAAAAAATGGTTTGCTTCTCTTGTATATTTTCAAGAGGAAAAAAAAATGCTTGATATATATATAATGTAACTGAGAACAGTAAGTGAACTTATGCCCATAACAATATTCGGTTTTAGTAATATTATACGCTCCTATCATCAACAGCCTATCGAAGAACTACTACCAAGATACAGTTAAAATCAAAAATCCAACCAATTCGAAAGCAGTTCAAATGTTCAACACTGTACCCAAACTTCACAACTTTTGGCGCTGCAAAAACTAGACGACATAAATGATCTATTGATGGTAACAATTTATAATCACCATCACCGCCGGGTGCAAATTTTACACCACGCTCCAACCAATGATCAACATGATAAAAGGTCCATATGCTTGTAGTTACACAAAAGAATCATCATCACCGCCGGTTATAAGACAAGTTCCTGAAGAACGGGGTAGCTGCTCAACATTCGGTCGCTTACCTTAATGATTTGCTATTTTGACACGCTATTTATTTGAAATATTTTGCGAGAAGATCTGTCGATCGCTATTTAAAAAGAAAGAAAAAAAAACAAAGGAACATTTTAAATGTATTAGTTAAAGAACGTATATCGACCTTCCAGAAAAGATTAACAACCCTATGTATATATATATGAAAAAGAATAGAAGGAAAAATAAGGGTTAAACAAACATACACATATAGTTAAAAGAAATAAATAACACACGTTTGATATTATGGCTAGATAGATAGCATAATTTTTTCTTTGTCAAAGGGGGAGGAATGCTGTGACTCAGTCGCCACAAACCAATTAAAGCTTTAATAAATAAATGCTGATATCAAATATCTGCTAATCTTAACAATGAATGGAGCGATCGGCATGCAGAAACAAATAGTAAAATAAAACGCAGTACAAATTGCTTTAAGCATCGACCTACCTCAATTTATGATATCAGGCATGATCCAATTACGACAAACAGAAGCACTTCAGAGCGCGTGCTTAAGTGATAACACCAATCACCAAACTCTTAGTCTTAAAGCTATCTCTTGCTGGATTTCCCACACCACTTGTAAGATGGATTGGAGAATTTTGACTTTCAACGTTAAATCAAAGCAAAACAAATTAATAAATGTAATTTTTATAACTCATGAATTAAGTTCTGGAAAACTTAAGTTAAAGGAAAAAAAAACAAAACTTTTGAATACCAACTGATAGTCAATAAATAACAGAGTAAAAAAAAGTTCATAAATATCGGTTAAAATAAATCAATACTTAAAGTAATATACGACCTCTTACTTCTAAGTTGTTTACGTTTCGAAAAAATTAAGAAGTGCGTTTCACGTAATAGAAAATGCAGTATTATACATGAAAGAACCAGCATTGAATTGTCGCAGAGGTCAATAAGCAATGTTTGTTCTTTTCCTATTCATTATGATGACAACGAAATGAATAAAAAGAAAGAATTCCTCTTATAGATCAAATATACGTAACGGTACGTAAAAGAAATAAACATGGAAGAAGGTCGATTAAGTTTCAAATTAGAGCATATTTTTAATTATAAAAATTGTATCATTTAAAGAGTTTGATATAAAGATTTATATAGAAGTTTATGAATAAATTTATTTAAATTATTTCGAATATCAAAGAAAATATAATTCGAAAGGCAAGGTAGAAAGCGACAGACTTTAACATCGTGGGATATCCAATCCTGATAAAGAGATGAGATTCGCTGGTGACAACATAGTTGAAGTAATAAAAGTATTGCTTAATACATGAACGAGGAGTAAGACGTCCATCAGAAAGTTTCAAATCATCTAAATAAAATTTGAAAGCTTCAGTGACCTGATAAAATTTGTGAGATCTGGATTACAAACTGGATCAATATAGGGCTGTGGTTAACTAAACAGTTGATTTGCATTTAAAAAGTATTGAAACCAATCTGTTTTAAATAAGAAGCAATAAATTGCAGTAAGTTTCGACCTAACCTTAAGTACATCTACCATTATATGACAGAAATCTAAAAGAGGTATATCGCTGTTATGATAAAACTGAGAAATTCTCCTGTTAGGAAACATGATGAACAAATAAAAGCTGCTGACTTTTTCTTTAAATGCCTGTTAAATAGTAAGACTGTTGTTTAGCGAAAGTAAGCAATCAGTAAAAAACTATTGAAGCTGAGAAATATACTCTTTGGTGTGAACCCTTAACATTAGGAACCTTGAAAAAAATGGTTTGCTTCTCTTGTATATTTTCAAGAGGAAAAAAAAATGCTTGATATATATATAATGTAACTGAGAACAGTAAGTGAACTTATGCCCATAACAATATTCGGTTTTAGTAATATTATACGCTCCTATCATCAACAGCCTATCGAAGAACTACTACCAAGATACAGTTAAAATCAAAAATCCAACCAATTCGAAAGCAGTTCAAATGTTCAACACTGTACCCAAACTTCACAACTTTTGGCGCTGCAAAAACTAGACGACATAAATGATCTATTGATGGTAACAATTTATAATCACCATCACCGCCGGGTGCAAATTTTACACCACGCTCCAACCAATGATCAACATGATAAAAGGTCCATATGCTTGTAGTTACACAAAAGAATCATCATCACCGCCGGTTATAAGACAAGTTCCTGAAGAACGGGGTAGCTGCTCAACATTCGGTCGCTTACCTTAATGATTTGCTATTTTGACACGCTATTTATTTGAAATATTTTGCGAGAAGATCTGTCGATCGCTATTTAAAAAGAAAGAAAAAAAAACAAAGGAACATTTTAAATGTATTAGTTAAAGAACGTATATCGACCTTCCAGAAAAGATTAACAACCCTATGTATATATATATGAAAAAGAATAGAAGGAAAAATAAGGGTTAAACAAACATACACATATAGTTAAAAGAAATAAATAACACACGTTTGATATTATGGCTAGATAGATAGCATAATTTTTTCTTTGTCAAAGGGGGAGGAATGTTGTGACTCAGTCGCCACAAACCAATTAAAGCTTTAATAAATAAATGCTGATATCAAATATCTGCTAATCTTAACAATGAATGGAGCGATCGGCATGCAGAAACAAATAGTAAAATAAAACGCAGTACAAATTGCTTTAAGCATCGACCTACCTCAATTTATGATATCAGGCATGATCCAATTACGACAAACAGAAGCACTTCAGAGCGCGTGCTTAAGTGATAACACCAATTAGTAATATGCTGACTTAACTTAATAAAGCCACACAGGTGGACGACTCTATGCGCCTGATACCTGAGTTGCGTTACTGTTTGACGAAATTGGGAAATGTCGTACAAGCAGTGAACTCGATATTTGATATACTTTAATTCATGCAGCTGTTGGTCGCTATTTTGTGACCAACTGAAAATGTATAATAGCCAAAGCTCAATAAACAATGTATGTAAAGGGTGGTTAAATTTTAAGGTGATGTGAATGTGAACCACATAATCGAGCAACGCGTTAAATTTATTCAGGCTTATTATGAAAATGGGCGTTTAATTAAAAATGCATATCATGCACTTCGTGATTTTTTTGGTCAATTTAATCGTCCAAATGTGCGTACAATCGGAAAAAGAGGTGCGTACATCGGTAGGAGATGTGAAAACACCAGTGCATGCTCGAACAGCTCGTACTGCAGAAAATATTGCTGCTGTACGCGATAGTGTGGCTGAAGAGCCAGTTACTACACAGTTCAGTTACTGTGAATGGTATTCGCTATCGTGAGATGATAACGAACTTTTTATGGCCCGAATTGCAAGATATGGATGTAGACGATATGTGGTTTCAACAGGACGGTGCCACTTGCGACTCATAATATGACTTTTATCGGAGTCGATTCCTCTGCTCAAATAATTTTAATAAAAAAAATTTAGTAATTGTTATTGGAATTGAATGATTTTGTCAGTCATGATATCAATTTTTTATGAGGAAATGGAACAGTTCAATTTCTGAAGATTTTAAAATATTTCCTTTTGAATATAATTTCATTTGTTGAAATCTTTTCCGTGAGCAGTAATATTTTGGCTTTTAATGATAACTTGAACTAGGGTTCACACAGGTCCAAATACTTGTACACAAGCTGGTTGTCAATAAAAGCGTAAGATAGCCAAAAGGAAACCAAATCTAAAGACTAACATTTTTTTGTTCTCCCGTTTATGTAAAATCTCACGTAAAAGTTGCCAAGCTTCAACAGGTGAACTTATTAAAAAAAGTTTTAATTTTTCATAGCTAATTTTAATTTTGATTTTAATAAACTGCAAGAAATCTTATCTATTTTTATCTTTCAAACTAATATTGTTGTATTAGTAAAATTTTGTCATTGAAATTTTTATTTTTTGTGCTAATTTTCGGAATTATGCTTTTTAAAAGGCAATTACAAATTCTCAATTTGGACTATTTTTCAAAAAAACCATACGCACCATACGTACCATATCGAAAATTTAGTACTAAAAATTAATTTGATAAAAAAATATAGTAAACTCTTGTCATCTCTCTAATGGTCATTTAAAAATGGGCATATTCACGAGTAGTTTTAAGAGAAAACGGATTTGTTAAGACAAATTATCATATCCTTGCGTTAAGTTTTTTACTGGTATCTACTTATATATTTTTTTTATCAAAACAGCAACCACCCCCTAAGGTAAATCCTGGCTACGGGCCTGTTGCACACATACAGTGTGTGTGTTGAAGCATTTTTTTTTTTATGTTAAAAGTGAAAAGTTTGTTTACTGTGCGAAAAATTAAATTTATTTATTAAAAAGTATTGTCATCGCCAAAATTTGCTAACAATTAAAAGTTAAAGTGCATCTCCATTTAATTATAATGAACTGTGTTGTGAAAAGTTGTTCAAACAGACAAAAATTCAAGAATAAGTTGATTTCACAAGTGAGTTCTGCCATACGTATGTGTTTTTAAATTGAGAACAAACTTTATTATCATCAAATAAGTTGAAAAAAGTGGATTCTAATAAGAAATTATAATTTTTCCAATTAGAAATATGTAAAAAGTAAAAATAAAAGCCTATGGTTTTGCCGACATTTTTCATCCATTTTGATTGTCAAAATGAAAATCGAGCTGCAGGGTCGCATCCATTTTTCTTTTAATGGGATAAAATTTGGGGGAAGAAGTCCCCTTAGTATATTATATAATATAACCTAAATTTTGTGCTTAATTTCAGAGTGTTTTTTTAGAAAAAAATTATTAAAAACATGAATTATGATTAGTTTATGGTTGCTGAGGACAAATTCATAGTTAATTAAAATTTTTAAAGTTCCAAATTTTTTTCTACACTGAAAAAAATTGTCCCAAAACTTTAAAAACACCGAAAATGCAAATCTTTTGATCTTCTAAACGAATTAAGGTATTTTTTTTTTCTAAAGACTAAAAAACAAACATCTATAACATTTAAATTTTTAATTTAAATAGACGTAAATTTTCTGAAACAGTTGCTTTCTTTGCTGCTGGGGTGTTGTTATATTCTGGAAGTATATCCACGTTGTGTCGCATGAAAGACTTTCGGAGTAGATTGTACTTTTCTTTCGATAGTCCTTAGTCCATGACTAAAGCCAAAGCTTCCTCAGCGGCATATTTTATGGGATATGCATTCGGTGGAGTAGGAATTTTTTATTTAATGCTCTTCAACTAGCCTTTATTATATTGTCTCTTGTTTTTTCTTTATCTCTGTTGTATTTAACTGTTAATTCTGTTGCCAGTTGTTCGGTAGAAATCGCTTCTGTAGCATCCATAAGTTTTTTTTTTATGTGAATGTTGAAAGTTCGTCTAATGATTTCTTTTGCCTTGCAGATTTTGAAGTACTTGGCAATTCGTCGGTGTGGTGTAAGAAGATGTGTAGAGTATGATAGATTGTAAAGTGTAAGGATTTCGTTGGTTGCATGTATTAGAGCGCACACTCCTTTTTAAGCAGCCGCAAGGCTTTGAGTAATACAGTCACGATGGCTAAGTTTTATTGAAGCCACTAAGGCTAATTTTTATTTAAAGCCACTAAGGCTTTGAATAAAAGAAAAGATTTTAAGTTTTAGTTCTGGCTTCTCGGTCTGATCGTTAAAATCTGTCATTAGGTTCTCCCTTTATTTTAAAAACTAATGCCAATTAATAAAATCAAAACTTTAATTTTGTTTGTTAATAAAAATGTAGTTTTACTATGCAGCACTATGTGCTTACTTTTGTGTTACAGTTTGTAGGCAGCACTATGTGCTTGATTGAGTTTATACAATATTATATATACAATATTTACCAGTATTATTCTTAAAATTATTCTGCCAGTATTTTCATAACTCCTCCCTTATTTTCTGTCAGTAACATCGATCGCCAATCAATTTAATTTTTGGACGATCACATTTTTTAATTTTTCTTATGGAAATTCAAAACACCAACAACAACAAGTGCGTTTATTTTAGCCTAACATAATATTCTGTCTAGCGCAATGCATTCATAATTCTATTGTTGTTGTTGTTTACGCTAGTGCCAAGCATTAGGTATGTCTGGCGGCGCATGCTAATGGGGATGGAAAATAAAGCTCTGCAAAGAACCATCCAAGCCATGATACAATTATAAGGTAGGCTCACATTTAAATGGCTGCTCAAACAACAAGTTTTGCAACAACAAAGCTGTGAGGGCGCTAAACGGTAAATGATGAAGGCAACAACAACAATAAGAAAACTAAAATTCGACCAGCCGATTTTGACATACAGCTTTCTTTTTACTCCAACTTGAGCCTACCTTATAATTCTGCCATGATCCAAGCATACTAGTTATGTGTTGTTATTTTTTCTTATATCAACTTGTATCTGTTTCGCTCTCTAATTATTGAATATGCATGGAATATTTCTCGTTTACATAACGATAGAACATGTATGAGAGAGTGAAATTATTAAGCATCAAGAATACTAGTCTGAGAACATACGCAACAAGCAGATATATCGGTAATATTGTTATCTCTACTTGAAACATCTGGATATGTGACGTCAAAAGCATAAATACTAAGAGGGACTGATTTCAATAAAACAATTAAAGAAACACTTTATATAAATGCAATGCATTCAAGTTTTTAATTTATTTCATAAAAAAACCTAAACATAACAAAGGCATTTTTGTCGACAACTTAATGAATTTAAAAATTAATTAATTAAAAATTTTTAAATGTGGCACAAGAACCTTATATAAAACTATCGATTTACAGAATGCATATCCATTACATCATTTATTTTTTTGTTAGGAGCATAGAAAAAGTAAAAGCACGAGATTAACACAAAGAGAACCATCCGGAATATCCATTTTGAATGGATATATCCAATTAAAAAATAATTAAAACAGTTACTCTGCTTAGTGGAGCCGATAAAGAGAAAAAAAAAGCTTATACTACAATGAGAGCCAGAGAAGAGATGATACGCTCTCTGCTTAATAAAGAACATGTAATTATAAGTTAAGCTCTACTCGTTGTTGTATTTGTACCAATAATATCGAGTTTTTACTTGTTTTATCTGTTTGTACAAGTAGAATGGATGGTTCTCTGCAGACTTTTAATGGAAAAGTATTATCGTAAGCATGAGTGAGAAAATTGCTTATCGGAATTTTGATTTTTAAATGCAAGTTATAAATATTTAGTTATATTAAAATTTTTTGAAATTATCAAGTTAATGGCTATGCACCTAAATTTAGTTTTATGTGTTTGCATGTTGGTGGTCTTTAGAGTTTTTCTGTTTTTATAAAAAAGAGATGTTGGGAAGTAATAGTGACTTTAGGAGTACAGTGTAGTTTACCCTCAAGCGAAATTTTACTTTTATGTTTGTACTTTTATTTATGTTAAATTAAAGGGTTTATATACATGATTTGTATTTCAATGATTAAAGTATTTATAATATAAAATTATTAGTGGTATTCAATGAACGACGTATTCGTGATGTAAACTGCGTATGTGTGGTAAGTTGTATGAACTTACGGCACATACGCTATTTACACCACAAATACGGCGTTAATTGAATACCACTATTATCTTTCTTATTACGTGTATTCATTCATTCATACACTTAAAAATTATCTTAAAAGAGTTTATTTGGATATTTTTGCTTTTATAAAATTTACTTGTGTCTTAATATAATCCTAATTTTAATGTTTAACATATTTGAATTGTACAAGAAAATGTAATAAATAAAAATTTTTATATTTTGAATTTGTTAAATGTTCTAGTAATTAACAAAATTTATGTTTATACGCCTATATATTTGTTTAAAATATTGCTGTGAAATTTTTTGTGCTTGTTATTTATTGCTATTATGGAGTTTACTCCGTCTCTACTTTTTTTTCTATTTTCCAATCTCACTAAAACCAAGTCTCCTATCTCAAAATTTGATACTATTAAATTTTTGTCGTAGACTAGTTTTCTTTTGTTTTTTTTACAATATTTACAGATTTCTAGCTTTTTCTAATGCAATTTTTAGTTTTATTTGTAGTTCGTTTTTATAGTCTTCTAAATTATAGTGTTTTGTTTTGTCACAGATTAAATCACTAGGAAGAGATGGTAGTTTTCCAAAAATTAGTTCAAAAGGTGTGTAAGAATTGTCTACATGTGGTGTAATTGTATGCGAAAGTGTTGTCTTTTGTCATCGGCTAAAGACAAAAGGTATTCGCTAAATGTTTAATGATTTTTCTCAAGTACACCAAGTATCTCGTGATGGTAGGGGGTTGAAAATATTTGTTCTATCCTTTGCAGTTCGCATTTGTTTTCCATTAGCTTGTTCGTAAATTCCGTTCCACGGTCAGATTTTTAAATAAACCAAATTTCAAGAATAACTGCTCGACTAACGTTTGTGCGACTGATTTCGCGTCTTTATTCTCCATGGGGTGTGCGATAACGAATTTTGTGAGTTCGCACTGCATCGTTAATATGTATCGGTATCCGTTTGATATTTTGAATGGACCTACTGTATCAATAGATATTATTTGGAAACTTGTGCTTGGTGTGTCCGTTACGGTCATATTTTCTTTTATGTGTCTCGTCTGTTTATTGCGAGCACATTTTTCACATTTGCCTACATAATTTTTTACCATTTGCCGCATGTTTCTCCATGTAAAGCGCTGTTTTAATTCGAACACTGTTTTTCTGATTCCTAAGTGACCTCCCTAGGGTGAATCATGGAATTCTTTTATCAATTTATGTTGCATGGTTTTACTTGTTATCTTTTTTGGGGGTACATATATTAATAAATTAAGAGATTTATTGCTGTTTAATTTTTTCATCTGCTGCTTATTAATATTATTCTTATTAATATTTCTTTTAAATTCATTTTTATCAAACATATTAAATATAGCATCATTTGCTTCTAGCGCGAGGTGTTTTATATCCTTTATTCATAAGAGATGATAGTTTCTCCAAAGTTGAATCTAAATTTGTTGGATTGGCACCACATCGTACTTGTATGATATCATCCGTAATTTTAACACTTGTATTGTTTTTTTTTATTTATAATGAACTTTAATCGTTTTATATTTTTGACGTCAGTAATAGATGTGCAATCGCATATGATGAATTTCATATCAAAACCTATAAAAAAAAGGGACATTTTGAACCCGACCCTCTCAGATTTTAATAAAATTTTGCATACAGCTACATTTTACGTATAGAAACACAACCTCATTTTTAGAAATTGCATTTTTGAAAATATGTGGGCGTGGCAAGGTATCGAAATATTTGAAAAATGACGGTAATAGGTACTTTTAAGCTGCTATTACTATGGAATAACTCAACCGATTTTAAAGATCTTGGTGCCATTAGAAAGGTATATAAGTAAGCTTTCAAAAACATACACTGTAAAAATTTTATATCACACTGAAAAATTTTTTTGGCAAAAATAAAATTTTAAACTTGGAAAACACTTCCAAGATCAAGTTTTTTTTCAAAAAAAAATTTTTTTAGATAGGTCTATTTAATATATATAACATATCTAAAAACTTAAATGGGGGTTTTTTTATTTTTTTTTTTTTTAATTTTTTAAGTAAATGCATCTCTTGTTAACTTCCTTATATTTTGATATCTTTGTGTGACAAAAAAGAATAAAGTAGCTACACTTTGGAAGTTATACAGATTTTTTTGGTAGTTGCATCGGTTAGAGTTTTTGGCTGAGCTGCAAAAATAGTTTGCTTTAGATCGTCGTTCAACCCATTTTTTAACACTGGTAAGACGTAGCTGTCATTAATTTTGATGATGACTTTTTTTTTGCGTCATCGCCTGTTGTTTCTGCTATATGGTAGATTGTTTAGTTCAGATATAAGGTTCACTATTTTGTCTTTAAATTGTGTTACTGTGTTTTGTCTTTGTGCTATTGTAACTAACTGAGTGTGTACTTGGGCTGTGGTTAAACTACTTTTGAATGAGCTTTGAAGTGCTGTCCTTAAACTTGTTAGAGAGTCAATGTTTGCGGTGTATCCTAGCGTAGTATTCACGTTCGCGCTTAATTTTATACTTACTATTATTTCTATTCGCTTGTTTTTTGTTATCTGCTGAATATGTGTCATATAATAATTATATTAATTTCAAAAATCCGTCTAAGCCTTTGTAATTTCCTGAGAAAAGAGGGACTATTTTCATTATGGTTTCTATGTTGAATTCTACCATGTTTGGTATATTTTGTAATTGTGATTCTAATAATGATTTAGTTTCTTTTACTAATAGTAAAAATTCTTCTGTTAGTTTTAGTAGTTCTTAGTTCGATTTTATTGCCTGTCTGTGTGATTCCAATTCATTTCTGTATTTATTTAATTCCTCTTATTTAACCTCTATCGTTTTTTGTGTTTATTTTCTATTTTTAGTTTTTTTAGATTGATTTTTATTGTTCTAGCTTTTTTAAAGAGATCGGTAAAAAATTGCATTAACAAAAATTTAAATTTTCATTTCAAGAAATTTAAATATTCATTTAAAGAAATTGCATTTCAATTTAAAATAGCATTACATTTTTTTTATTTAAACATTTTGTGATCTAGTCACTTGTTTTAAAACGTATTTTTTATAATATAAATTTAACTTATAGAATATGCATAGAATATAAAAATTCACTGGCAATGCTGTTTACCTAAGTTGCGTGTTTTATTCGTGCTCTTAAAAAAAATTAAAAAATGTTAATTTCCGTAATATTCTTAAGCAAAGAATAATTCGAGTCTGTTTGCTAAGCATTGCTGAGGATCTTCATCTTTATTGTTCCCGTTTTTCATCGCTTAAATCGCTGAAAAAACCATTTCAAAATAGTTGAATATATATACTTACATTTTTTTATTTCTTTTTTATTTATTTGTTCTTATCTAGCAACAACAACTTTATCTTTAGCTTGTTGGAGCGAGAGCGAAACTTGGTTTTAATTTCAGTTGCATTTTGACGCTAGCTCACTATTTTGTCGCTGCTGCTTATCAAACTATTTGACAAATAATTTTATTCTCAAACTGTCACTGAAATATAGTTGCCATAGTACTTTTATTGCACTTTTTATTACACTTTTGTAAATTTTATTACTTTCTTAAAAATGTTCTGCAATTTTCGCAACTGCACTGTAAGAGGTAAATCTGACCAGCTGGTAAATTGCTGGTTGTGTGATGCTTTTTTCACGTAAAGTGTGTAGCATTGAATGCGAGAATTTTTGATGCACTCAATGAAAGTAAAGGACTTCGTTGGTCTTGTACAGACTGCAGATCTACTGATGTAGATATTTTAAAGCTTATAAGGCAATCTCGAAGAGGCGTTTTAAAGGTGTGTAGGGACTTGGTGGCGGCTCAAGCCAGATTGACTGATTTTGAGATTTGTTTAAAAAATTTACAATCATGGATGAAGCTACTGTTTCCCATAAGCCTAAACGACCACTCATGAATCTTCGAAGTTTTGCTAAATCTGCTAAGCCTGGTGCTATATCCATACCTCCATCTGTAAATAATAATAATTTAATTTCACTTTCACCTGTTTTAAATTCAACTTCCAAAGCGCAATCAACTGAGTCTGTAAATAAAGATCAAAATGCTGAATATATTGCCCCTACTAATGAGGCTGCATCAGCTGATCTGAATTTACATCCGGTTGAGTTTTCTGAAGTAGTACCAACTATAGTCATATGTGATGATTCTCCGGGTAATTCTGGTAAAAAAAAATCTTATGCTGAAGCCTGTACTGCTACTAATACTATTCCTTCAACTTCCGTTATGAGCTCGGTTTTAATTGGTGCTATACCAAAACAAATATTGAAAAAAGCAATAATCTGCCGTCTTGTAAAGAACTTGTGGTTGTCCAACCTTCTAGATCTATATTTGTGTCTCGTTTTGCTCTTGATACATCCGAGGATGACGTTTTACGTCATATGAACTCTAAATTAAATCTTGTTAACAAGAATTGTTAACGAATTGTTAAGAAAGAATGTTAACGGTTTACAAATTCAAGTTTCATATGAGCGTACTGTATCTTCTTTTAAAATAAATTTGCCTGGGGATCTCTTTAAGACGGTATTAGATCAAGGTTTTTGGCCTCAAAACACGTTGATCCACGAATATATTCCTAGATCACAACCTAAAACTACACTGGCTACTTTACCTGTTCGTATTACTAAGCAAAAAAACTAGATTGTTGATAAGATCCTTATCTTATACCAAAATGTTCGAGGATTAAATACAAAATTAAAATATTTACATATTTAAAGCCACAACCTACTTTTTGACATAATTGTTTTCAGTGAAACTTGGCTAACGCCTAAAACCCTAAAAACTGACATACTATCTAATAATTTCAATATTTGCCGCAAAGACAGAAACGCTATTGCTGGTAATTATTTTAATGGCGGTGGAGTTTTATTTACCGTTAAATCTTCTTATTTCTCACAAGAAATACTAATTCCTGAGGCATCTGATATTGAATTTTGGTAGTGTTCTTGTAAAGTATGGTGCGTTAAATCTTTATATAACATGTTCATATACATATACCTCCTGTTTCCAACGTAGAGGTATATTTGAAACATTTGGTTTCGATAAATAAAGTGTGTTTATAACTTCAGCCTCATGATCACATTCTAATAACGGGTGACTTTAATCTTCCAAGTGTCGCTTGGAACTGCTGCACCGAAAACCCTGCAATATTATTGCCTTCGTCTGAATGCTCATCTGCCAATTCATTTTTAAATGAGCTTTCAAGTCAAGAACTTTTTCAGTTTAACAGTCACTATAATAAGAATAACCGTTTGTTAGATCTTTTATATTTTGATTTTATGATATTATTTCAGTTTAAATGACAGATCCACTAGTGCTCCCTGAAGATCCGTACCATCGAACTTTGGAAATTGCTCTTAATTTTCCTAAACAATCTGTAAAGAACCGTTTTGCTCAACCTCCTGCTGAGTTAAATTTTAAAAGAACCAATTATATTTTGTTAAAAATCTATATATCTAATATTAACTGGACATCCGTACTTAATATCGTTAATACAAAAACATCGCCAGAAAGCCTTGATTCGGCTGCCTATGCTTTTAATAGAACTCTCATTGATTGTTTTCTATCATCAGTATCCCAGAGATCTGGCATCTGGTCCTGTATGGTTTACTGAAGAACTGAGAAAATTAAGAAACTTAAAATCCATGCATTATAAAAAATTTCAAAAAACTCATAGCATTACAGATTTTAGTTCTTATACCTCTATTAAGTACAAGTATCGTCAATTATGCAAGCAATCTTACGATATTTATTTAATAAAAGTAAAATTAAGCATCAAATCTGATGCTAAATCATTATGGAACTTTGTCAACACAAAACGCAAGATTGATCCCTATGCTTCTTTTATGAAATATAAAACTGTTGAATCGGATAGCGAGAATAGCATTTGTAATCTTTTCGCTGACTTTTTCAAAGCGACCTATTCATCTTCATCCTATGATAATCTAAGCTATCTATTTAGCGTTCAATCTGGGGATATTTGCCTCCCAATAATTGATACTAACACGGTTTTATCATACTTAATAGCTCTTAAAACGTCATATAAAAGTGGTCCCAACAATATACCGTCATATATATTAAAATATTGCTGTGATGAATTAGTAACTCCAATCACTTTGCTTTTTTTTTCTTCATTAAAATCTTGCTATTTTCCAGTTGCCTGGAAGTTGTCTTTTATTATTCCGTTGCACAAGTCTGGTAACAGGTCTTTAATCGAGAACTATCGTGGAATTGCAAAATTAAGCGGTTTGCCGAAGCTTTTCGAGGCAATCAATACTTCACAATTAACACATAGTGTTAAATCTTTATTGTCTCCACTCCAACATGGATTCGTTTCTGAAAAATCTACGGTTACAAACCTACTTAAATTTACTTCCAAAACCATTGAGAATTTTGGAAAAGGTTTACAGACTGATGTTATATACACAGATTTTAGTAAAGCTTTTGATGGTGTTAATCATAAACTCTTAGTCTTAAAGCTATCTCTTGCTGGATTTCCCAAAACACTTGTAAGATGGATTAAATCTTATTTATGCAATAGAACACAACGTGTTCTTTTTAAATTTGTGAAATCTCATGAGTTTCCTGTCACATCTGGTGACCTCAAGGAAGCCTCGGCCTCTTCTTTTTTTACTGTTGATAAATGATTTGCCATATGTCATAAAGCATTCGAGTATTTTAATGTACGCAGACGATGTGAGACTGTTTCTTCTTTTCAAAAATGCTAATGATGCCATTCTCTTGCAAGCTGACATAGACCATCTGTATAGCTGGTTAACGTGAATCGTATGAATCTTCATTCGAAAATCTCCTGTCACATGTATTTATAAAATTTGTGACCATATATTAAAGTCTTTAAATATATTTCATGATCTTGGAGTAACTATGGAAGTTATGGTTCTCTTGTTACAGAGAGCCAAAAAAAAATTAAACACAACAAGTTCTTGGTACGACATCAACTGCCGATATAATTTTATTGATCATCTTTTATAAGTAACAATATGATTACTTAGCTTATTTGTTTATTTCAACATTGCAAATGTTGACCTAATTTCTACATACAAATAATAATTAATAAGCTTTATTTTATTGCTGTTAAGATATATTAATTCATATTGATTAGTAAGCTTTTATTGGTTGGTTATTGCAACATATAATCTTTCAAATAAAGCTACTGAACTCAAAGTTCCTAGTCAGCAATACTTTATAACAGTGGTTTGTGGCTAACAGTGGCTTAACTAACAGTGGGCTTAACTTCCCCCTTCTTAAGAATCTGCATCTCGCTGATCAGTAGTTTATCTTTATTGGTTCTATGACCGGAAGATTTATACTTTTTTTGCTATTATATTTTGAAAAAATGTACCAAATGAAAATAATTACTGATGCTGCTAAAAGAATTGCTACACCAGAGCTAATAGAACATCATTAATCATTCTTTGGAAAATGGCTGGGGCGTTCTTTAGCCCAAAAGGTAGCCTTGAAAACTCATGTTTTCCGTTAGCAGTGGAAAATGCGGTTTTTTCCATATCACGCTCCTTCACCTTGATTTGATGAAAACCTGATGTAAGGTCTAACGTAGTAAAAAATTCTGAATTACCTAAGCTAGCGAGAGTATTAGTAATATCTGGGATTGGGTAAGCATCAGATATTGTTATGGCATTTAACCTTTTGAAATCTATTACTAGTCTATATTGCTTCTCACCTGCTGCATTTTCCTTCTTTGGAACAATCCAAAGCGGAGAATTATAAGGACTTTGGGAAGGTCTTATTATTCCGTCTTTTAACATTTGTGAAATTTGAGTTTCTACTTCAGATCTTAAATGTGTCGGATAAGCATACGATTTTGTGTAAACAGGCTCATCTGTCGTGGTCCTAATTTCTGCTCTAACTTTTGTGTCTATGGTTCCACTGTCGCAGACTGGTCCAAAAAGATAATTGTATTTTTTAATCAGATGACGAAGATCATGGTCTACAGGTATTTGTTCTAAGTTGTTTACTTGTCTAGAGTTTTTAGCTTTTAACTTTAGTTTAATATTCGGGCCTAACTGCAGTATCTGATTTTTCCTGTCAATAACAGCTTCTAATTCGCGAAGGCAGTCATCACCGATTATACCATCAAATGATGATAGTCCAGGTAGGATAAAAAAATCGAGATTGTTGTTGACTCCGACACTTTTGAAAAATGGTCCAGTTACTTTTCTTGTGATTGTTAGTTGTCCTGCTGCTGACTGGATTTTGAATGGATTTTTAATTGGTGTTGAATTAAAGCCTAATTTTTCACAAATAAAGTTTTTGTTAGCTCCTGTGTCAGTTAGAAATTTATACGGTTGTCCGGTCTTAGAGAAATATTCTAAGTATGGTACGCTAGAGAGGCTTCTGTTGTAAAATTTACTTCCTCTGGGCTACATACATCATTTTCTTCAGCTTCATTTTCAAATTGTTCGAGATAGTCCTCTTCTGTTTCATCTTCTGTTTCTTCTGCTGTCTCTAAATTAAACATTCTTTGTTGTTTTCGAGGCAGATTTGAAGATTCATTCGACCTTCTTACTATTGGATTAGGTCTGTTCATGTAATTTATTCTATGGGACTTGAGTGAAGGATCCACTTCCATAGGGACGGGAGGCTTGGGTTGAACCGGTCTCGGAGGTGGTTTCTGATTTTCGAATGGTGTCTGGTCAGTACGTCTATAGTTATAAATTTGGTTTCGGTCTTGTGTAGTTATTTGTCTTGGTGCCGGTCTGGGCTTAAATTGGGGTGAGTACATTTGGTTTATAGGGGCGGATATTGAATTTTTGAAATTATTTGGGTGAATAGAGAGATTTCTAAAATTATAGTTTTGTATTTCAAGGCATGAGCTATAAGCTTCTGGCAGAGTTTGAGGCTTTTGAATAAGAAGCATTCGTGAAACGTCACCTTTTAAGCCTCTTATGAATATATCTAGAGCTCTATTTCTGTAATTTCCTACTAGCGCATTCATTGTTTCTTCAGAATAGTCTTCCGTTTTGATTTTGTTAATTATTAAAGACAACTGGTGGCTTGACGCCTGCATAAAATTCGTCCATGGAATGGTTGCTTTGTCTCATTAGGTTTAGTTCATGTTCGAGAGTACGTAAGTCTCGTTTATCTGCATAATGCAATGATAAACACTTTTTGATTTAACCAATTGTCATCAAATATATTATATGATATAAGGGCACGTCTGCTGCTCCCCTTATTTTTTGTCTTATATGTTGTAAAATTGATCTATAGATAGGCTTTTGTTTTACTACTTCGTAATCTTTTAATATAGATTCGACGCTATGAACCCAAGAAATGTACTGGGTTGGATTTCCCTCAAATATTTGGAGATCTCTAACGCAGTCTGGTAGTTTTTTATTTCATTTAATTCCTGTTCATTTCTAGGGGCTGCTAGTTCACTTTCAAAAGATCGAGGTTGAGAAATTCTACCTTCTAATTGTTGAATTCTGTTATTCAATATCCTTATTTGTTCTATTTGTATATTGGATGATTCTACATTATATGGTGGTGGAATAATTCCCTCTGACTGCTGAATTCTGTCGCTTAAGGTTTTTACTTGATCTATCTGAGCGTTAAGTGCACCAGTTAGTTGTACAATACTTTCTTGCAACCACTCGATTGTGTTGTTATCACCAGGTGCCATATTGCTTTACAATAAGAATTTGTTCTTAAAAAAGGATTATTCGGTAGAGATTGAAATATTATCCAAAATTAATATATAATCTTTTTACTATTTTCAGTTTATGAAGATACACGTATAAATTTAAAACAGTTTATATTTCGTTTCAATATTTTTGTTAGGGAAAAAATTACGGAACAAGTTCTAAGCTTGTTTTTTTGTTTTTTTGTTTTTTAAATAAATTTTCCTTTGTTATTTCTAAAGATTTTTGCTTTGACACATATTACAGAAAATGTCTAAAAGTTCATAAAATAAGTGGTTTTCTTTTAAGTCTATTTCCAAAGATTTTCAGTTAAAAATAAAAAATGTTGTATAAGTTATATAAAATGTTATAAATGTTATATAAAATGTTTTTCTGTTCTTTTGAAATAATTTCACAAATTTTTCTAAAATAATTTCTCTTGCTTACGGTTCAATAGAAACAGGTTTACTGTTCTGATAAAAATTTTATATAAATAAATATAATCTTACAGCATTATGATGGTTGACTGCATAGCTCGATTGGATAGTCCGTAGATTTCCTTTTTGGCAGAAATTAATTGCTTACTCCGGTACGGGTTGTATCACTGTTGAGTTATTGGTGAGTTGAGTCGGATGGTTCCTTCTGTTTGCTTGTTGGTTCTACAAGGTTTTTTAGATGGATTTCCTTCACGAAGAATTTTGAGTGAATATCCGAAGTTGAGTTTTTAGCACAACACTTTTTTGTCAAAGTTTTTTTACTTTGCACAATTAAAACTTTGCGTTTGTTTGTTTTTTTGCTAAGTTTTTTTCTCGTACGGCACTATTTTATAAGAGTCTTTGCGGACTTGTACAATTTTCAGGATTTCTCGTACACCACTATTTTATTAGAGTCTTTGCGGACTTGTACAATTTTCAGGATTTCTCGTAGAGCACTATTTTATCAGAGTGTTTGCGGACTTTGTACAAGTAAGCCTTTGCGTTATTTTTGCTAAGTTTTTTTTTCAGGTTTTTTTTCGTACAACACTATTTTATCAGAGTCTTTGCGGACTTTGTACAAAAATTCACTAATTTATTTCACTTAGACTTAAGCTGCTGGGGCGCCAGTTATGGTTCTCTTGTTACAGAGAGCAAAAAAAAAAAATTAAACACAACAAGTTCTTGGTATGACATCAACTGCCGATATAATTTTATTGATCATCTTTTATAAGTTACAATATGATTACTTAGCTTATTTGTTTTTTTCAACATTGCAAATGTTGACCTAATTTCTACATACAAATAATAATTAATAAGCTTTATTTTATTGCTGTTAAAATATATTAATTCATATTGATTAGTAAGCTTTTATTGGTTGGTTATTGCAACATATAATCTTTCAAATAAAGCTACTGAACTCAAAGTACCTAGTCAGCAATACTTTGTTGGCTTGTGGCTAACAGTGGTTTGTGGCTAACAGTGGCTTAACTAACAGTGGGCTTAACTTGGATACTAAACTTCGCTTTCATATTCATATTAATAAAATTATAAATCGAGCAAATAGTACTTTAGGTTTTATTAAACGATAGGCAAAAGAGTTTAATGATCCCTATATAACAATAACCTTATTCACCTCTCTAGTGCGACCTATTTTAGAATATGCTTCAATTGTTTGGTGCCCTCGATATAGATGTTACACTAACGACATAGAATCAGTTCAAAAGTTTCTTTTGTTCTGCTTAAGCCATCTTTACTGCAATTTTACTTATCACCCACCACCTTATGAATATCTTATGCAACTTTTAAATCTTACTACTTTAAATAATCATAGGATTAAGCTAGATGCTACTTGGATTTTCAAACTTTTACATGTATATGTAGACAGTCAATATTTACTGAGCAAAATTTACTTTAATATTCGTCTCCGACCTAGAATATCTTTTGAGTTACTTTAATGAACTTTTGTTGAACTAATTACTTGCAAAACGAACCACTCAGAAGCGACTGTGTGGACTTTAATTTTGTTTCAAATGCAATTTCTTTAAATGAATCTGTTTATTCAATTAAATTAGATTATCTACAGTACCGTAATCTTCAATAATTCAATTTAGATTATCTACAGTACCGCCACTTATCTGGATCATGCTTTCCAAGGATACTTAATATTTTCCTGTGATGTTTGGTAACAACTTATACAATCTAGCTGTGTAGTTTAATATGATTATCCAGAGCGAGACCACGTCCGTCTCGCCTGGCATATGCCGGTATGACGCTGTACGACTAGCTTTGCATGTGTAAGCTTGCTCTAATCCATATTTATATAGATATACACGCTATAGATATATTTTGATTATCCAGAGCAAGACATTGTCTGTATTGCCTAGCACATGTATGAGCTCGACCTCATCCGTCTAGCCTGGCATATGGGAGCACCGCTCTAATCAATCATTCTATTTGCTTCAAAAAGCTAACCGGATTGAAACTGTATATACCTGAAAGCCTGACAATTTTACATTTTTTGTAAAAAAATGACAAAAATTTAATTGTACATAAATAAATTGTATTAATTTTGTCTAATGTTAATTGCTATAAAGCCATATGTGCTGAGCATTCAAATAAATAATAATAATAATGTATGCTAATATACCTAAAAAAATTATTTTTATTATTATGGTGGTAGCTGTTGATTGCAGTTCTGTCTTCGTTATAGCTGAACCAAGGTTGTTTTCTATATTCTCGTTGGTTATTATTCGTTCTTCTTTTTTGTTGTCCAACATTGTTAAATAGAAAGCTGCGTCTGGCGGGATGATGAACATGTGTCTTGTTTTTTATTTATTTCTTTGTATTTTTCTCTTGTCTGTATATTTTGCGCATGGTTTTTTCCATGGCTTTGAAAATCTTTTTATGTGTCCTCAGTTGTACTGTTAACTAGTGCTTTTCTATTTTTTCTTCGCAAACGAAGCAGCACATTTTATACCAATTTATTTTGGATTTTGAATTTTAGGTCTTTTAGCTGTTGGACAAAATTTTATTTTTCCTTTCCTTTTGTTATGTTTATTAGACGGTACAAATCGTTAAGCTGTTTTCGTTGCCTAAGCTGTCTGCCAGCTATAGTTCGACGTCTTTCTGTTGGGTTTTTGTGGACTTGTTGGAGTTGTTTCAGTTCTTCGATCGTCAGCTTTTTGGGGCCCGGGAATGGAGTCGCCTTGTATGTTGGTGCTTCTGTGGTTCTCTGGTTCTGTCGTTGACTTGATGTTTTTGATGTCGTTTCATTGTATTTCAATAAATTTTACTAGTTTGTTCAATTTCTCTTTGAAGTCGTCTATGTTCTGCCATTTATTTTGGTGAATTCGCTTGATCAGAAAACATTTTATATTGTTGTTATATGTTATTATATATATATTATATATGTTATATATTATATATATTATATGTTATGTTATATTGTTTAACCGGATCTGGTGTATGCAGGATCGATTGTCCGCAGGATCGCCATGTGGTGTAAGAAGATTTGTAGAGTATGATAGATTGTAAAGTGATAGGATTTCGTTGGTTGCATGTATTAGAGCGCACACGCCTTTTTAAGCAGCCGCAAGGCCTTGAGTCATACAGCCACGAAGGCTAAGTTTTATTGTTAGTTTAAATTTTATTTATAGCCACTAAGGCTAATTTTCATTTGAAGCCACTAAGGCTTTGAATTAAAGAAAAGATTTTAAATTTTTGTTCTGGCTTCTAGGTCTGATCGTTAAAGTCTGTCATTAGATTCTCCCTTTATTTTAAAAATATTTTACTATATACAATATTTACCAGTATTATTCTTAAAATTATTCTGCCAGTATTTTCACAACTCCTCCCTTATGTTCTGTCAGTAACATCGATCTCCAATCAATTTCATTTTTGGACGATCACATATTTTAGTTTTTCTTATGGAAAAACTTGTTGTTGCTGGTGTTGTTGTTGTTGTTGTTGTCGTCGTTGTTGTTGTTGTTGTTGTTGGTGTTGGTGTTGGTGTTGGTGTTGGTGTTGGTGTTGGTGTTGGTGTTGGTGTTGGTGTTGGTGTTGGTGTTGTTGTTGTTTACGCTAGTGCCAAGCATTAGGTATGTCTGGTAGCAGAAGCTAATAAGGATGGAAAAGTATCGTAAGCATGAGGGAGAAAATTGCTTATCGAAATTTTGATTTTCAAGTGCAAGTTATTAATATTTAGTTATATTAAAATTATTTGAAATTATCTAGGTAATGGCCATGCACCTAAATTTAATTTTATATGTTTGCGTGTTGGTGGTCTTTAGAGCTTTTATGTTTTTATGAAAAAAGATGATGGGAAGTAATAAAGACTTTAGGAGTACACTACATCGGATATGTCTTCTATTTGCTTATAGTGGATATATCGGTACTTTCCTGTAGCCATTTTTTATATTTGCAATTGAATGTTTTTTTCTGAACTACGTTAACTATTCCATTTAATTTTTACTCATTTTTCCCCGGTTTTTACAAGTGCTTCTTTATAGAACAAAAGGAAACGCTCTGTTCTCAGCTTTTGTGAAAATCTGATACTCGCAGAGAAACTTACAGAATATTACTGTTTATACCATCCAAATGAATATATTTATATTAATTTATATAAAGATATTGCTATTCATTTATTTATATTCATTTTCCTTGAAATAATTTGAAAGAAAGAATAAAATTTGTATTACCCCAATTATAACTTTTTAAACTACCTTCCTTAGGTAATCGAATTCTTCACGTTTTTCTAACTGTTAAAGAAAGCATAATGAGGCTAATGAATAAAATCCTATGCTAATGAGCAAATCCTTATAAGTAATTCCTTATAAGCTAAAGGTGTTGCTTAATAAGTAATCGATTAACAAAAAACAAAACCTGTTTATTGTCATATGAATAAAATGTTAAGCTATTGCTGCTTTTGCTAGGTGGCGTAAGGAAAAAGTAACCATTGACTTAAAAAAAAAATAAATTATGACACACACACAAATATTCGCTTGTTGCTAAAATTGCTTCTGCCTGCTGTTACTTCTTATGAGTGTGAATTTAATTTTTAGCTTCAATCATATAAGCAAGAGTTTTTGGAAATCATATCCACAAATGCGCCTTCTTTAAAATTTGATCCATAACAAAATTAAATGTTTTAAACACAGTCGTCTGGTGAACACCCAGCTCTTATGCTATTCCATTTTGAAAACCTAGATCAGTCACTACTCGTAGATACTCTTTCATTTTTGCGAATTCAGTTAACGCCCCTCCTAATTTTCTTCAGTATCCACAAAAAAATATTATTTTGCCGACCGCGCAACGTTTTCGTGATTTAAACGATAAAGTTTAAGAAAGTCTTCATTTTCGCACTCTGAGTTGAAAAAAATGCGTCATCATTACTTCTGAATGCACCAAATCTTCAATTAAAACTAACTTCAACAAATTCAAGCTAGGGTAGAGCAGCTTGAAAAACTCAAGCAATTCCTTAACTGGAAAAAGCAATTCTTTGCTTTATTCATTATCAAGTCAAATGCTTACGCAATTGCTAATATTCTCATTGCTCCAGATACGAACTACGTTCGCAATCATTAGGTGCCGAGTTTTTATTTTTTTCTTTACCTGTGGAATTATAGCCTGTATTGAAAACAAGCCAAGAAAAAATCTTCTTTACCTTTATTTTTCCCTGCCGTGTAAATCGTTATTAGAATATCTTCTGTCATTGCCAAGTAAAAAATGTGAACTTCAGGAATATATTCGTGGCACCCAATAAATTGACGTTGGCATATCGAAAAAAGAGTTTACAATGTTGATTGCTATGTTATTTGTGTGTTTACAATAAAAGTAATAATCCAAATACTCCAATCCGTTCAGTTATTATGAACTATATCACCAAAAATGCAAGAACACGCGCAATGCAAGTTCAACTGCAAGAGCATGAAAAAAGTCACAGGTTTCCTGATAAAAATCGTTATTACTCATTTTCCCGACATTTCCCGACAGTAACATTTTTTGCATTGTGTTTAGAATTGCTCAAAAAATTTAGTTTTTATAAAACTAAAAAATAAAACTAAAAGACTCGAAAAAATCATAAACTTTCACCAGCTCTACGAAGCGAAACATTGCTCCAAATAAGTAACACTCGCGAGCTTAGAGCAATTGTTTATCAAACTGCATCATTAGATTGGCGAATTTCCACCACACCAAAATTGATTTTCGCAACCACTTTTTAGAAATGTCGCCACTGTCGCGGCGGTCAACGCAGAAGCGAACGACCGCATCTCCGTTGGAAGGACCAAGTAGAGGACAACCTGACGAATCTTGGAGTTTCCAACTGATGCCAGCAAGCGCAATCCAGAAATGGCTGGCGCAATTTCTTTCTTCAGGCGAAAACCGACTTATGGTTGTAAGCGCCACCTAAGTAAGTAGTAACTTATTTTATAACTGTTGTCGACAACGACATTATGTTAAATATCCGACTGAGTATTCCCTCAGTATTCCCTTGAGTGGCGGCCGTGACGCAGTGGGTAGAGTGTGTGGCCCATACGCCAGGGTTCGAATCCCACCTGACACAGAGCCATCACCTCTCTGCAGGCAATGGCAAACCTGAGAGTAAAAAATTGCATGAAAAGCTTCTTGAGGGCATAAGCCGTTCGGAGTCGGCATAGATGTAGGTCCAGTTCTCGATCATTTGTGCTCAAACATTTCACAACACACACAACACAATTGATCATAAGAAGCTCGGTCAAAGTCCTTTCAAGGGCTGAAATGGCCATTTCGTTTTTTTTTTTTGAGTATTCCCTCAAACAAGAGTCCCAAAGATCATTTGCTTCCAAAGTATTTATGATATATTTTACATGAGTATTATTTATAAATAATATCCACACTAAATACAAAACAGTCAACACAAAATTTAAAAATTTTTACTTTTTTATCGAAAACTATTCGTAGTTTTAAAAAGAAGATGATTCCTTTGACTGTCAATATTTTTTACACATCTTCTTTCTCTATAATCTCAAAAAAAAGTTTTGTCTCATTGTTTTGTATGGAGGTCCTTCAAAAATAAATTAGTTTTTGTTTCTTCTAGAAACTTAAAAGTTTTGAGTTGTGACTGTTTCGTATTTAGTGTGCGATATATTGAATTCTATGAAAATGATTTGAGTTCTTATGAATAAGATTAATATATTTATGAGTATAAGTGAATATAAGTATAGCGAAATCATAGGTTCCAGATATATGGTGCAGGGCAAGATTAAAACCTTTAAGAATTAAAAATTAAGGACAAAAAATAAATATTATAAATACCCTCACCAGTATTGGCCATACTTTTCTACGAGTATTTCGGAATTTAAATAAAATTATCACATTCCATTTCTTTTTGAATTGCATCAAGAGAAATAATGATTAATGCAGTTATTCAATTACAGAAACAATGTTTACGATTACAGTAATCGTAATTGCAATTTTGCTTTCATAAACATTTCTGTATTCATAATAAAGAAATATTGTAATTACGACGATAGTAATTATCATTGTAATTCTTTATTAATAACTACTTCTGTAACTGCAATAAAAAATTTTGGTTATGATTTCAGGAATCGTAATCTTTATGTTTTTAAGATAATGATTACAATTTGTAATTGTAATTGTAGTCAACCTGTAATCAATTACCAAAGAATCTATTACGAAAGCAATCGTAAGCATTTCGAAAGTAATCGATTGCATCCCAGCTCTGGATTTAACAAATGTTTCTGAGTAATTGACTCAATTGTCCTGATCTTTTAATATTAAAATATGTCATATCTGTCAAAAGGTTAAAAATTGGTTTCTTGTCTGAAAATTGATAAGAATAGATCGCTTACAGTGATCGATTACAGAATTACCTCATGTAAATATATATATGTGCATTTTTTCATTTCATTTCAACCGGTGACAGTGCATTGTTTTTGTTTAAGCAGTTTGTTTTTGTAATTTGTTGTTATTGTTTACCACACTTCAATCTCCCATTCTGCCTTATTCGTTGTACCGCTACTCGAAAAATGTGTACTAATAGTAAATAATTAAATGTGCACATAAATGTTTAGATATTTAGTTCATTGTTTCCTGCTGGTGTGCCGGATGAAAGCTGTGGATTTTAAAATATTTTTGTTAAATCAAATGTAAGAACTTATTAGTTGTGGCAAATAAAGCATAAGCTGAAATAGCTTTTTAATGTAGTCAAAAATGCCTAAAGGAACGAGTCTTTCTGAATGTGAGCAAGGTATCATTTTAGGAATTCATAAAAGCGGTGCGCAAATTAAAGAAATAGCTAATAAACTCAACCGTCATAGAAATACTATTCGCAATTTCTGAAAAAATCCAAGCACAACTAAACGCAGTGGCAGAAAAACTAAAATCGACGTGAGCTGCAAACGCCAAATTCAACGCCTAGCAACGGTTAAACTAATGAGTAGCGGACAAATAAGGACTCACGTGAATCTTAATATAATAAGAAATAGAATAGTACAAATAATACATGCAAATACTCAAGTTAGATATACTTCCATGGTACCTCAACCAAAGCTTCTGACTCGACATATAAACGCGCGCTTGGCATTTGCTATCAAGTACCAATTTTGGGATAAAGAGTGGCGTAACGTAATATTTAGCGATGAAAAAAAGTTAAATTTGGACGGACCAGATTGCTCCAAGAAATATTGGCGTCATATGAGTCAACCCCGGCGCACCTGCCATATTCGTGTCTATGGTGGAGGATCGGTAATGATATGGGCTGCGTTTTGCTATAAAGGAAAGACTCTGATATGCGCCATATCAACAAAAATGACTGCACAGATGTATGTAGAGTTATTGGACTATGAGTTGATAGAATTTGCTGGCCAACTTTATGGCGATGATTGGACCTATCAACAAGATAATGCGCCGATACATAGTGCAAGGCTAACGAAGGAGTTCTTTACCTCCAGAAATATACCAGTATTGTCCTGGCCAGCAATAAGTCCAGACCTTAACCCGATTGAGGATATCTGGGGAATCCTCTCAGCCAATGTTTATAAGAATGGAAGGCAATTTGAGACATTAAGGCAATTAAAAATCGCAATAGAACAAGAATGGGCTAACATTAGCTCATCCACACTAAAATCACTGGTCAACTCTATGCCATTTCGCCTTAGCCATCTTATTATACGAAAAGGAAAACACATTGACTATTAATATTATTATTTCAACCAAAATTGCCACTGTTAAACCGGAGGCAACATAAAATGTAAAATATGCACATATAAATATTTACTACTGTGAAATACTTGAATTTTATTGTTTACACTATGTTTAGATGAAATTGGAGAAAGCTCTTGCTTTGTTTATTTACTATCAATATGATTAATAAAACCCATTAATCAACATTTTTATAACTCTTCTTATTCAAGTGAATTTCAGATAAAAGGTAGTGCACATCTATAAATTTGTATGAATAAAGTTTATTAAGCAGCCAATTAATTTTTAGTATTTTTTTATAAGTAAATAAATACCTTTATTTTTAATATTCATCATCTCTTTTAGATTCAAAAATTTGGAATGAACGATAACGTAGGTCCATTATATATTACGACTTCCGATGAAATTGGTTCCTTTGGTAAACCATTCTCAAAATCACTCGAACGTATAATAGACACAGAGGCAAGAGCAACAGTAGAAGAAGCTTATCAAAAAGCACAGGACATATTGATAAAAAACAAGGATAAATTAAGAAAGGTTTGTGTAATAAAAATAGTTTTTCGTTGTTAACGTATAACTAAAACTCTTGGTAAATATCGCTTTAACTCGAACTCGCATCTCACAGGTATGAAAAGTCTATACATAATTGCAAATGTCAACGCAGTTTTGACATGCTGCCAGAAAATAAGAACTAAAAACGTAATCAGATAATTTTGCAACGTGCGCCATCAGATTTTGTACTGTTGAGTTTGCTTTTATATACGATATCATTACTTTATTTTTCTTGAAATCTGTTATATTTTAAGCTGGTCAAAAACTTGTTACTAACTTTTCTCAATATTTTTATTATGTTCTCAATAACTTTTTCTCAATATCTTTCAATTGGATATGCACACTGCGTTCATAAACTATACAACGTCATTATCAAATGTTATACTCACTTGGCTCTCTCCATAAACTGTTATCAATATATCTAACATTGCATTTTTTTCTGCCTAAGAATCATTCATTTAGTATAGAGTCAGTCCAAATCAACTCATTCAACACTGGTTGCGCGACCATTTTTAAAAAAGTTAAAAGTTCAATATATATTAATCTCAGAACGGCTTTTAAAAATTGTTATGTTCTACTTTCAAAATGGCGACCATATGTTCTTTGCTACCGATAGCGATACATGCGTTTGTGGTTACTTAATGTAACCAGAGCTGGGTTGTAATGATTCCTTTTGGACTTAAATCCGCCTCAATTCTAATTCCTTGGAATTAGGAGTTGTTAATTGGTCATCTCAATTCCTCAGGAATGAAATTGCAAAAAAAATCGTCAATTCCATTACAGGCATTATAATTGCTAATTGAACGTTTCAATTCCTCAGGAATGGAATTGGAAAAAAATCATCAATTCCATTACAGGAATTGTAACTGGTAATTGAAAATCTCTGTTCCTCAGGAATGGAATTGGAAAAAATTTTCAATGCCATTACAGGAATATATATAATTATAATTAAAATTATATAAAACATATATAATTGGAAATTACTGTAATTGTACTCGGATTGAAGTCAAAACTTACTTAGGTGGTCGTAACAACCCGTGTCTGGGTTTCGGCCGACCTCACCAGCTCTCGCCAGGCGCCTCTGCTTTGCGCGCGCCTTCTCCAATCGGATACACCAAGTGCGGTTAGGGCTTCCTCAGACTGGTCCATCCATCGGAGGCATGGTCTCCCTCGTCGTCGTTGACCAGCGACCCTCGCCACGATGGTCCTTTTGGACCTTTTTCGCTGGAGCTTCGTCGTCCATACGATGGACATGACCCAGCCAGCGTAGTCGCTGCACAGTTATACGCCGAACTACGTCAATGTCATCGTAGAGCTCATATAGCTCGTGGTTCATTCGGATGCGATAGTCATCGCCGACTCAAACAGGACCGAAGATTTTGCGAAGAACTTTTCTCTCGAACACCCCCAGAGCGGCTGCGTCAGTTTGCGAAACTACCCATGCCTCAGCGCCATAAAGCAGCACAGGTAGAACGAGCGTCTTGTAGAGTGTTAGTTTTGTCGATCGAGAGAGGGCTCTGGAACTTAGTTGCTTACTGAGCCCGTAGTAGCACCTATTAGCAATTATTGTTCTTCGCCTTATCTCCAGGCTGATTTCGTTGTTGGAATTAATGGCGGTGCCAAGGTAAACGAACTCCTTGACTACTTCAAAGTTATAGCTGCCGGATGAAACGTGGGAGTCTAAACGCCGAGCTCCCTTGTTTGTAGACAGCATATATTTTGTTTTGCCCTCATTTATCGTCAAACCCACTTTGGCTGATTCCTTTTCGATAGCGGCAAAAGCAGCGGTAACATCTCTCGTGGTTCTGCCGACAATATCAATATCATCAGCGTACGCAAGGAGCTGGACGCCTTTGTAGAAAATGGTGCCATTACAATGCACCGGCCTTTCGTACGATCCCCTCCATGATGATGTTAAAGAGATCGTAAGACAGTGGATCGCCTTGCCTGAAACCTTTTTCGGTATTGAAGGTTTCGGAGAGGTCATTTCCTACCTTGACGGATCTGCGTGTGTTGCTCAACGTCATTCTGCAAAGTCTAATCAGCTTTGCATCGTAGTTTAAAATCGACAAAGAGATGGTGTGTGTCAAGTTGATTTTCGTGGGTTTTCTCCAGGACTTGTCGTAGCGTGAAAATCTGGTCTATGGTGGACTTACCAGGTCGAAAGCCACACTGATAAGGTCCAATCAGTGTTTCTGTAATCGGCTTTAATCTTTCACACAGTACGCTTGAGAGAACTTATATGCGATGGAAATAAGACTGATACCTCTATAACTGCCGCAGATTGCTAGGTCTCCTTTCTTAAGTATAGGGTACAGTACGCTGAGGTTCCAATCGTCGGGCATGCTTTCTGCTAGCCATATTTTGCTAATGAGCTGATGCATGCGCCTTATAAATTCATCGCCGCCGGTTTTAAACATTTCAGCTGACAGGCCGTCAGCACCCTCTGCTTTATTGTTTTTGAGTCGTTGGATAGCAACTCGAACCTCTTCATGGCTAGGTGGTGGTACTTCCACTCCGTCATCGTTGATTGGTGGCTCTGAACTGCGCTCTCCATGGGTGGCATTGGTGGAATCGTCGCCAATTAAGTAAATTGGAGAAATGCCGTCTCCACAATCTCAGCACACACTGCGTATCCGTATTCAGATCTCCATTTTCGTCTCTACAAGTGGATGCTCGGGCTTGAAACCTTGGGTTAGACTCTGAACCTGTTGATAGAATTTTCGTGCATCCTTCTTGCCCTGGTATATCTCTAGTTCCTCACGCTCACGCTTTTCCTGCTCTCTTTTCTTACGTCTGAAAAGGCGCCTCTCTTCCTTCCTCTCTTCGCGGCAGTTTTCTCGCACGGCTCGCGTTGCAGCTGACTGCAGCGTTTTTCTATATGCGGCGTTTTTTACTGCAGTCGCGATGCGACACTTCTGATTATACCATTGGTTCCGAGGTTGCGGGCGCCGGAAACCAATGACTTCTTCAGCGGCAGCGCGCATGGAGTGGGATATATGCGCCCAAAGTCCGCCGGCGTCATCGGGTCCAGAGATTGGCTGGTTGAGCTTAACCGAGAGTTGAGCGGAGTAGGCTTCGGCAGGCCGTTGTAATTGCAGCGTAGCGACATCTAGCTTTCGTTGCATTCCTGTGCGTATGTTCTTCGCATTGCATAATCGCATGCGGATCTTGGCTGCAACAAGATAATGGTCGGAGTCAATGTTGACCCCCCGAAATGTACGCACATCTAGAACACTAGATGCCTTCCGTCGATTACAACATGATCAATTTGGTTTCGCGTTTTTTGATCCGGGGACAGCCAGGTGGCCTTGTGGATGTCAAGGTGCTTAAATCTGGTGCTACTAACTACAGGGAACACCACGTGGAGGTTTGAGTCGACTTCAGACGATTTCGACATGGATAATGCTGGCCTCGCCAGGTTGAGGCGGTCAGACACGTTGCCATGTGAAGGCTCGCCCCCTGTTCCCAAAAACACCAATTACAATTCCTGTAATGGAGTTGTCCATTTTTTCCAATTCCATTCCTTAGGAATTGAGATGTTCAATTACCAATTACAATTCCTGTAATATGATTGGCGATTTTTTCTAATTCCATTCCTGAGGATTTGAAAGGTTCAACTATCAATTACAATTCCTGTAATGGAATTGACGATTTTATCCAATTCCGTTCCTGAGGAAACTACCAATTACAATTCCTGTAATGGAATTAACTGTTTTTTCGGCTCCATTTCTGAGCAATTGAAAGGTTCAATTACCGATTACAATTCCTGTAAAAGAAAGCGCTAAAAAATTTGAAATTTATGCACAATAAAGTGTAGAATAGTATTATTTTGAAGTTAAAAATCTAATATTGATATTTCCCTCGTATAGAAGATACAGCCGTTCAAAATTTGTGAAAACTCACCTCATATTATTTTTCTGAATTTGAACAGTGAATAGATTTTAAGTGGTTCCAAATTTTAAAAAACTACTCTGCATTTGTTCAGATTTTTCAATTGATCCCTAAGTCTCCCTAGTCCACTCACATATAAAATATGTCAATACATAGAATTACTAGTAATAGAGGAATACAATTTTCCATGCAAGTTCTAATTAAGAATATAAGCATACAGAGCAAGAAAATTTATGACTGCAACTAACTGCTTTCAATAAAAAAATTCTTAAAGTTGCAAGATATCACGTTTTGAACGGAAAAAGTTAATAATTCTTTTCAAGGGGCTGTTCATAAATTGCGTTACACGTTTTTAGCTAATTTTATCCCCCTCCCCCCTTTGTCACACTTCGTCACAAATTCTTTCCCCCACCCTCCCCCTCCGATGTAACGTAACACTTATTTTTTAAAAGTTGTTGGGTTTTTTTTAATTTAGCGGTTTGGTATGAAAAAAGAATAGAAAACGTTATATTTTTTATAAGTTTTATTTTTATGGAAATTTCCCGTTGTTTTGTTGTGTTTGATGAAAAATTTCACCATACAGAACATAACAGAGATAAATACAAATGAAATCTTTCCTGAAGTTATAGAACACAAGAACACAAACCAGTGGTGATACGTTATAACTTCGATGCTCGACAATTTTTAAAATTGTTATGTTTGTTTTAGTTTTTTTAGTACACTTTGATATTCGCTTTAAATGTGAAGTTAGAACAGCAGTTTTCGATAACTGCTTTAGAGTAAGAATTTCCACTTCAGTTCAGCAAAAAACGTTACTTTAGCTCCGTTTGCTGCTCTTACTTGCTGTTGATCTTTGCTTTTTGGAGCTGCTAAACTTGTTGAAGATGTTTTAAATACCTTTTATAAATTTGATCGGTCTTAGCTGTCTTTTTTTCAGTTTGTGATCCGTTCGTTTTATTTTGTGCATTATTTTATTGATAAAAAATTAATGCAATATTTACAATAAAATAATATATTAATACAATTTAAAATTTCTAAAACGGAATTCTAAAATTTTGTTGTGACGTAACGCACGAACGACCTCACACCCATGTCACACTTTGCTGCAAATGCTCAACCCCCTCCCCCCATAAACGCGTTACGTAATTTATGAACAGCCCCTAATATGAAGAGACTATTTCATAAGCACCTCATATATGTCAGATTAAAGGCCAAAGTGGGCTTAATATTATGGATTTTAATTCATCATGCTATGTGTAATAGGAGCTGAGGTATATAAGTTACCACAAACGCATATATCGCTATAGGTAGCATAGAACATATGGCTGCGATTTTGAAAGTAGAACGAAAAAATTGTTAAAGCAGTTCTGGGATTCAAAAATATTGAACAACTGTCAATAAAAATATCAACTTTTTTAAAATGGTTGAGCAACCAACATTCGTTTTTTGAGTCAGTTCATTTGGACTGACTTTATAGCACAAATAATTTAAAGTGATTTTTTTAATAAAAACAACAAATTTTGATTTCAATTTTATATTATTTAATGCGACTTGACTCAACCATTTGATTTGGTGCATTCAAATATCCTGTATCGCATGGAGTGTGCTAAATTTTGTAAAAGTTGAGTGTGTAGAGCCTTCCACTGTTGATATACGGCTATTTTTAATCCTACATCACTTGAAAACTGCCGTTTATCAGTATATTTGCCTGATGAGAATCCCCCAAATGTTCTCAATTGGATTCAAGTCAGGCGAAGAAGCTGGCCAATCCAAACATTAACATTGTTCATTTGAAGCCATTGTTGGATTTTTTTGCTGGCGTGAACAGCGGCGTTGTTCTGCTAAAAAATTTAGTTGCAGCCATGGGCATAGCCAGACTTTTTTATAAGGTGGGCAGGTTCCCAAAATCCTGAAATACACATAAAGGGTGTTCCAATAGTAGGTGTGGTACTTTAATTTAAAATGAAACGCTAAAGGTTTTGAATTTTTCTAAATATTTTATTTCGTTCGAAAGGTCACACAATAAGGTTATGTGTGAAAAATTATTTCGCGGAAATGTTCACCACGACTATCCCGTAGATATCTCATTCTTTCGACCTTATTTTCGATGATATTTTGCAGTATGGCCTTCGGAATGGCCCAAATCACCGACGTAATATTGCTTCTCAAGTCTGAAATCGTCTACGGATGATTCAATAGACTTTATCCTTCGTGTAATCCCACAGAAAAAAGTCTAACTGTGTCAGATCGTATGATTTAGACGAAATCTGGAATTTGTGATGCAAAACCTCCAAACTGAGGCGAGTTGTGTGTTGCGTTTGCGCCGTCCTGTTGAAACCACATATCGTCCAGACCATGAGATTCAATCTCCGGCACAAAATAGTCCTCCAACATAGTGCAGTACAGCTCAGAGTTGACATTTTCAGTATTTCCGTCCTCATCTACGAAAAAAAGTCCCGATGATGCCTCCGACCCATAAACCGCATCAATCAGTGACTCACGGTAGATGCATTGGCTTTTCCACGACCACTTGTAGATTTTCCGAACTCCAGATACGGCAGTTTTGCTTATTAACATAGCCGCCGAGATGGAAATGAGCATCGTCCAATAAGATTTTTTGCAAAAAATCATCATCTTCAGCAATCATTTGCAGGGCCCAATCAGCGAATGTACGTCATTGTACATGGTTCCTAGACTGTATCTCTGCTCCATACATTTTGCAAAAGTATCTCAGATCCTTCCTCCGCAAGCAGATTCTGAATACAGCATATTTGAAGGTCACGAAGGACAAAAAATTTTCAAATTTGTAAAAACTGAGTGGGCGCCACCTAAAAAAGAGTTTTTTGAGGCACATTTTTTAAAATTTCACTTATTGATTTCTAATTACTATTTAATGGCAAAATAAAAACAATTTAATCGATACAGAACCAAAATTGTACGCTTAAGGCGGTCTTCTCATTCAAAACCCGTTTTTTGGACCCTTTTTAAAAAAATTCTTATTTGAAAACGCAAAGAATAATTGAAAACTTTTTTTATTTATTGTATTACAAAAGGTTCAAAGTAAATAAAAAAATTTTTTTTGCCTCGATACGTGGGCTGTTCAAAAAGTAATGAGACTTCAAAGTTGGTGGTAAAAAAAAAAAAGGTGTCGTCACGGCGGCCACGATTCCGGGTCTCCGGAGCGTCTGAAATGAAAAAAAACGGGGTTATAATCAGTATAGATGTAATTCTCGGGTGAACCTCAAGCTTAATTTTGTGATTTTTTTTTGACAAAATGGCGGCCATTCAAAAAAAAAATTTCAATTTCGGGTTTTTTTTTTTTGTAGTTTAGTGTAAAAAAAAATAGTAAAAAATTTTTTAAAATTATGGTCGAGGTTCACCCGAGAATGGTGACAATTCTGCGTCGATTCCATTTTGTTTCATGAAAATCGGTACAGTTGAACTGGAGATATCACGGCCGCCAGTTCAAAAAACGTGGGTTCGAGATAAACGCGTTTAAAGTTTGAAGTAATTTTTTTGGGAAAAAAAAAAAAAAAAATCAAAAATGTTTAAATGCAGTTTTAAAGAGCTGACAATTTTTACTTACAAATATTAGTCGGCGATGCCAGCTCCATACAGGCCACCTTCCTCTTTTTCGTAGAAACTGCTTTCTGCTGCCCTCTCTGCTCTGCGAGCCGTTCTGCCAGCTTTTGATGATGCCGCAGCTCGAGTCTCTGATCGGTTCAATCTGTCTTCATTGCGAGATAGTGCGTATTCGTATGCGTTTTTGCCAATCGCAATACCCATCAAACCCATAATTTTAAGTATGGGTATAAAACCGTCGTTGAAGAGGCACGTTGCAATGAAATTGGCCACTTCGATGGTGCGTGCGCCTGAGTTGATGTGTTTGGGCGAAAGTGACCAAAGAACAGAATTGTAGGACTCATTGGAATTCTGAGTTTCAGATCCAAGGCATCTTTCAAGCAAATTATCTGCCGACAGCGCTTCGTAAGCTGGTTTTATTACCTCCATCACCTTCTTGTCCATCAGACCTTGCTTCACAAAAAAGGCTGTATCTTCTAAAGTATTTCGAATTTCTAAAAATCCATTTAGGGGCATATTCACAACTACCCAAGCTATAAATAAATGCAAAAAAAAAGTTGAAAAAAAAGTTGCTCAATGAGAAGACCCCCTTAATCGAACTGTGTTCTTATTTATTTGATAACTGCTTAATTCGTGGGAGAATTCAGTCCTCGAACTTGAACTTTGTTAATTTTTTTCAGGTTTTTTGAATTCAATCATCTGCCACTTCATGGTTGATCATATATTGATGATCATGGTATACATATTTCAAAAAATGAAAATTACGGGCATCAGATGGAAACAGACACTTTTCTCCCACTTTGTTTTATATATATACCGATTTAATATGTTTCTATTGATGGTAGACTTAACTTCTGAAAAAACTTTTTCTCATTGCAATACATTTTTTGAAGTATATAACAGTGATTTTCACCCAAAGTTCATAAAAGTAATCCTTGCAATCGATTACTGTAATCCCAATCGGGAAAAAGCGGGATTAAAATTAAAATAATCCTTCATCGAATGAGCTAAGGTTACGACTACAGTAATCTTAATTTCGACTTTTTCAGTTTTTCAGTTTTTCAGTTTTTTTTTTTTTTTTTTAATTTCAGTTTTTTAAAATAGAGGATTACTGCAATCGTAATCGTGTTGTAATCGTAATCCTTATCGCCCAGCTCTGCCGCTAATATTGAGTTTCAGTTTTTTAGTAAGGCTGAATAATTTCACTTTTCTCAAATTCATTTAAAACCATTCCACGAGACATTTTCCATACTAATGCCGCATTAAACTCGTATTATACAGTTATCATAAGAATTTGTTGTTTTTGTTGAAAAAAATTACTAAATCTTTTGCGCTATACTAAATTAACGATTCTCAGGCAGAAAAATGCAATGTTAGAGATATTGGCCCTTAGTAATAAAGAAATTCTAAGTCGAATCTATCTTAAACTCAACTCTTAGCCTATCATTGATTGGAAGCCAAAGTCGAGTTTAAGAAAGATTCGACTTAGAATTCCTTTATTACTAAAGGGGATTGATAACAGTTTATGGAGAGAGTAAAGTAAGTTTATTTCTTTCTTCATATATAAAATTTCTCAGTATGAGAGTCTGATTTTCAATATCCAACATGCTACAGCACGTTTTCTTAAAATAAATAAACTGTGGTATAGTTTATGAATGCAGTTTATGTGAAAATAGCTTGCTGATAGCATTGGTACCAAAACTTTGCAGTTTAGGTAAAACTTATGCTGGTCATTTCAAAATGTTTAAAAGACCCAATTTTCATTTTTGATAGTGCAAAGAGTCGTTTTTTATAATACTCATTTTGGTAAATTTTCGGTTTGTTTTTCAATTGTCACAAATTAAATACTTCGGAGGGTAAGCAGAGATTGTATATTAGGGATTCCCAAAAAAAATGTAAGTTTTTTTTATGTGGTATCCCCTCAATTTCTTCGTATGATGTTGAAATAAATGTAGAAAACATTTTGTGTACCTAGGACCACGGGAACCCGTCCCGACTTGCATCGGTACATGTCAGTAGAAATTTTCAATAAGGTTCACTTCTAGCAAAAAAATTCATAACTACCAGGTTATTCAGCATAATTACACTATTTCTTGGATCTCCATTTGGTATAGTTTAAGAAAATATTTCCACATATTTCATTGAAATTTTTTCAAATTTGGACTTCTTAGATTTTTTTTTCAATGCAACAAGAACAAAAAAAAAGTTTAAAAAAGTAAAAATCCACACCTCTGGATATTTTCTTCCAATTAACATGTTTGATAATAGCTTATGTTAAAGAAATTTTAAAAAATTATTTTATTTAAATCGAAAACGAACTACGAAACAGCTTTTTCAAAATTGACACTTATACAAAAGTTATTTGGGTTTTTTGAAAAAATTAGCACTTTTTTCCCATATAACCAAGTAATGACATGTACCGATCCAAGTCGGTACGGATTCCCCTAGTCCTGGGAATACCAATTTTTTTTTTACATTTATTTCAACATCATACGAATAAACTAAGAGGGTACCACATAAAAAGAAAACAACTTCGACTTTTTTGGGACACCCTAGTATATATAGTATAGTATGGTATAGAATAGAGGATGCTTCAGAAAAGTGAAATTACAACAGTGAATAGCTGCTTGTGTTTTGTTAAGGCTCCGAGCAGCGAGAATTACAACCGACATTTTCAAAACATGATAGAGTTTAGTTTAGTTTAGTTTTCGATCAGCGATAATTAAAGGAAAATGAAAAATAACACACAAGGAGAGTAAATTTATATAAATATATATTTACTTGAATGACGTACGAATGGTTTGTATAAAAAAAGCAAAAACACAAAGCAAACTAAGCATGTAAAAAAATGAACTCAAAACGGGTTTTGTGACAATTAAGAAAAATTAAGGGATCGATGCTTCCAATTCCAATTGTATATTTTCTCAATAAAAATCTATTTGACACAATTATTATGTGCATGTGTTTTGTTTGCCCTTATTATTTGCATGTGGTTATGTGCGTTTTGATCCTAGCTGGACGCTGCGTTTTAGTTTGGTTGTGGTGAATTTATTAAAATTTACATCAATTTCTTCGTTCAAACACTTTTCTTTTCATTTTGAAGAAAAATTTTATCTATAAATTTTCAGCTGCTAAAGAAATTATGATTTTTTTCAAAAGTTTTTCCTCCGATTTTGAAGAAATATTTTTGATCTGTAAAATTTTAGCTTGTAATGGAATGATATGATATGATATTGCTTAAGCTGCTGAAACATTACAGACAATTTGATAGACAAATGTTAAAATCTTTTCCCTGATTTTGAAGAAAAACTTTCTATCTATAAATTCTTAGCTGCTAAATGATATTTTTTTCTAAAAATTTTCTTCCAATTTTGAAGATAAAATTTTAGCTGCTAATGGAATGATATGATTACTTTATTTCAAAAATGTTTGATCTCTCTTTTGATGTTTTGACCGAAATTTTTGCTCTAATCTTAAAGAAATGCCATGCATTTTTTTCTCGTCGTGCGGGGGATTCATGTGCTCTACGTGCAAAAAACACATTTTGAGTAAATCGAAGCTAAAGTTTGAATGTATTTTTTTCAAAATCTGTACGATGGGATTTTTAAATGTCTCACCATAAATTTGTGTAAAAATGACAATTCCAAAAACATATTTTCTAATCCTTGATCTCACGGATCTCAACAAAAGGACATTTTTTAATGGAAAAAAATCCACTTTGCTCTATACGCCATTTCAAACGTATTTTGATGTGAACCCATACACGTAGAGCAAAGTAGCATGAATAAAAAATTTCACACATTTAACATTTTTGGTCAACATTAATATATTCATTTACAAAAACAACAAAAGAAAAATACATTAGTAAAGCTAAAAAGCTTTTAAAAAAAAAAAAATTATAATGAAAATTTTTTCATTATAAAAGCCAAAAAAAAGGCTATTTTTTACGACCATCTACATAACTTTTATGTTATGTGTTTTATAACTCTAATAAGTTTTCAATTATTAAGAATTATATTTTTCGAGCTCTAGGTCTATGGTGCTTTCTGAAGAAACCAACTAACAACAACAACAACAACAACAACAACAACAACAACAACACCCTGTATAGAGTAGTAATCACACAGCAGACTAGACAGCTGTTTCGTTTTCCGCTATACCGACTCATCATTAGTCTTGAGTGATTATTGATGTGATCCACTAAACTAAAATAGCACTGAATAAATCCTTAATTTAATTAATGACTAAGTTTTAGACGCGTAATAATTTTCGTCACTTTCAGGTATAAAATTACACACAAATTGTGTATCAACAATTTATTCATTTTGAATTTTTGATTTCTTATTACCGACTTAATTCTTTTACAAAAATATTTTTTGGTGTAGTTAATAACTGCCGGGCAGCTATTAGTTATACACAGTTGAAAAATCAAAATTTGTCATTCAGACATCTACTGAAACAACTATATCTTCAAAACCGTTAGTCCTATTGGGTGTAAACCAGAGAACTGCATAAGCCTATTCATTTGCAATCTGAAGTACTTGCTAGATTTATGAAAACAAACGCGCTTGAACTTAATACTTTTCAATCAAGTTCAAGTATACTTGCAATTATGGAAGTCGACGTCAGCTTGTAGCCCGAATTTATAAACGCGTGATCGACTTGTACTGAACGACACGAAGTAAAAACAAGCAGCAGCCGACTTGAAACATTCGTCATTCAGATTGAAAAGCTTGAATTTGTTTCACACTAGGGCGGGCCCTAAACATAATTTTTTGTGGTTTCGTGTCAATTATTTCGAATCTAGTGTACAGAACATAAAACTTTTTGACACTAGGGCAGTAGTGATCAGAGAGTGGAAAAAACCGTACCTAATGCGTAGCGCTACATAAGCGATCAAAAACTTATTCTCTCTCCATTCCGTTTGAAGCTCTTTGATTCAAACACAAGCACTACCACCATCCTGCAAAAATGAGTGACCGGAACAGAATGGTAACGTTGTGTTGTACGAGCATAAAATATAATTTACTGTGTTGTGATTTTTGCTCACCATCGTAAACAAAAACCGTACCAAGTTCCAGTTCGTTTCTAAAATCATAAATGTTCGTTGTTCGTTTAGGAATGTTATTGATCTTGTTATTGCTATTGTTACTGGCGCCAGAGTTTTCGAAAGAAAAACTGTGGCATGCGTCAATGAATTATTTTGTAGCTGCCATTTTTGCAAATTATTTGATTTAAGTTATTTTTTTCAAAAAAACTATGTAGTAATGATTTGTTGGCCGCGGCATGTTTCAACGTAATCAATCAATCATCACTGAAAAAAGTAATTTGTTTTGCAAAAGAATCGCAATAACCTGCAAAACCAATGCAGAAACAAACGCTGAAACGAACGATATATTTGGTACGGTTTGGTCTTGGTTTACGGTGGTGAGCAAAAAGCACAACAAAGCAAATGATGTTTTGTGCTTTTATAGCATAACTCTTCCATTCTGTTCCACTCTTTTTTTTCTGTGTGTTAAAAGTAGCGTTTGTGATTGAGTCGAAGAGCGATACACAAATAAAGAAGAATAAAGGTAGCGCTCTTTAAAAAAAGCAGAACAGATCAAAAACGAACCGATCGTTAAGGTTTTTTTCCATTCTCTGGTAGTGATCAACGCACAGTTCAGACAACAACAAAGAGAGCTTTTATAGTGCACAGCTTTACACTGAAACAAGTAGTTTGTTAAAAGCTCTCACAACATTTGGTGCAATTTTTTGTGTTTGCTTGTTTATATTTTTTATTTTTGTGTTTGCTTTTCGCTTTTTTAACATAGAAAAAATGAAAAAAAGTAAAAGTGAGGAATGGAATCTATTAATATTTTTTTTTAATCGACTTCAAAAAGAAGGAATTTCTCAAGTTTGTTAGTTTCTATGTTTTCCTGTAGTTACTGTACAAAAGCCAACCATGCATTGCGATTCACAATAAAATCTTTCCGAAAATAAAAATTGTACACACCAACTTTTCTTAAACATTGCAAGATATTTAATTCATAAACAAATCGGCGACTAACATTCTCATCGCATGAACGCTCAAAACATACTGACTTGAAATTTAAAGCACAGCACAAAACACAAACCTTAACGTAGTGTACGAACACAGTGAGCCTATTGCTACTTTGTGCACAAAAGCACAAAAACACACGACGGACGCGTGTTATGGGAAAATATAAACTGATCACCACTGCACTAGGGTGAGCCCTAAAAATATTTTCTTTGTGTTTTCGCTCAAAAAAGTTATCATAAAAAGTACGTAATTATTTAGTATTTTATTTCTCATCTTTTAAAACAGAATTTAAAAAGAAAATACTGTTGAAATTTTTGAATCCAATATATTTCTTTCCTCTGTACAACATTTCCAGCAAGAGAAAGAACGCTCTCACTCGATGCACTACTGGCCGGAATTTAGAGATTCTTTTGTAGTTTACTCCCTTAGAATCGATTTCATATATAGCCCGCGATATGATCATTTTAAAAGGAGTTAAATCAAAACTCATAAGTGATTTAAAAAAGAATGCAGAGATCTAAGTTCAAGACTATTCGCTTTGTTTATCCATCTATTATAGCACTGCATATGATATGCGAATTTAATCCACAAGACTCTGTAAAAATTTCCACCTTAAAAGAAAATATCTATATATATAAAATCCTTCGTGCGGGTTGGTGTCCGCTAAGATCTCAGGAACGGTAACCCCTAGGGGCACCAAATTTACGGCATGTGTTCCAGGCCAATATTTCGAATAATAAAAAAGGAAAAAGTTGCCACACCCTCTTTTACCACCCACAAATCAATAAAAACTCTTTATTTCAGACGATTTTGGATGTATTGGACTACAATTTTGTAATTTAGTTTGAACTAAAAATGGGCATGGTTGAACTATAACTACGCTCACTTTTCAGAAATCATTATAATTCCTTATACATGCGTTTACATGCTTTGCTAATGAAATTCGGTATGTAGGTGCTATAACACTAAGTGGTGGTCACCTGGCCCGTAGACAATGGGGGGTTTTAGGTGTTCAAACCCCCCCTTTAGGGTCCAGAAAGTATAAAGAATTAACACAAATGAGACTATTTAATTCAAAATGTAATTTTTTTTTAGATAAACTCCGATAATGATGTTAATTTTCTTGAAAACTTCACTTAATTATTGAAAAATTTTTTTGGTCAAGTGAGAGATTAATTTTGCTTATAAAAGTCATAATCATTATATTGGAATTCATCTCCAAGGAGTTGGTATATTAAAAATCAGTTTCAATGCTCAAAAAGTCCCTGATATCCAGTAAAATATATATATGAAAGTTATATCTAGAACGAATATAATTTTGTAAATTGAAGAAAATTAGCTTGACATTTTTTATGCCATATCTACCCAGCAAACCATAGTTGGTGACAATGTCGAAATTCCGACATGTCATGTCCGAAATGTCTTAAAGAAATCATTAAAATTTCATTACGCAAATATTGGAACAGTATCACTTTTTATACGAATTTATATAAAATTTTGTTATGCGACAGCTTGTACGACATATTAAAATGCGAACAGAGTAAAATTTCCTTTCTTTCGAACTGTCTGAACGAAATCGTAACTTTTTCGTAATATTTTTGTTAGGACTCGTTACGAAACCATTACGATACTTCGTTACGAAGCATTCATCATCAAAGCATTCATTTGAGTGGGTTTTTTTTCATTTTTAAAAGTGTAAAAAATATATGAACCACGAAATTTAACACATTATGGGGTATTCCACGTAAAGCGAATGACTAAAAATTTTGACATCTAAAATTTCCAACTTGGCACAAAAATTTAGCCCTGTGCGAAGCCTTTTCCAAATAACAGGTTTCGGAAAATCACCTTAAATCTAAATATGAAAAAATTTTTGTAAAACATTTTATACAGTTCAATTTTACAGTGATTTGATGATTTTTTAATCATGTTTCGAAATTTTCATAAAAAAATTAACAATTACAGTTTTTTAAGCTTCAGCATTTTAAAAATGTTTATTTTTATTATATTAAAAAATAAAAAATAATTTAGAAGTTCAAAAAATTTTGTTTTTAGTGTTTTTAATATGCAAATAATTTATATATAAATCCAAATCCGATTAAATTCTGAAATATTCAAAAAAGTTACTGTTTCTTTTTATAAAAATTTATTGAGCAGAGTAATTATTTTAATATTTTTTTTTTGAATTTTTTGAATTTGAATTTTGAATTTATTTAACAAACATTGTTGGCATATAAGATTAGTTCTTTTGCATGCCGCATTTACATTGGATATAACAACATACAAATGCAATTTAAAAATTAAAGACTTATATCAATAATAGTGCTTAAGATGACTTAAGTTTAAAAAGAGTAAAATATTTCATTGAAAAATGTAGTACATATTAGAGAGAAAGAGAAGATAGAGAGATTAAGAAGAAGATAGCTAAGAGAAGTGTTTGTAGATTAAATGCTTAAAGTTGTTTTTATTAGAAACGCTTTTAATTCTATTAGGTAATAAATTCCATGACCTGATAGCAGTGACGAAAAACAATCTACTGGAGTTAAGGAAATTAAATTTAGGGATCATGAGGTTCAAGTTTCTACTTGATCAGCAAAACTTCAACTTTTCGAAGAGATATATGGGACAACGTGTGTAGATGATCCGGTGTAGGAAAATGCAACATCTAGCCTCTAAGTAACTTGGTAAGTCGCAACCAAGTATTTTTTTACAAAAGACAGAGATATGATCGTACTTATTAAGACCGTATACGTAACGAGCTGCATTATTAAAAACGACCAGGAGCTTGTGTAAGGACCGAGAGTCAGGATTGCAGTACACGACTTCAGAGTAAGTTATGATCGGCATAATCAGCTGCAATACTAATTTTCTTCTCGTCTCAACGGGCACAAAACCTGATGTTCTTCGGAGATTACGAAGAATAAAGTACACTTTTTTTACACATGAGTTGATGTGATCCTCACAAGTAAGGGATGAGTTTATGTGGAAACCAAGATTAGTGACTTTACTAACAAGTTTTAGTTTAACATTATTGAGTAGAATCGGAGGCAAATCTTCATGATAATATTGATATTTAGAAATAGGCAAAACAAATGATTTCGAGGGGTTCAACGTGAGCAAGTTTTCATCAGCCCATTTGGAGACCAAGGCTAAGTCCTCATTAACTCTAGCACATAAATCTTCAACCAGACCTAAGGGTCTGGACATGTACAACTGGAGGTCATCTGCGTATGCATGCATAGTGACATGGTGGCACTTGCTGAAAATATCATTTATGAACAGCGTAAACAACAATGGTCCAAGAACGGAGCCTTGAGGTACTCCGCTGGTAGTGCTTTTTAGCATAGAAAAATTTTGACCCACACGAACTTTTTGGGACCTACCTTCTAAGTAGTTTCTTACAAGACGGACTGCAGATTTAGAAAATTGGAAATTTAGGGCTAGTTTTTTACAGAGAATAGAGTGGCTGACAGTGTCGAAGGCTTTTGAAAAATCCAGCAAGCAGAGCAATGTCAAATCAGCATTATCAAAAGGTGCTCTTATGTCATCTAGTATTTTGACCACAGCAGTGGAACAGCTGTGTCCAGGCCGAAAACCAGACTGGAGATGAGACATGAGATTATAGAGACTTAAATGATGGGATATCTGCTCCGCCATGAGTGATTCACATATTTTAGACACTGAAGACAATAGACTTATTGGACGGAAGTCACATGGGTTGCAAGCATTGGGTTTTTTCGCTATAGGAATAATAGTCGCCACTTTCCAAATCTCAGGATAGCTCGATGTGGTAAAGCAGTGATTTATTATATGGGCAAGTGGGCTAAGAACATGCGGTAAAATGAGTTTAACAAACCTAATGGCGATTCCATCTTCCCCAGATGCATTTGATTTTATTTTCTTTATTGAGCGAGCTATGTCCATTTCACTTACAGCATTAAACCGAAAAACATTCGGAGACTCTGAATCACAACTATTATCATCATCATCAGCAGAACGAGTTTCATTTAATGTAGAGTTAGCTACAAAATAATCATTCAACTGATTGGGATCTAGGTCACAAGCTTTGGAATCCTTGTTGCAAATACCGATCTCTTTTAAATTTGTCCACAACTGCTTGGATGGTAGCGCAGGGTTTAGTTTGGACATGAAGAATTTCGACTTGGACAGCCTAACAGCGGATGTGGCATCGTTCCTGGCTTTTTTTATGCTCATTCCAGTTTGAAGCGGTAGGGTTCCGCTTCCATTTACTAAAAGTTTTGCTACGCTTTTTGAGAACTTTTTTGACGGACCGCGTGAACCATGGACAGCTACTGTTTATGACTTGACGCGTACGCCGGGGGACGTGCATATTAAAGAGATGATTTATTTTGTCAATGAAGCAATTCAGCTTATCATCAACTGATTGTAAAAACCAGCAATCTGACCAATTTATTCTAGCTAAATTCTCATACAAGGAGTTCATATCAATAGCCTTAAAATCGGGATATGTAAAAGGAGTTGCAGGTTCATCAGCTGAAGTTTTGATATTTAACGCACAGAAAATTAGGTCGTGGTCGGAAACAAAAGATAATTGATCAAACAGCATGACAGTTGATGCGTCGGAAACGATGATAATGTCTAGTAGGCTTGGAGGAGAATTGTTTGAAAACCGAGTCGGCATGAGAGTATTTACCACAGTGAGTCCAACTTCAGATATTTTGTCGAGGAAGCTACTGACAAGATTGTTGTTGGTTAATAGATTTATATTAAAATCACCAGTTACAACAAAATATTCATAGTCGACAACACAATTGGACAATGACGTAAATAAGGAATCCAAACTGCAACTACTGTTAGGATTGTAAACGCAAGAAACAAGTATTTTGTTACCATTGCCCAAAATCTCTATATTTAAAAATTCTACTTCCGATTGACTCGATTTGCTCACGACATTCACTTTTAGATGTTTCTTGCAGTAAATTGCAACACCACCACCTCTTTTATCCAGTCTATCATTTCTGAAAAGTTGATAATTTTTTAAGTTGAGATAGGAGTCGTTTATATCCCTGTGAAACCACGTTTCCGAGACACAAATAACATCCACAGATGATTCAACAAAGACATGTTTAACCCAATCCAACTTAGAGTCATTTAGGCTTCTGGCATTAAAGTGCACAATTTTTAAGCCTTCATGCTGCCTACATAAAATTTCGATCACAGTTTTTTGATTGTCTTTGACGTCAAAATCCGTATTATTTACAACTGACATAATAAATATATGTATGTTACAAACAAATTAAAAGCATTTGAAAGGACTCTGCAAGTGAGCTTATAATAGCTTAGAAGAAGGACAAGAAAAAGAAAATAGGGTAAAAAGTAAGAAACAATATATGTAACAATTAAAAAACATGAACATAAAAATAAGGCAGCTGCATTATAAACCTTCACCATTATCAATAACGCATAACGTTTTTTGTAGCTCTTCAATGCTGTTAATTTTAATGATTTCAGCATCTTTAACAGGCTTGATGCAGATGACACCTCGACGAGTGAATGCGTTGAATATTTTATTCTGGCGTTTATACGCAATCGCAGCTTGGAGTAATTTCCGACTTTCAGCAGAGAGGCTCTCGTGGATGTAGACGTTGTTGTCGGAGTCGAAACCAGCTTCACGAATGTTAAACGCTTTTTTGTTTACCCTACGATAGTCACCAAAGGCCTTTAGGACACGATTGCGGTCGTAGGGTGTGTAGAACTTAACAACCACTACCGGGTTAATGTTGTTTGATTTTGCTTTCACTCTAAAGATGTCTCTTATTTGCGGCGAGTGGAAATCAATGGCACAACACATAAGATTAAAAACACTCTTTAGGTTCTCGCCTGGTGATTTTGGTACTCCAAACAGAACCACGTCTGCAGAATAGTTGGGAACGTTTGTGCTGCTGCTGTTTTTGTTGTTGTTGTTGTTTCCGCTGATGCTGATGTTTTTAGAGATTTGCTCAGCAAGCTCGTCGCAGCGTACGGTGAGTGCACTAAGCTGCTCTTCAAGAGAGAGAATTTTGTTGTCACAGGCAGTAAATTTTTCACTCATACGCTCTTGAGTCAAAGCCACTTCACTCTCCAATCTCGCAAACCTAGTGGCAATATCAGCTGAGAGGCGGTTATATATAGCTTCTGCATGCAGCCGAAGACGATCCTCTAAGTTAATGAGCTCTTCTCTGGCATTTGCCTTTAGTCGTTCTTCCAGAGCATTAAAATGAGCAGAGAGCGAGCTAGAGTTGATGCCACTCAAGTTCAGAGTTCCCTCACTTTTATTATTACCACGCTGTTGGCGCGTTACCATGGGAGAGGGCGACATGAGTTAGAGTGCGTAACAAAAGAAAGGCACAAGTTAGTCTGCTGACTGGAATCAGAGTGCAACGAGCGTAGCGTGTAAAGTTCAACCACAAATGTTAGGCGTGCCAACGTTATACGAGTGAATTTGTATATATTTGTCTTTTTTAAATTTAGCTTTCACGACAGTTCAAACAAACTCAATTTAACACTAGCACAAAATAGATAAGTGCTCATCTATTAGTCATCATCTATTAGGCAGTAACAATTAGTTTTGATTCGCGTTTTTTCTTTAGTTTGATCCAAAAATTGTTAAAAAGTTAAAAACAAGTTAAAAAGTTAAAAACAAGTTAAAAAGTTAAAAACAAGTAAAAAACATCAACACACTTTAGGCGATTCATCACATTATTCACATATCAAAAATTATGCAAGCCAAGTTGATGCGAGACTTCGCTTTTGGACAAAATTGCAGAGCGATTCAAAAACACGTCTACTCCGCGCGAATTATTCTTACAGTGTTGATATGTATATAAAAAATAAAGTGAATATAAATAAATATAGTGGAATCGTAATCCTTGAAAAAATTCGAAAACTTAGGGTTGACACAATATTGATATTTCTTTAGGGTGTGTGCGAATTGAACGAAATTGTGCGAAATTAACATGAACTTATTTTCATGTGATATATAATAAATTGGGTATAAGATACTGGTGCTGTGCAAAAACTTGTATTCGGATTACGGTTTTTGAAAAATAGTCTGAAATTTAAATGTGCCTTTATCGGAGTCGATTCCTCTAATCAAAAAATTTTAATTGAATCATGAGAAAATTGAACTGTTCATTTTTTAAACATCGCCAAATATTTTCTTTTGAAATTATTTAAATTGTCGAAATCATTTCCGAGAACAGTAATATTTTAGCCCTTAACGATAACTCGAACTAGGGTTCACACAGGTTCAAATAGTTGTACACAAGCTGGGGATCAACAAAGCCGTAAGATAGCCAAAAAGAAACCAAATCTTAAGACTAAAATTTTTTTTTTCTCGCGTTTATATGGAATGTCCATAAAAGTTGTGAATACAGCTTCATCAGCTGAACTTATTAAAAAATGTTTGCATTATTCATAGCTGATTTTAATTTTGATTTTAACAAACTGCAAGGAATCTATCCAATTTTTACCGTTCACATTAATATTGTTGAGTTAGTAAAATTTTATCACAGACATTTTTACTGTTTGTGCTAATTTTCGGAATAATAATTTTTTAACAGAAATTAAAAATTCTCAATTTGGAACATTTTTCAACAAACTGTAGGCAAAAACCAAACACTTAGTACTCAAAATTGATTTGTAAAAAAAAAATTAAATAAACTCTTCTCATCCATCTTATGGCCATTTAAAAACAGGCATTATCACAAATAGTCTTAAAATAAAACGGATTTGCTTAAAAATTTTCATATTCTTTCTTTCAGTTATTACCGCTATCTACATACTTATAGATTTTTTATCAAAACCCCCCCCTAAGGTAAATCCTGGCTACGGGCCTGGTGGTCACTATATATATAAATGTTGCCTCGCCTTTTTTTCGCCCATCTGTATACATAAAATCGTTCGAGCGGGTTGGTGTTTTAAGATCTCAGGAATGGTAACACCAAGAGAACCAAATTTACAGCATTTGTTGCCAAAGCTTATATCTCAAATAATTAAAAAGTGTTGGGATCCTCCCTGTGAGGATTTAACCGGCAGGGTGCTTCCAAATGAATAGACAGCCGTAAGGTTGCCAAAAGATTTTGAGTGTGTATTATGATGGCTCACCAGCAATTGTATACTTACTTTAATGTGTACTGGATCCACACTGGATTGAAACACTCACGATCTGACTTAGTACGCTCGTTATTTTCCCATCAACTGCACTCTTTATTTAGCAGAGACCAGATATTTATATCATATCTGGGCTCGCTTCATTGTATTAATTTTGTTACATACTTAAGTCTAGCTTATCGATTAATTTGCTATACTTAACACTTATTTAATTTCGCAATACTTTACAATGGTTTAGTTTCATAATTTCAATTTCACAAAACATTTCTTCATAACATGGCCGAGATTAAAATTACCCAGAAAATTCTTAGGTTTAACATATGTAAAGTGCTCATATTGCATTTTGTTTATCATACTTTTAATTTCCCAAAGGCGGAATTCTTTTGTTTCAATTATTGTTCAATTATTAATTGCAGCAAAAAAGACTATTAATGCATGCAATTACAACAATAAATATATGCTATTATTAATTTAAAATGCTGTCAATTCATTTAGTTCCCGGTGCAGAAGACACAACGGTGTCAGTTTATTTCTCACGACAATGGCAACAACAACATGCGGGCGGTATTGCTTGTTATTTAAGCTGCGTGCTTGTTACCGTTTAAGTTATAAGTATCAGTTATGTTTGTGCATTAATGCTGATACTGCATTTTTATACAGTTGCACTTGGACTTTTCATTGGTCTTGAATTCAGAAATTCAAGGTTGTTATATGGCACAAAAGGTAGTGCCTGCAAGTATGTAGTAGTTATTTGCTTCGTTTGTGACTAATTCACAACATTCCTCCGTCCTTCGAAAAGGAAAAAATTATTGTTAATTTTTAATAATTTTTAATAATTTTTTCGTGTTTAGATGTGTTTTTTCGCTTATTTCATGTATTTTATCTTTCGCTATTTATTACTTAAACTTAAGTAATTATTTCTATCTAGGTTCTAATATTTTCTTGTCTTATTTATTTTTTAAAATCATGAATTCATTATTTCCTTACACGATTTGTATTTCATTTTACTTTATTTATTGTATTGAATTCTATTTATTCTTATTACTGTAATCCATTAATACACTTTTTCGTTACATGACTTCTTTACATCATCTACTTTATTAAATATCAAATTAATTATGCATTTAAACATTTGCATTATATTTTTACTTTATATTGTATTTATATTGTATTTCCTCTCGTTTTATCTAATATTTATTTCCTATTTCTATAACCTATTAGTTCCTAACTTTTGTTGGTTAGGGGGGGAGGGGGGGAGGGGGGTTGGGACGGTGTTTGTTCCCTGCAATTTTAATGTTGCACTTTTCTCTATTTTTCGTGTTGTCCATCGGTGCTCCGGGGAAAATGCTCCGACGTTTTTTTCTTGTTGTAATTGTGGTTTATTTTGTTGAAGTATGTGTTGTGATACGTAGATGCTTTGCGTCTTGCGCTTAACTTACGCAACTTTATCGAACCTATTTTTTTTTTAAACGGTTCGATAGATAACTCGAAATCTATTGGTTTAATTTCAATAAATCCTAGTGCATCTTGTTTGTAATTTTGTCCTTTAAGCATTCCCCCTAAATTCAAGTACCTATTTCTTTTTTTATACACAAAAAAGCGCGTGAAAATTAACTTTTAACTTTTTACTCTAACTTTCGTCATAATTTAAAAAAAAAACTCTAGCGGATCGTGCGTAGGGGGATGCTGAATTAATGGCTTGTACTTCAAAATGACATTTCATTTTTTTAATTCAGATACATGGGAAAGGCCATATCCATCGAACCGTTTTGGATGTCATTTTTTAATGTCATTTTCAGTGCCTTCTATATAAAAGTCGGAAAATTGTTTAAAAAAAAAAATATTTTTATAAAGTACTTTTTGAGTACAATAAGCGGAATAATTTTGAAAAAAATAATAATTCCTTATATCTAAAAAAAAATTTTTTAAAAAAACTGCTTTTTTTGTTGTTACACGTATATTATACCTTAAACATAATTATACTAGCTGAATACCCGGCTTTACTGTGAAAAAACTTTTCACAAACTTTAGAAAGAATTTTGTGTGCATCTTTCAAATCGGTTACGTCGGCGAAATGAGCAAAATGCAGCTTCAACATCTGAGAATTATGAGAAAAATTTAGTGAAATCGTGATTTGTGTGTGCCGATCGCTTCCAAAAGTATATTTTAAAATTTTATATTGTATTCGAGAGATTGGACATTTTTGAAAAAAACAGGGCAAAAACTAATTTTTGGCAATAATTAATGTACATTTTTTCACACATAAATGCTCTCTTTTGACCTCGTGTCGTAATGTTACTGTAGAGTCTAATGTGTTCAAGATACTAAACTTGTGAACACTTAAAAACAATTACAACAATTTTTTTAAACAAAATCTTAAAGTCAAAATTTTAAATACAATAAAAATTTAAGAAGTATAACAATATACAGTTAAAACAAACATTTTTTATGGACCAAATGTCTTAAATTATTTAATATTTAATACATACATTTAGGTCCTCTATATATACTCTCCCTTCAGTAAAACAGTTAAAATAAATTTCATATAATTTATTTTTTTTTTTCCTAATGTTAAAAGTAACTTCCTTTTTTGTTTTTGTTAATTGTGTGGGTGTTGTTTGGAGTGATGGTGAAGTTATTATGAGAGCTGGTTTTTAATTGTTGTATTTTAAATATTTTATCATGTGTTTCTATAATTTTAAAAGGCCCTTCGAAATGTGGTTGTAGTTTCGATGATCGATTGACTTTGACGAATACATATTCATAAGTTTTTAAAGATTTTGGTAAATAAAATAAATTTTTATTGTGATGGCTTATTTTTGAACATATTTCAGAAAAATATTTTCTTAGTTTTTGCAGAGTTTCAGTTGAGTTATTATTATCAATATTCTTATTAGAGACAATTAACTCCCCTCTCTAAACCATAGGTGTTTCACCATAGACTAGTTCAGTTGAAGAACGTTTGAGGTCTTCTTTAACGGCAGTTCGTAAACGAAGCAGAATCCATGTTAATTGTTCTGACCAATGCAGTGGCGTGGATAGCTTTTGGTTTTGGGGGGTCCAAAAAAAATTACCTTCAAAAATTGTTTTCTTAAACCTGTGTGGGTGTATTGTGACGCCGAATGTCAGTTTCACAGACCAACTTCGTTTTAACGTCAAAAATGTATAGAAAAAGATGCTATGGCATGTCAGATATGTATTTATTTTTACATATGTATATATCGATGGTAAAGCACTCATAAGAGATAAGTGCTCTCTCGACGAAAATGGGTTAAATGCATTTTCCAACTTGTCAAGTTCTAATCTATATTGTGTAAAGTTATGTGAAGTGAAGTCTCCTTTTAAGACGATCAGTACAAGACTAAAATAATTGTTTTGTACTAAAATGTTTGAAATTCAAAAACAAAATCAGCGTTGCTGAACATTTAAAATTTTTCTCTAACTACTTTTTGTGAGCTGAACCATCCATATATATTTATTTCGGATGTAATTGAAAAAAGCGACAATTTTCTTCAGTATGTCATATGCTAAGTTAAGTATGTTAAGTATATATACGCCTGTTTTCGGCTTTATCCATGTTTTGTTCGCTTTAAAAAAATAGAGGCAATGGTAGCTTGTCGAACTTGTAGCCGTATGGTGTGCGGTTCAATGCGAGCACGGAGCAGGAAAATGCAATTGATTCCTAACAGGTTTTCTGACAATTTTTTCTTTAAAATTTTTGTAAATAAAAAAAAATAACAAAAAATAAAACAGCCGGTCTGTCGTCTGTGCTGTGAGGATCGAACCTGCCCAGGAGAAAATGTCATGCCTGGTCAGGCTGGAATTCAAGCCTGACAGGCATATCCGAGTCCTGACCTTTCAGGCCTCTTCAGACCTGAAGTTTGGTATAACTTTTCTTAAATTTTTATTTATAATTTCTAGTCTGAATATCAGTTTTTATTTCAAATTCAGATATGAAATCCGGCCTGAAATAAAAAAAGATTGATTTTTCATTAATTTCATTTTAGAATACGGGTCTACAAAGGAAGCCTGTCTTTCAATTTCAGCCTTGAAATCTGAACTGAATAATGAAGGCATGATGATTATGTTTATTATTCAATCCTGAATTCCAGTCTGACTATTAGAGGCCTGAGCGAGGGTACTAGTCAAATCATCAAATGCAAATAAATTGGTCTCTTAGCAACCATCTGACCCCAAAAGTAAAAAATACTCGCGATATAGTTCTTTAAGTGTTGCCATGTTAATAATGCTGCAGAAATTATGAAAGGTGGAAATTATGAAACTGAGTTTTGAGTTTCATTTTGTTAGAATTTTTTTATAGTCTCATGCTTGATTATTCAAAGGATTTTAAAATTACTTTTAAATAAACCATTTCACATGTAAAATTTACCGTTTGGACAATGAACATACATATATTCTATGATCATGAGTGGCCAACATACATATCGATTTTATTTTTATTATATTCATTTAACGCATTCCATACACCTAATTTAATTTGTTTCTTTGTTATATTTCTTTGATCTTCGTTGCACAAACGGAAGTGCAGTGTCAGCGAATAGATAGGTATTTTGTTTAGCTCAAGTGTCTGCCTAGTGCATTGACAACTTTGTTGTTCTCGTTCAATGCCCTGATGGCCATGAAATGTGTATTTTGATCGTTCTGTTTGTTGGCTAGGCTAATGCACTCATGACCGTCAAAGTTTCATTATTCTGATTATTTATTTACTTATTAATATTCATGTGTATTAAAGCACATAATGTATGTTCATGTATTTGTAAGTTAAGGTTCCCTGTAGGAAAATCAACTAATTTAAAAGTAGTTGATAAAATAGTTTTTTGTCAACCACAACTAGTTGAAATTCTGACTTTTTCCCATAAAACGACTAACATATTTTGTATGGTGATGTCCGCTAAATAAGTCAATTGACTTTCGTCTGCATATATTTTTAACTACTTGTTAAATTAGTTAAATTTAAATTAGTTTTTAACTACTTTAAAATAACCAATTGAAAACTATTACTGATGGCCTAAAGTTAATATTTGATGAAATAGCATGGTTAAATATATATAAACTTGTAATCTTATAAAAATTTGCAATTAAAACATGTCAAAATCAGAGTAGTTGCCGCCTTAATATAATTCAAAGTAGTTTATCAATCACTTGTTTTTAAGTAATATTTCAATTATTTCATATATAATGCAAATAAAACTATTTACAATTGTTGTTGATGCCGCCTTAATATAATTCAAAGTAGTTCATATACTGGTTTATTTTAAATTAGTTTTTTAACTAGTTGGTTTTAAAAATAATTTAGTTTGTTCCTATAGGGTTAAGTTGTTGGTTAATTTTAAGATACATTTATAGTAATAAAAGATGGTTTCAACCGATCAGAAGGTTTTTATTTGTGCGGTAGTTTCTTTTGGTTTTTAGCTGTCAAATTTCCTCAAAAGAGTGGACATATTTTTTCGAGACCCCGACGTGATTTCTTAGTGACTTCGATTATCGTACGTAATTTAATTCTTTAACGTGATTTCGGTTATTGACACGAATTTTTTAATATGGAAAAGCTGAGTACTTTATTCTTACAACAGAATGAATTGGGAAGAAATATTGAAAAATTCATCGTCAATACTGGCATGGATCCAATTGCCAGACGAACCTTAGAATACTACGAGACAAGACTGCAGCGATTAATAGAATTGTCAACAGTATTCGCAAAGAATCACGAAAACATTGTCGTACTTGCATCGGGAGATTTCTCTCACAAGTACTTCACTTCAAATTACTACGAGCAAGTGAGAGAAGGAGTTGATCATTTGTTATCTAATATTACAAAAAATATCTCATGTTATCTCAATCAACATCCATGCAACAAACAACAGCATGTGATGATCATGATAGATCTGAACCAGCTTCTGATGGAATTGCAACTGGAAATCCTTAGGTCAACGAGGAAGAGGCTGGTAAGAGCAAACCAACTAGTGACACGATAAGCATGTTTGAACTTTCTTTCAAGGCTTGATTAATAGAAGAAATTCTATTATAAGAATGCTCCATCATTTAATTGAGCAAATACAATCTGGATCATCGGAATGGTTATATTTTGAGCTACAAATAAAAACATTAACAGCTATTGGTCAACTATCGCAGAATTAAACCTATCAATATGGGAGCTTGTAGGGCAGGAGTCTGAATATGCGGAGTGCACCATGCAGGATTATTTTAACTTGGAAGAACTAGTTCATAAAACTGTTCTTGAACTGTCCGAGGCTCAAGCCAGCATAACAGTTACTCACCATCAACAAACACAGCTCAAATGGCCAAAGATTACCATACCAATTTTTGATGGCGATTATTTAAAGTGGCAACAATTTTATAAGATTGATTGATTTTATAAGAGACTTGGTGTAGAGTTTTCTAAGAGCACTGTAAATTTGACTGGTATTGGGGGATCGAAGCAATCGATTTAAAAACGTGCAGAAATAAACATTTGATCGAGAACGTCATCGTACTCTCGAATGATAGAAGCATTCATCCTCGACAGTATCATCGACGACCAACCAAATTATGACATTAATCCACACAATTTTGATATCCCACAAAATATTCAGTTAGCCGATCCCAAGTTTTATGAAACACAAGGAATTGATTTATTGATCGGAGCTGAATTTTATAGTGAACTGATGAAGATTGGCCAGATTGCACCAGATAAGGACGTTCCAACTCTACAAAACACAGTGTTTGGTTGGGTTGTTCTTGGAAAGGCCAATAACGTACGAGCTTCCTCACAATTCCGTGGAATAAACACTTTAGACGACCAACTTCGAAGATTCTGGGAACTAGATGAACTTCCTGCTAAAGAAACTACAATGTCTTCAATGGAACAAGAATGCGACAACTTTTTTCACCGTACCGAAATGATATGGGTCAATTTGTGGTGCATTTACCATTTAAAAAAGACGTTTCTTTGCTCGGTTTATCACGCGAAATAGCAAGAAAAAGGTTTTTGAAACTGGAACGAAAATTATCCAGAGATAAAGAGCTACTGAATGAATATGTGAAGTTCATGAATGAGTATGAAAAACTTGGCCACATGGAATTGTTGGAAGAGAAGTCCATTAATGAACCAAATTATTTTATTCCTCATCATTGCGTATTAAAGCCAAGCAGTACTACCACAAACCTAAGAGTGGTCTTTGATGCGTCCTGCGAAACAACGTCGAACGTTTCACTTAATGAGCTTTTACACACTGGCCCAAAATTACAACAAGCCATAAATATGTCTTCACAAGCGATATAGAAAAAATGTACAGACAAATCAGAGTAAATGATCAGGATTGTGATTTTCAGCTCATATTTTGATCGTACGAAAGGCCGGTGTGCATCGTAATGGCACCATTTTCTACAAAGGCGTCCAGCTCCTTGCGTACGCTGATGATATTGATATTGTCGGCAGAACCAAGAGAGATGTTACCGCTGCTTTCGCCGCTATCGAAAAGGAATCAGCCAAAGTGGGTTTGACGATAAATGAGGGCAAAACAAACTATATGCTGTCTACAAACAAGGGAGCTCGGCGTTTAGACTCCCACGTTTCATCCGGCAGCTATAACTTTGAAGAAGTCAAGGAGTTCGTTTACCTTGGCACCGCCATTAATTCCAACAACGAAATCAGCCTGGAGATAAGGCGAAGAACAATAATTGCTAATAGGTGCTACTACGGGCTCAGTAAGCAACTAAGTTCCAGAGCCCTCTCTCGATCGACAAAACTAACACTCTACAAGACGCTTGTTCTACATGTGCTGCTTTATGGCGCTGAGGCATGGATAGTTTCGCAAACTGACGCAGCCGCTCTGGGGGTGTTCGAGAGAAAAGTTCTTCGCAAAATCTTCAGTCCTGTTCGAGTCGGCAATGACTATCGCATCCGAATGAACCACGAGCTGTATGAGCTCTACGATGACATTGACGTAGTTCGGCGTATAACTGTGCAGCGACTACGCTGGCTGGGTCATGTCCATCGTATGAACGACGAAACTCCAGCGAAAAAGGTGCTCGAGGCGAGGGTCGCTGGTCAATGACGACGAGGGAGACCATGCCTCCGATGGATGGACCAGGCTGAGGAAGCCCTAACCGCACTTGGTGTATCCGATTGGAGAAGGCGCGCGCAAAGCAGAGGCGCCTGGCGAGAGCTGATGAGGTCGGTTGAAACCCGGACACGGATTGTTACGACCTCCTAAGTAAGTAAGTATAACGTAGTTTCTTTTATTAGTTAAATCTGTAATTAGTTTTTGGTGTTTTCCTGCGGGACTTTTTTGTTTTCCGGACAAAACGGTAAATCATTATTAGAATCATGTTTATCAAAAGGAATATCTAAATCTACTTCTTAAATAAATCCTTCATCAGATTCAGCGTGATGTCTCACAAAAGGCTTAGCAATCATAAAATTCATTTGTATGCTTACAACATATGCAAAATCTGTTTCTTCTACGCCTGAATAATCAATCTAATAAAAAAATAACATCGTCAAATATTGTAGAACAAGTCATATGTTTATAGTATTTTGATTTGTTTGTTCTACGACTTCATTATAATATTCGTACTGATACTCGTCTTCTATTATTCACCGATCCTATTCCTCATCCACTTCCCCATTCCCCCACAACCCTTTTATCTCACATCATTCCCCTTCATCCACCCATCCTTCTATCTTACACCTCAACCTCGCACTACAGTCACTACGCTAAGAAAAACATTAAAAATTAAAGTTCCAAGATAAGCGATGAATCGTCAACATTTAGGAATAATGTCTAAACATCTACAGCTTAAAAGATTTAATTTTGTCAAGATATGAGTGGCTAAAGAAAAATATTTTAAAAATTTATCTAACAAAACTCATCGCCATATACAATAAAATCATAAAATTTAGTGAATAAACGCTAATTAGGTCTATGAAATTCATAAAATTTAATAAAAACTTTATCATCAAATATTCTAGAATAAATCATACTCCTTTATTATTTTGACTCATTATATCGTTCCTACAATTTCTACCCACCGACACAGTAATTACAACTTTCGATTTTGCCAGCACGCTTCCGATGAAGTTTATAAAAAATATATTCTAACCCCTTAACCTCCGTCGTACCTAGTTTGATATAATACGTAGGGTGCCTTTTATATTTCGGGATTTGGCAACCCTGGTGTTGCAATCTGTCAACTGAAAGCTCTATCGCAAAGTTTGACATTTGTTGGCTTATACGTACTCAGAACGTTTTGACATACGAGCGCTATTTGTGTTGTTTATAGTAACTTAAAAGATTCATCTCGGTCTAAAAATGGAATTAAATCGTGAACATTTTCGTGCGATTATTTTTTACAACTTTCGACGTGAATTAACACGGCAACAGTGCATGGATGAACTTAATTCAATTTTTGGCGATGAAGCTCCATCAAGGACCAGTGTTTATCGATGGTATGGTGAATTCAATCGTGGTCGTAGTTCACTCCAAGACGAATTTCGTGAAGGTCGTCCGAAATCAGCTGTTGTTCCGAAAACCATTGATGCTGTGCGCGAAATGATATTGCAAGATCGTCATGTTACCTATCGTGAGATTGAGGCAACCTTAGGCATAAGTGGGACCAGCATACATTCAATATTGCATAAACATTTGACTGTCAAAAAAATTTGTTCGCGTTGGATCCCACACAATTTGTCAATCGCTCAAAAAAAGGCTCGTGCCGATTGGTCGAAGGAAATGCTCAAAAAATACGATCGCGGTGCTTCGAAACACGTCTATGACATCGTGACAGGTGATGAATCGTGGACTTACGCGTATGAGCCCGAAAGTAAACAGCAGTCGACTGTATGGGTGTTTCAAGATGAGCCAAATCCAACAAAAGTTGTTCGCGCACGAAGCACTTCCAAGCAAATGGTCGCCTGTTTTTTCGGAAAATATGGACATGTCGCAACCGTACCACTAGAACAACGCAGAACAGTCAACTCTGAGTGGTACACAATCATTTGTTTGCCAGTTGTCTTCCAAGAAATCAGGAAAACCAACCGCCGAAGACGGATCACTCTTCACCACTCTTCTCACACATCGGCTCAAACAACTGCATTTTTGAGCACCCAAAACATCGATTTGATGGGTCATCCGCCGTATAGTCCTGACTTGGAACCGAATGACTTCTTTTTATTCCCAACCGTGAAGAATAAACTGCGTGGACAACGATTTTAGACGCCCGAAGAAGCGGTTGCGGCATTCAGAATGCATGTTTTGGAGATACCTCAATCAGAGTGGCAAAAGTGCTTCGACAATTGGTTCAAACGCATGCAAAAGTGTATGGATCTTAATGGAGAATATTTTGAAAAACAATAAAGTGATTTTCGATGATTAATATTTGTTTTTGTTCTCTAATCCCGAAATATAAAAGGCACCCCTCGTAATACTAAATATAGATTATCATATTGAAACACTCATATTGTCAAAGTCAAAGTCGTCAAGTAGAATTTGATGAATTGTTGCTAGGCATTTGACGGTTAAGAATCAAATTATAAAAGTTAATAAGACCTATGTATGTATTCATATATATTATCTTAGCTTAGAGTTCTGCTTTAATTAATTATTTAATTATTTAATTAATTAATTATTTACAGTCCGTCCTACAAATTTTTCTCCAATTCGTACCATATGCGTACTCACTCACACCAATTGAATCCATGCATTCGTGCTATTTGAACTAGAGATGAGCGATCCGGTGATTTTTCAAGAACGTCGTTCTTAATGAACGTGATTTTAAAATCACCGTTCTTTTAAACGGTGACCGTGATCACGTTATTATAGGATATTTTAGCTTGACAAATGTTGCATTTTGCATAGAAAGCATCTACAGGCTGAAAAAATTGCCACATTTCACTGGTTTTCTTCTTTCTTGCATTTAATTCCATTTCAATAAATATATTTTTGGCTGCTTGGTGAAGTTTAAATTTCGCTAATATTTTCGCCCGCTACTTTGTTTCAGGGAAACCAAATTTAAAAAAAGCTTAAAGCAAAAGTATCCTTGAAACCTGAATAATGCTTTTGCAGGAAAGAGACAACAGTAGTTACAGAATGTGAATGTAAAAAACCAGAGTTACCTCTTTATATTTTTTCAAGGTATTTTTGTTACTATTTTACTACTTTCTTTCATTTTACAAAATAATAAGGGTATTAACTTCGTGTTGTTAAGTCCTGCTAAATTGTTAAACTTAGCAGGTTTTGATGTAAAGGGACCTGCTTAGACATTTAATAGAGTTTTTCTCATTTTCTGTCTTAATCGATTCAGTTTACGACACTGGTTCTTTATGTTCATTTATTGCTATACCTGACATGCGTCCTTTAGGGTGATATAAACATCGTGACAACTTAACATATCCCCTACAGTTGTACGTGAGGGTATGTAAAAATAAAAATAACCTCATGTTAATACATTGTGATTTTTAATATAAAAATTAAAAAAAATTTTAACTTTTAGTCGGGCATTTGAGCTGGAGTCTGTTTGCTTACATCAATTTTAGATAAAAGAAGTCGGAGTTGAATAACTGTAAATTTTTTTCTTTCTTTTAAATTAAGTTGTTGTCAATTCTAAAACATTGCATCATTAAAATAATAATTAATTCAGAAAATAAAAAAAACGTTGTACAGAAATATATTTATAAAAAAAATATTTATAGATTATAAACAGATAAATAAATACACATTAAGGCTTTTCATGCAATGCCTTATACGCGCCATATTCGCCGTAAGTCGGTAAATCCTAAAACGCCGTATTTGAACTGTCAAAACTTGTATGAAAACACTTAAGTTTCGTCATTTTGATATTCAAAATGAAACAAAGTTGCCACTTTTTCTAATAAACTGAGAGAATAGCTGACTGAAAAACAATAGAATGGTATCTCATGCAAACTCCAATGTATATATACCGATATACGGGATCATTATACATAAGTCATTGCATGAAAATTTGTTTTTATAGTCACAATTATCGGAATCCACATGGTTTGGTATGCAGTTGTGGGTTGAAGAACTGTTAAATTCTGATTCTGAAATAGCGCAAGACAGAGAAGCAAATCATCTTTTAATTACTGAACGTAAATCTATGATTTTGCTGTATTCTCCTTTTTCTACTGACCTCTCAATAAGAAAATAAAAAAAAATTTGATCATCAAATCAGTATTTGTCAATCTGTTCTTATTCAAGTAACTTACTTTCATTATCATAGTTTTCATGTTTTTACAGTATATATGTACGTGAAATAATAATTAAAGTATTCATAATTTTCGGGAAGAATATTCTACGAATAAAAATGTATTTTCAAAAACTCTTTTATATCATTTTGCATTCAATATTTGATCCTAAAAAAATATTTATTTTATAAATAAATTTCAAATCTTAAACACGGTGACACGATAATTTTTAACTAGCGTGTCACCGTGTTTTACAGTGATCACGTTATTTTTATTTTATTATTTCTGTCAGATAATTATAATTTAATTGGCCCGATAAAAGTAGTATATTTAATGTTTTCTTTTTACGTTTCCTTGTAATTTCAGACTTTAATTAGTAGTGCTATTTCTAAACCAGCGACAACCCTGGTCATTTTAAGAGAACATTAAGAAAGAGAAAATATTTGGTCTGAAACAAAATTACAACATTACCAACTCTTGCTTTTGCGCATTGAATGTGTGCTTGAAAGACAGAGACAAAAAAACGCAAACGTGAAATCACTGGTTATGTTACGAATCACTGCAAACAGCATAAATAGCTAAATAAAAAAACCAAATCACTATTCACTGTTTTTTTAAGTATTTGATCACCACAGTTACCAGTGATTTTTCAATCACGGTGATTAAATCACAGGTACGAAAATATCGCTCATCTCTAATTTAAACTGCTCTAGTTATAATTTGCAATGATCAATTTAATTAAGTATCATACATGCTTTAAGAATATCTAAACAAAAACTGCAACATCAGCAACTTATAGATACACACACCGAGTGATGATATAAATAATTATCTGAATTAGAGTGGAAGCGTTAACTGGGGGTCGTCTGTGTTATTAGTTCCCTAATAGAACATACTAGTTCAAGTTAATAGCACCCAGCTAAATCTCCGCCGCTGGATTAACTTTGCTGGTAGGCCTCATTTTTTTAATAAAACAAACATCTAGTTAATTTTAGTGTAAAACTGAGACAACTTTTGGTGTCGATTGTAATGTTATATGATAGGCAGCAAAAATTATATTACTACACCCAAACCTGTTCATATATTCTAACCCTTAAACTTTCACCGTACCTAAATTGATATAATAATACTAAATATAGATTATCGTATTGAAACACTCATATTGTCAAAAACAAGATCGTCAATTAGAATTTGATGAATTGTTGCTAGGCATTTGAGGGTTAAGAAACAAATGCATGCAATCATGTTAAGCATATACTATATTTATTTATTTATGTTTGTGAACATGTTTAACAAAAATAAACCATATGTTGATCATGCTTCTATGCATGCTTAACGCTGATAATATCTATATATCTATGCATGTATGTCATCTTATCTTAGATAAGCTTTGCGTTCTGCTTTAAGAATATCTAAACAAAAAAAAAAAAAAACTGCAACATCAGCATTTTTATAGATTCACACACCGAGTGATAATGTTAACAACTATTTGAATTAGGATGAAAGTGTCAGTGGGGGTCATCTGGGTTATTAGTTCTCCCACTAAACTATACTACCTCAAGTTAGTAATACCCCTAAATCTCCACCGCTGGATTAACTTTCATAAGTTGTACGTATATATCGCTACCTTGATATAGAAAGGCCCTAACTCAATTTTTTTTACATTATAGGAGAAGAAAAAAACTTCATAAAAAACAAAGTTCTGCAATTTCTACAGTAAAAAGAATTGTAACATCGCTTCATCACTTATAGTTTTTAATAAAAAAATTTGTTTACAAAAAATTCGAAACTACAGAACTTCATTTTTTATTAAGTTTTCTCCTTCTCCTATTGACTTAGGATCTTTTGAGATAGGGCCTTTCTATATTAAGGTAGCGATATGTATGTATATGTATGTGAACTTGCCCTATAGGAACAAACTAACTTGTTTTTAAAAACAACTAATTAAAAAACTAGTTTAAAATAAACCAGTATATGAACTACTTTGAATTATATTAAGGCGGCATCCACTTCAATATATGAAGTAATTGAAATACTACTTAAAAACCAGTTATTGATAAACTACTTTGAATTATATTAAGGCGGAAACTACTCTGATGTTGGCATGTTTTAATTGAAAATTTTTATTAGATTACAAGCTTATATATATTTAACCATGTTATTTCATCAAATATTATTAACTTTTGGCCATCAGTAATAGTTTTCAATTGGTTATTTTAAAGCAATTAAAAAAAATAATTTAAATGTAACTAATTTAACAAGTAGTTGAAAATATATGCAGACGACAGTCAATTGACTTATTTAGCGGACATCACCATACAAAATAAGTTAGTTCGTTCTATGGAAAAAAGTCAGAATTTCAACTAGTTGTGGTTGACAAAAAACTACTTTATCAACTACTTTTAAATTAGTTGATTTTCCTACAGGGTGCTTAACAACTAACATATACATTCATATGCACAAAATATGCACGCCCCCTTCTGTAAGCAATAATAACACATACATAAAATATGCACATCCACTTGCTTAAACACATGCATGTATACAAAATATGTACGTCCCCTTGCTTAAACAATAACAATACACAGAGAGGCTTTGAGAAGCTTCGAGAACATTTCAGCAGCCGAAAACAACTTCCCAGTGGGCAATTCAGTCAGGCCTCTTGAAAAAAAGGCATGCATTAACTGCTTTTTTTGGCGTCAACACACTTAACAACATCACTGCATCGGTGAGGGCTCCTAAAAGGCCTGCCTGCTAAAAGGAAGGCAAGAAGTTTTCGTTATTTCTCTGTGATGTGACTGCTACACAGGGCAGTACAACAATTATATTTTTCCTACAAAAACTGGTTCTGCTTATATTTCAGGGTTACTTTTTCGTTAAAAGTTAAAATATATGTTAGTTCAAATATACTCAATAATAATCAACGTCATGACTTAGAAATATTCTTATCCGGCAAAAATATGTAAAATAAAATAAAATCACAGAATCACAGAATAAATAGGTAGGTATACATAAAAAGAAATAAAAAAAAATATTTTTTTAATTGTTTTGGTTAACCCCTTCTTTAAGCCATTTTAAAGGAGTGCTTATAGCAGGCCTCTTTAAAGCAGGGAGTGCGGAAGTACTAACAAATTTTCTCGTTTCATACAAACAATACAAGGGAGCTTACAAGGATTGTGTAAGGCCTATCGAATGCAAATACAGGCCTTTTAAACGGCCTTCGGACTGCTGCATTTGCCCACTGGGTTGCTTAAACACATATACATAAACACAAATTATGTACCCTTTAGGAAAATCAACTAATTAAAAAGTAGTTGATAAAGTACTTTTTTGTCAACCACAACTAGTTAAAATTCTGATTTTTTTCCATAGAACGGACTAACATATTTTGTATGGTGATGTCCGCTAAATAAGTCAATTGACTTTCGTCTGCATATATTTTCAATTACTTGTTAAACTAGTTATATTTAAACTATTTTTTTAATTACTTTAAAATAACCAATTGAAAACTATTACTGGTGGTCTAAAGTTAATAGTATTTGATGTAATAACATGGTTAAATATATATAAACTTGTAATCTAATAAAAATTTGCAATTAAAATATGTCAAAATCAGAGTAGTTGCCGCCTTAATATAATTCAAAGTAGTTTATCAATCACTTGTTTTTAAGTAGTATTTCAATTACTTCAAATTACTTCATATATAATGCAATAAAAACTATTTAGAATTGCAGTGGATGCCGCCTTAATATAATTCAAAGTAGTTCATATACAAGTTTATTTTAAATTAGTTTTTTAATTAGTTGTTTTTAAAAACAAGTTAGTTTGTTCCTATAGGGTATGTACACGTGCTTAAACAACCCTATAGGAACCTCCATCTGAAATGATTTATTTTCATTGCATGCAAAGAACTATAGAAGAAAGACATCTACAATATGGATTATCTACATTGCATGCATGGATTAAAACTTTTGAATGCCTAATATGAAGCATACAGGATGCCTCTCAAATGCTGGCAGGCACGCGGCGAAGAAAACAAGCGAATTTTTTTAGAGCAAAAAATAAAAATACAAAAAGAGTTTAGAGATAGATGGATCTTATTATTGATAATGTAAAAACAGAATAGGCAATTCAAGCGATGGGAATACTTCCAGAAGGTTTTTTTTTAATTTTGAAATGGTGTATGAAATAACAAACATAAATATTTGTTTGATAAAAATATATGTGGATAATTATCCCTGGTATGATATGGCAATAACTGTCCACAAAATATTGATTCATGGATGTTAAATAATTAAAAATTTTAATTTACCAATTGAACTTTTATCTGAAGACGCATTAGAATGTAGTCATAAGGAATTTAGAAAATATCGAATAGGTCACACTAGGAAAAATTCAAGGGAAAATTTCAATCGAGATCTTATCGTTTCTTCCAACAGACATATTGCCAAAACAAAAGGAAATGATTATAAAAATGTATTGCCATATATTATAGAATAAAATACAGATGCCGATGTTCATAATAGCTTCATTTCTGATATAAATTTTGAAGATTTTGTTTCAAGTGACACTTCGGATGAAACAGATTAACTACAGAAATTCTTATTCATAATTTTTTTCTATTTGTAATTTAACTTCCATTTTTATTTTCTTTTTTATATATAAAATATATGAATATATTTATATTATATATATAATATATAAAAAATGATCTCAAATTGTTTTTTGTTTTGAAAATTTAGTTTAAATTGGGGTAGCACAAAAGGAAGTTAGCATATTTTATAAGAAATCTTTATCTGGAAAAACGCCTTTCTATAAAATGTTAAAGTGAAAGTGATTCAAAAACGTGGGTTATATGAGGGGTATCCCAAACAATGTATCAATTCAGGCTATTTTAAGCAAAGACTTAGTTAGGATAAAATAAAGTTATCTATGTTATTTTGCTTAAATAAAGTGATTATGATAAAAGTACTCGAGTTTTAAGAATTGAAGTTTTATGAGGGGTACCCCAAAAACTAGTCTGACCCAGCCCATTTTTAGGAAAGACCATTGCTATAATACTGAAAATATTTTCGTGTGATTATAATAAAATAAAGAATTTATTTTTAAAAATACGGGGTTTTTAAAATTCGGGTTATATGGAGGGTACCCCGAATAATGGTCTGATCATAGCCATTTTTCGAATGTTTTTTGCAGTGATTTTAGTCCAAATATGAAAATGTTTTAAAAAATATTGAAGGAGTCCAAAGATACATCGATTTTTAACTTTGACTTATATCTCCCATATAAGGAAGATATAAGTAGGCGTGGTCATTGTTTGATTTGGCCAATATTTGGAAAATTTCTTAATCTATGTAAAAATGTCGTCCACGCCAAATTTCGTTGCTATGCGGCAACTGCAAATAGTTTTGGCCACAGCTTGTAACGAACTTCCGTTTTCCGAATTTTACAGCTGGGGTATTCTCGTCGGTGTCCAGCGTTCGTTGCAGAAATTTATAATAAAGAGAAATCAAAATTCACCTTAGTTCTATTGGCTTATTAACAAATCTTAATCTAGATATACACACACAGTTGTGGCCCGCTACGATGACATTTAGACTTCCTCGTGGTGAGTGAGATGTCCTTGTGGTCCCTGGTGGGTCCTGATATGAACTTGAAGTCTTACTCGGCGTCGCGACGATGATGGCCTGCGACCTTGCGTGACCTTGTATTAACCTTGTGGTAACCTTGCGTGGCCGTCTATTGACCTTGCATATCCTTGTGGTAACTGTGAGTGATCTTGTAGTAACTTTGAGTGACCTTGTATTAACCTTGCGTGACCTTGTGTTAACCTTGCGTCACCTTGTGTTAACCTTGCGTATCCTTATGGTAACTTTGAGTGACCTTGTAGTAACTTTGAGTGACCTTGTATTAACCTTGCGTGCCCTTGTAGTAACATTGTGTCACCTTGTGCTAACCTTGCGTGACCGTGTATTGACCTTGCGTATCCTTGTGGTAGCTAACCTTGCGTATCCTGGTGGTAACTTTGAGTGACCTTGTATTAAGCTTGCGTGACCTTGTGTTAACCTTGCGCGCCCTTGTATTATCCTTGTGTCAGCTTGTATTAACCTTGTGTCACCTTCTGTTAACCTTGAGTACCCTTGCGTTAACCTTGCGACATCTTGTATTAACCTTGCGTAACCTTACGAAACCTGGGAGAGTTTACTTGCTATAGCTGAGAAAAAACTTGAAACGGGAAAGAAAACTTATCACCGATAATACGTCTACTTATGAACTGAAGAACTCTGACTCCTTTCAAAAAGTTTGATTACACTATTGCGAAATAAAACTTTATCATCAATATGTAATCGCGGCACCCTAGGAGCGGAAACCAAAATATAATCTGGAAAGAAACTTATCACCGATAATATGTATACGTATGAACAAAAGAACTCTGACTCAGCAAGGCTACACTTTTTCACTTACAACGTATTCTTCTGGACGGCCGATCACTTTGGCTACACGATTAACAAGCACACAAGAGAGATATTCTATGCTGTGACTGGCTTTTTATACCTTCAGTGCTAGTTGCGTTCTGCACAAACCGGTTCCGCACTGACTATGTTGGCGCGGCACTTGTCTCCCTCTCACAGCTATCGTCTGAGCCATGCTGCGTATGAGTGTTACATTAAAACTTAACAAAAGTATAGTAATTCCAAGGGTATAACTAACTTTATTTTAAATAATTGTCGTTATAAGCTTTTATGAAACGGTAACACTGTGTGACAATGATATTATAACCTATTTAAAAAAAATACGTTTAAGTACATCATTAGCAAGAGCAAAAGAAATGCAAGACAAAGCAAAAATTAATAGAGACCTAGTAAGGGTGGAGCTTCGGCAGGGTACCGAAGGGATTCGAAGTCTTTAGCCACGACATACACGATGACATTCAGTTTTATATATTAATGAAAGTTTTCCTGTTTAGATGACGTCACTTTGTATGAGAGGTAGGCGTAATTTTGATCCGATTTCGCCAAATATCACAGAGATGGTTCAATTTATATATCGAAGCTAATGTGCAAAATTTGAAGACATTTCTTTAATTTTTGTGGATTTTTAAGAGATTTTACGTTTAAAATAAAGTCACTTTGTATGGGAAGTGGGCGTGGTTTTCATCCGATTTTTCCAAATTTCATAGCCACGTGCCAAATTTCAACACATTTTTGTAATTTATGTGGATTTTAAAGAGATTTTACTGTTAAAATAAAGTCACTTTGTATGGGAGGTAGGCGTGGTTTTCATCCGATTTGGCCCATTTTCGAATTTGATCTTCCTCTTTTAAAAAAAAACTCATATTTTGAATTTCATCACGATAGCATTAAAATTACGGCTGTAATCGTGTCGACAGACAGACAGACGGACACACGGAAATCGACTCAAAAGGTGATGCTGATCAAAAATATATATATTTTTCTATACCTGACACGCCTCCTTGGCGTTACAAACGGAATGACAAAGTTAATATACCCCTTACGCAGTACGCGTTGGGGTATAAAAATATATGATAGGAATATACTAGAAAGCGATTTAGAAGTTGGAGATTTAGTTTTCGTCAGAGTAGAACACAGCAAAAAGTTGCAAAGCCCTTACAATGGTCCATACGAAGAAGTACACCGCAACGGTGTGAATTCCACAATAAACATGAACGAAAAATAAAAGGAATTGCACAAAAATTTATTAAAGAAATTCTAAACATTTATATATATTTTTTTATATTTTAAATCTCAGAAAAGAATAAACAGAAGTATATAACAATAGAACTTTATTGACACCCTATTACTGAACATAAGGAATCATCAGTACGAACATATATATAACAAATATCATTAATTAAATAATTTAACAAAAAAAAAAATTATAAATTTTAAGAAAATTACATAAAATATTTTATTTAAGCCTATTTGAAATTAAGAGAATAAAATAAGAAAATATTTTTAATCACATTTGAAAAATTTATAACATAATAACATTTTAGAAATCTAATTTAAAATTTTGCATTATTCTTCGAATACAAGAAACACGCCAAGGTATTTCTGTCACATATTTCTAAAAATTATTTCAAAAGGAAATAATTTTTCGCTAAAACGCTAAGGGTGTACTGTATTGTTCCTGCACAACATGTAAATGATTCACACTGCATTATTCTTTCTATTTCTATTTACACATAAACTCGGTTAAATTTGTACAATAACATTTATAAAGTAAGCCAAGTCTCAGATGAAGAGCAGCGAGTGGTATTATTTTATTTATTTAATTTTCATTCTATTTCTTTTTACACAAAACACGATTCCATTCAAACTCAAGCAATGAAGTTTATAAAGTGTGCCAACCCACTGAACCATAAACGAAGGTTTTGAGTAAGGTGACAGTTTTGCGAACGTTTTTGGTTAGATTTTTTTTTTTTAATTTTTTCTTTTTTATTTTGTCGCTTAAAAGTGCTTGCTATAAAAGATTAAATTCGTAAAAGCTTTTCCCATATAGAAAAATTGTACATATTTTGCGAAATTCATTTTATAAAAACTTATTTTGAGTCGAAATGAATCATTTTTGTATCATTTGAGTAGGTAAGACTTCCTTGCAAATGAACCATTTTTTGGTCATAAATGAGTTCGGAAATGAATCATTTATGTTTCTTTTTTGCATTCTGAAATGAGTTCAGAAAAGAATAATTTTTTTATCATATCAGTAGGAAACAATTTCTCATAAACGAACCATTTTTTGTTCATAAATGAGTTCACAAATGAATCATAAATGTTACTTTTTATATTCTAAAATCAGTTAAATAAAGGAACTTAAAATGAAAATGTTAACCTTCGTACAAACGTCATATGAACTTTTTTACCAGTGCGACTACACGTATGAAAATTTTCAACATTTCAACATTTCTATCAAAAATTAAAATCAGGCCCAAATAGAATGGAAACCACGAAAAAATTCCATGCAAAAAAGTAATCAAATAAATTCCCCAATTAATAGCTTAACTATTTTGATATTCATATATAATTTGGAAGTTTGCCAAATTGGAAAACAATCACGCCTTTCCCCTTTGAAACATCAATATCATGAAAAACACAATGCGTGAATTCCAGCCCAGGTATATTAATTCTGTTAACCCAATGATTAATATGATCTCTAATTTTAGCAATAATCATTTCTTCTTTAACAAAATATCGATATCTAATAACAAATAGTATTATGCAATAATAAAATTTATAATTCAAAAAGGTTCTTTTTTCAACTCATTACTGAACAAAAAAAAGTTTGTTTTTGAGAGGCAATTCAGTCCAAAGATTGATACAAAAAGGGCTCATTTTCGAGTGCCGAAAAATAACTTTTTATGGTTCTTTTTTTAACTCATTTCCGAACAAAAAAAAAGGATAATTTATGGTTTTTTTTTTAACTCATTTGCGAACAAAATAAGATTCGTTTTTGAGAGGCATTTAAGTCCGACGAATGATACAAAAAGGGTTCATTTATGAGTGCCGAAAATGAACGTTTCTACCCGAAAAGGATCATAAATGAATTCAAAAACGGTAGTTTTGGTTCACTGGGAAGTCTCAGATGACGAGCAGCCACTAGTAAAACATTAAACCACTGCGATCAATTGGATCGAACAAAAAAAAAAAGACAGAATAGAAACATTCGTTGTATTTGTGTTGAAGTCACTTTATTGCGTATGACTAGTAGCGGAAATACTGAGGTAATAACTATTTATTCTTCATGCAAATTTGATTAAAAATAGTTGTACTTTTATTGAAAAAATTCAGAAATAAATTAGCAGCTAATCAAAGCTAAGCACAAATCAAATGATTGTCAACTTCTTTTAAGTCGGCGGAAAGACACCTTATAAGTTTGCGTTGGGCAAGCTACCTAAATGTCTCAAGTTAAGGAACCATAGATACAACACACTACTTTATGAAGTAGATTAGTGTTTTAAGTTTACAGCCTAAATATTAAGACCTAATATAAAGCTATTTCTGAAAAGGATTGAATTTGAAGTTTGAATTGCAAAAAGTTTTTAACTATCTTTTTTTTTAACCAGACATGTGTTGTTCTGAAATTTCAGCAATTTAAGAATTTTTTACAATATTTTATTGTTTTAATTTTCCTGATGTCTACAGGGGGCAGTTGCCTCTGCATTCCCCTCGCTACGTCTTGACTGTAGATATAACATTTTGTTCGGAAAATTCTTTATTCTTGCTCCTTCAAGCTTTGACTGCTTCTTTTTTTTGCCAAAAATGTATGGCCTTATATGTAAAACGCAAGCGATCACGTCACATGGGGGTTCTTTTTTGTCTGGCAATAAATTTCTTTAAGAAATTTTATTGAAATAAAGAGAACTTGCTTTATTTCATATGAAAACGGAACTTCCAGACAATAAAACCCCAAGTGAGGTGATCACTACTTGCCTTTTACAAAATACGGCCGTTAAAATTTGCTCTCGTCGCTGAAAATTATATTGTTCTAGAATGAAATATCTGATTGCGATATTTTATATCAAGCTCAAAGAATTGTGCAAAACCAAGAGCAAAGCATGGATGGTTCGGTGATGGTGTGGTCATGTACACGGCAAAGATATTTAATGAATTGTTGCTTTACCAAACGGCTATAAAACTAAATCTCATCCAGCATTTGTTGGAGCATCCCGACATGCGAATCAGAAAAAGGACAATTGGTATTAAGGACAGAAAAACAGTTTTAATGGAAGAATGCCGAGAAATGTTGCCCGAAATAACCGTAAACTTAGTGGAATATATGCCGAGAATGCTACCAATGTAATTAAAACTTTAGAAAAGCAAGCAAAATATTGAAATTCATAGTTTTTGTATTTAATTTTTAACCGTTCACTTTCTTTTAACGCGACGAATATAAAGTGATTTTTTGTTTGATATTTGTAGTTATTGTAAGATTTTATTTATTGTCGTACTTTTATAAATTAGGAAATAGAATTGAAAACATAAAATCTAATCGTGTATAGTCTTTCAATGTGCACAGTATATTTTTAAGCAATTTTTCAATTTTTGCAAAAATCTCAAATCTCAAGGTCTAGTCCCAGCCTTTTCTTTCCCGAAAACAATATACAAAGCAATTAATTTGTTCGAATATCAGTTTAGTTTAAATAAAGCACGCAAAGTGAAAGAATTGCTTGAAAAATTCCAAGTCTGATACTCAGTTGACTTGAGACATTTATTTTGCACTTTTGAACATTGAAGAGTGTATACGGCAAATTTTGTGAATGCTGAAGTCACACTAAAACTCAATCAGCTTAAAGTGATGATGTACGCTAACAAAAATTGAAAGTTAATCTTCAGCAAAGCAGATGACAGCTCAGTTTTATTGAAAGTCTTCCTTTATTTACCGTTAATTTCAATTTAATTAAGATTCAAAACAGATGATAATAAATAAATTTTAAATTCATACAGAATTTGTGCATACAATAAATTTAATTACTCAAAAAAAATATTTCCTACTAAAACTAGACTAAGCCTTGAAAGTGCCTTTTTCTTTGCGCAGGCAGCTCATGGGTTCTATGGCATAACAGGCAAATATATATGTTGCTGCACACCCTGCTCATGCAAATGCCTTAACGGATTCCATAACATTTCCTCGCCTATAGGCCTAACCAAAATAGACAAAAATAGACGATTGCAAGTTGCCGAACGTCTGACGAGTTGAGACGCTAAAAGTTTGTTCTTAGGAAACAAAACGTATAGACAAGCTGTTTCGTTTAGTTTCGTTAAATTACGTTTGTTCATTTTGGGCAACAACATTGAATTCCATCAAAGCGAAACTTTTCGTCTCTACTCGTTACGGAGCAACGATTTGTACATTTGTTCTACGGTCAAAGTAGCGTGCGCAACCACCCTAAAAAATAAATCCACTTCTTATTGTCCAAAAACATGCTATTAGGTTGTCTGTAATGAAAAACGCTTAGTTAGCAGATTTCTATTGTTTAAGAACTTAAACGTTTTACCCAAGAAACATTTTTTTTATTATAGAGTTTAAAATTTGTTCCCATTAAATTCTGTTGTTTACACAAAGCTATTTTTTTGATAATCTAAGGATAAATAACCCACACCTGGTTATTGTTCCCTCTTAGAACTTAAGTCACTTTTATAACTTATTTTCTTGCATTGCTCCTAAGCTTTCCTTCCGAGTGTATTTTAAAAAATTATTGTATTTCAATAACAAGTAAATAAGAAATAAAAATAAATAATAATAAAAATAATAATAATAAAAAGCCGTTCACCGGTGAAGACCACATGCTCGTCGCCGTTGAGTATCTCAACGTAGTAGCAAAATACATACGTAGGTCAGTTATATGGGGGGCGTGAAGACACAGAGTACATGTAGAGCGCTAACTTTAAAGCAATCGTCCTGTGCTACTTTGCAATTGAGAGCGCCGATGCAATGATTGCCCCCAAAGACCTCCAAAGATTCTTTCATCCAAAGATCTTTTCTTGTTATTCTTATTCTTTTTTCCGCTTTCAAAGGAAACGTCCAATAACGAAACATATGTCATTTGTTATATTTTTTTCTTTTAATTTTACGGACCAACACATTATTTGAATATATATCATAAGAAACTAGTAAATTTTTTTTTAATTTTTTAATGATATTCAGCGGTCTCTGAGTGGCGGCCGTGGCTTAGTGGGTAGCGTGTGTGGCCCATTCGCCAGAGGACCCTGGTTCAATTCCTACCTGACACAGAAAGTTTTTTCAATTGAATTATTTTTTCTATTCGGCCATCACCTCTCTGCAGACAATGGCAAGCCTCAGAAAATAAAAACTGCCATGAAAAGCTTCTTGAGAACATGAGGCGTTCGGAGTCGGCACAAAACTTATAGGTCCAGCTCTCAATAATTTGTGTTCAAACATTTCACAACACACACAACACAATTGATCATAAGAAGCTCGGTCAAAGTCCTTTCAAGGGCTGAAATTTGGTTTTTTTATTTTCTTATTTAGCGGTCTCTACCAAGGCACATTGGTACAAATAGCAGGAAAAAGTGGCCAAAACTAGAAGACAATCTCGTATCTAGATGAAAACAGGTACTTTTAGGTTTTTGGGGTTGATAAACACGATAAAATAACCAAAAACCCATTAATGTGAAATTTTGGAACGATATTTTTTATCGTTTTATCGTTTCTAACCTTTAAACCTAAGTTTCCGCACCTATAAAAAATACGTGAGTCTTAGATTGTTGTCCTCTATCACATATTTCGGACATGTGCTCAATCAAATCGGTGAATGGCACCAAGGGACGTTTTCTTGTGAGAGGGCTAAACTTTGACAACTGGTAGCGACATCTAAATCATATAAAAAATTAAAACAAAAAAATTTCTTTCATATTTAGATGTATATAATCGAATAATGACATGCCGCGATGATAATTCAGAAGTTGACAAATAAGGACTACCCTTATATACATACAATATAAAATGAAATCAAAATAAAATGAAAATATAGCAAATGAACAAAATTAACTTAAATATATGTATTGCGGTGTGCATAAAAAACAACCTTGACAATGAATTGATTTGCCAGCATATTTGACGAGCATATGAAAATAACAAAACAAAAGGATCATATTTCATGAGCTGCTTGAACATGCAGTCGTTTTGACTTAAATCTTAAATTGTTTTGTTTTACACATGTGTGTTTACTTTCGTTCAAAGCTTTGTTTTTGAAAAATGATCTAACAAAAACAAAGTGCATGTTAAAAAAGTAACAAGTAACAACTAACAAACTAACGAGCCGGGTGTGAATACCCCTTATATAAAAAACCATTAATTGCATATATATCTTACAGTTTCAGCGTAAGAACCAAATCATAGACTAAATTAAATATAAAATAAATAATTATTTATATCACTATTTAAAATCTAATTTGTATTTATAATAACTGTGTTGTAACTATTATATATTTTATATCTTTTATTTTTCATTTATTATTTACAGCTAGCGGAAGCTCTGCTTGAAAAGGAAACTCTTAACTATAATGAAATTGTCCATCTTATTGGGAAACCTCTTCACAACGATAAAAACCGAATTATTGATCCTGTTTTTTTTGAAGAATCGTTAAAAAATTTAAGTAATTAATTAAATTTAAAAAGAATGCATGATAAAAAATATGAATAAAATAATGTTAATACATAAAATGAAGACTTGGAAATACGAAATGGAAATATGAAGTATTAGTTTCATTTCTAAGTTTTATAATTAAAACTTCAACAGCATTCACTATAATATTAATTTCTAGACCAGCTCTAAGCAAAAATTTCTAAAGTTTATTTCAAATAATTACTCTAAGACGAAAAAAACACGTTTGGTAAAATAACAGGACCAACGGTCCTATAGATTTGATACTATGATCAAAGGTAAGTAAAACCATATCTTGTTTCTTTTTTATGGCATTTAATATTGTTTAATATTTAATATTGTGGGTCTTAGTGACTTTGAAAAAAAATGGTGCCATTAGTTTTTGGTCAACAGCTCCGTGAGAAACGGAGATATCGACTTACTGCTTTTGGCAAAGTAGTAGCTAACAATCTAATAAACATACACAAAAACAAAGCATACTCGCAAAATAATTTTTGGGAATATATTTTTTATTTAAATGCCAAGAAAATTTTGATTTTTTTTCGCTTTTTTGTACATAACTTGAAGGGAATCCAAATTTATCCATACTATCTTCTACAAAATTGTAGCAAAAAAAAAAAAAAAAAAAAACTGTGAACATTTATTTTAAACATACCTATGTGATCTGAACGTCTTTACACTACTTAAAAAGCCCAAAAAGATAATTTATGTTAAAAATATCGAGAATAGGGCTGTTTTCCAATTTTTCAGCGATAACTCCTAAACTAAGCAAATTTTTAACCCAATACCTTGGGAAAAATTGTAGGCGGAAGAATAATGAACAACTGTTGTGAAGATATTCATATAACCTGAACAGGTCAACAGCATGGGAAAGTCCACATATTTGGGAATTATTCGGGAATGCTCATTGAGAAAGATGACCTTAAGAATTCTATTTTCTGAGATGTTTGGTAGAAATATTGCGAACATCGTCGCAATTTACACCGTTTCATTGTGTAAGATTTGTTTGAACTATCAGAACAAAAATCGTAATTTTTGTAAGATGATTCCTATGTTCATTCAAAAAAAAAAAAATAATGCTGGGAAGTTCGGGTGTATCTGAAATATCCTCCTGTATGCAGGGTGTTCATTAAATATAGTATATTGAAAAATTCAAACTTAAATATTTACTCAAAATTTTCTTAAATTTTTAACCTTGTAACACAAAATTGTATTTTAAAATCATGAGTTATTGTCATTTTGTAGGACGTCGCACAGTGTAACCGTTTCATATAAGCTGTGGCCAAAACTATTTGCAGTTGCCGCAGAGCAACTATACTATAACTGCAGTAGCACCGTATCTTAAGGGGGGACATGACATTGGCAGTTTTTTGAAATCGAAATCATGGAAATATTACTACGGGTACAAAAGTTACAGCCGGATTACTGAGAGCGCATTTTTAATTTTTGCGCTACCTACGTACGGCAGCTGGTATATACTTGTCTTACTTGCTACCTGACTTTTGATGGTTGTTATTTCGTACCTATTTGAAGGGTGGGTTTTTTTTTGTATTTTTGAATTTCTTTATATTTATAACTCATATAGTGGAATTTTTATTTTATATGCTCAGTTATTTTGCATCTTTTGCAGCGTGAAGTCGTGTTTTTTTTGTGAAAAATATTGAAATTTAAACTTTTAAATTAGCAAGTTTGGGGTATGTCTTTGCTTTAAACTTTTAAAATTGGCAAGTTTGAGGTATGTCTTTGCTTTAAACTTTTAAAATTGGCAAGTTAGGGTATGTCTTTGCTTTAAACTTTTAAAATTGGCAAGTTTGGGGTATGTCTTTGCTTTAAACTTTTAAATTAGCAAGTTTGGGGTATGTCTTTGCTTTAAACTTTTAAATTGGCATGTTTGATGTAGGTCTCTACTTTTAAGCGTTGATCATAATTTTATACACTACATTATCGGTAGTGGTAGTCAAGCGAGTTCTTATCAGTGTCAATGAGAGTATATTGTAAATAAGAGTATGTATGACTATCAGATATATTTTTTCTGCATTTTTCGATGAGCAGTTTCCAGTTCAGAACTGCGAAAAAATGTTAGAACTAAACAGAACTAAGAAGCTAAGACATTAATAATTATGTTTTATGTTCAGTTAGTTTAGAAAAAAAAATCAATTTTTATTTTCATACTTTCATTGAACTGTTTATTTTTAAAAGTTTTTCAACCTTCTTCGTTGGAGCGATCAATTCGACTACTTTTGATATTAAAAAATGTTACAATTATATCTTACACTAATACATAATGCGCTAATATATGATACGTAAGAATATATATTAATATAGAATGGAGAGAAGCAAAGAACATGAAAAATGCATCGTAAGTATGTTACACTTGTCGCGTGCAGCTGCATTGACTTCTAAAGAAAAAGGTAAGCGAACGGAAGTTTTTCAGACGGAGTCATATGACACTGTCGAAATAGTTTTAATGTTGAGCGAGCAGCTTGTGTTGTGCAAACAATTAGTAAGAATTATGAAATGTTAAGTTGATTGCCCGTTAATAAGTGCGCGCTTATATTATGTGTGCGGGTGTAAGGGTGCTGGTATCTATAACTCGCCCCCCCTTAGTCCGAGACTCCGGCGAGGTCGGAGGACTTGAAATAACGTATGAATTATTATTTTTTTTTAACTTAAGGATTATAAGGAATATAATGAGAATTAGTGCGCTGCATGTTATAGACGGTATATTTGAAATTGAAAGTTTTACCCAATTTCGTTTAATGTTTTCATCTAATAACTTCCTTGTATTAATTATATATTCTAATTGTAATTCTTTTGTATTCTCTATATTTTCTTTGCTTTTGCTCTTCTCCGTTATATTTAACTTTGTGTATGGTAGTACAATATGATCTGTAGTTTTATAGAAATTATTAACGAATGATACATTGTTTATATTTACTTTACAATTTTCAAATTTTATAAGACTGTTTTTTGATATTTTTATTTTGTCATTAACACAATTTTGTATGATATCTGTGTTCAGTAAATTTTTGGTTATGATTAAACCTTGTGTGATTTCTTTAACAGTTTCTTCTTTGTTTATCATAAACTCACATTTTGCTTCTTTTGATTTTATTAAATTACTTAAACATTCATCATGTATTGGTTGTAAGTTTTTCTTAATTCTATCTCTAACACTTATATTATATAAATTTTTATTATCGTCAACTAGAAACATATTTTCTTTTAAGAATAGTATCTTGTATTCTTTGGTTGGGATAGGTTCTATTAATAATTTAAAATATTTATTATCTGAATAACATGGTATAAATATTATTATTATGATTTTATTTTCATAGAAAGCTACAGAGATTCTAATATCTTTTAACACTTCTATATCTGATATAAGTTCAAGTTCGTTGTCCGAGAGAATATTTCTTGAGAGAACGTTTAATTTACTTGCTATAATAACCTGTTCTATATCATCGATATGATTACGAAAAAGTGTAATGTCATAATTTATTTGATAAATTTGGCGGAAAATGTCTAGATCGTTTTTGATGTCGTTTCCGTAGTTAGAAATCATTTTATTAATTGTTGTTTGTTGTTCATTTATATAGTTTGAAATATTATTTATTTGATTTGATATTTGTGTGTTAATTAAGATTTGTTTGTTTGTCTCGTGTATGATTTCTTTGTTTTGTTTTTCTAAATGTTCGATACTTCCTTTTATGGCTATTTCGTCGTCATTGTCCATAGTCCCAGTTATTATCTTGAGTCCTTTCCCTAAGGCATTGATTAGCCCTCTTTTATTTTTGACGTGTGGTGTAATTCCTTTTAATTTATCTTCTAGCAATTTAAAGTTTTGTACCATAGTTAAAAATGCTGGGTCGTTTTGTTTAATGAGTGTTCGAATTATGTTAACATTATTTCTTATGTTATCTTTGATGTTTTCGAATTCTGTAAGATTTACTATATGAAGTATTTTATAGAAATCCTTAATTATTCGTTCTTGTCCCAATTTCATCGTCATGCAACCGTTGTTTTCGTTTAATTCTTGTACTTCTATTAAATGTGGTCTCGTCGGAAAGATGCCGCATGTCGTAAAGACTAATAGTAGTATTTTTATATTCATTTTGTGATGATCTGTGGAAATATTTTATTATAAAAAAAAATAAAATTATTATACTTTGTCTAAAAGAAAAGTTAATTATTTTCAGTATTACAGTATTTTTTTCTTCCTCTTAATATGCGTCTTATAATATTTATGTCCCCTTGTAGTAACAACGTGTTCGTCGTCCAGTTTTTCTACGTCAATTTTCCTAAACTTGGAATGGTTCTTTCCTCCTCTTATGTCCTTTATAAAGATTGGCCCTGTTTCTATTGCAGTATCTTCTCTGTTCATATTCAATTTTTCTATTATTTTCTCTTTTTCGTTAATATTTTTTCTTTAATTTGGGGGTATTGGTCTTGAGTAATTGTTCCGTTGATGAAGTCTATTGGTTTTTGGTTGGTGGTGGAAAATAGTGTTGTTGTAGTAAACAATAATTTTTAATAATTTTTCCTCTACGGTTTCAGTTTCGTTTTGGGGGTCGTGTTTGAGTAGTCGAAGATGTTCGTTTATCGTATTATGTAAGCGTTCGATGTCTGAGTTAGAAGTATGATTGTTGTTCGATGTAAAGTGTATTTTTATATTTTCCTGTTTTAGAAAATCTAGTAAGGGCAAAGCTTTGAATCCAAGTTCGTTGTCAACGATTAATTTTTGAAAATGTCCTTCTGTACCTATATACTGAGTCAGGGCTCTCTTAAATTCTATCCATGACCTATTCGATATTTTAATGATTTGAGCGTGCTTTGAAAATTTGTCTATGATGGTTAAAAATAATGTTTTTTTAAGACTATAGAATACATCCATGTGGACTATTTGTCTGGGCTTGTCTGGGGTTTCCGTGATTTTAAATTTGGGTTTGATCGGTTTTCGGTCATATTTCTCTTTGTTACATATCTCGCAATTATTTATATATTGTGTTATCCTCTTTTTGAGTTTGGGGTTATATATTTCGTTTCTTAATTCTTCGAAGTTCTCGTTAATCCCTCTATGGTTGTTTTTCTTATGCTCCTTTTCAATATAGTTCGCCAAGGTGTCTTCGTCAGTTATGTCCTTTAGAAGTTGTTTACATCTTACCACTTTAAACTTTTTATTATTATCATTATAAAAATTTTCTTGCAGAATGTCCCTTAGTTGTTCATAAATTTCTTGTTCCTCAATATAAATGGCGTTTGTTCTCGTTGGGTCAAAATGGTTTTTAATTAATGTTATTATCGTCTCTTTATCAAATGATTTCGCACTTATAATTTCCGGTGGGAATTAAATATTTTGAGATTTCTTAATTTTAAGGACCCTGATGGTGCTTTTGAAATGACTAACTGTCTACTGTATATGTTGAGAGGGCTTTTCGACTCTATTATTGGTTCTTCAATTTGCTCGATGAAATTGATTGCAACGCGAGATAATGCGTCTGCATTTCCATTAAGAATTCCTTTTTTATATTTTATGTCGAAAGAAAACTACGAGTCGGAGCCTAAATCTTAGCAATTTCGAGTTTGGTTCCTTAACTGAAAATAGCCACACTAGTGGTCTATGATCGGTTTTGATCATGAATTTATGCCCGAATAAAAAAGGACGGAAATACTTGGTACTCCATACTATAGCTAAGCATTCCTTCTCGATTGTGCTATAATTCGTCTCGTGATCATTTAAGGTCCTACTTGCGTATGCAATTGGGTGGACTTCTTGTGATAATACGGCACCCAAAGCGAAGTTACTCGCATCGGTTTGAAGTGTAAATGTTTTATTAAAGTCGGGGTAAGCTAATAGGGAATCGTTTACGAACAAAGTTTTTAATGTGTTGAAACTGTCTACATATTCTTGGTCGTTCAAGTAAATTTTCCTGTCTTTCTTTAAGTATTTCGTCATGGGTTTTGCTATTCTAGCGTAGTCCTTGATGAACTTCCTGTAATAGCCGGAAAGTCCTAAGAATTGCTTTATTTCCTTACAAGTTTTTGGGATTGGCAAGTTTTGTACGCATAAGATTTTTTCTGGATTTGGCTTAATGCCTAATTCGGTAACTATATGTCCAAAAAATTCGGTCTCGTGCTTCAGGAATTCGCACTTGTCGAGTTGTACTTTTAGGTTTGTTTCTTTTAGACTATTGAAAATTTTGGTTATTGACTCTATGTGTTCTTTTAATGAAGTGGAGAAAATAATAATGTCATCGAGATAAACGAGACATATTTTGTTGATGTAGTCTGACAGTAAGTTGTTCATCAGTCTTTGAAATGTTGTCGGGGCGGTTTTTAACCCAAACGGCATTCTGAGGAACTCGTAGTGCCCTCCTTCTACGCTGAATGCAGTTTTGTGTACGTCTTGAGGTTCTATTTCTATCTGGTGGAAACCTTTTGCCAGGTCCAGTGTCGTAAAATATTGGCTTCTGCCTAGCTTTTCTAAAATTTCGTCTATGTTGGGAATAGGGTAACGGTCGTCAACTGTCACTTCGTTCAATTTTCGGTAGTCGATGACTACACGCCATTTTGGTTTTTTACTTGCATCTAATTTTTTACTTACTATCCAGACTGGGGCTGAATATGGTGAATGACTTGGCGTAATTATTTTTTTATCTAACATGTCCTTTATTTGTTTTTCTACCTCTAATTTGTGGATATATGGATACCTGTACGTTCTGACCGCTATTGGTGTTTCATCTGTAGTTCTAATAGCATGTTTAATTTCACTAGTGAAGGTAAGGTCACTGTTTTCTGTGTAAAATATATTTCTAAATTTTTTTATGACTGGCATTAGATATTCTGTTTCTTCTTTATTAAGGTGGTTTGTTCTTATCTGTTCTAGTATAGGTTTTTCATTCGTTTCTCTTAAAACCAGTTTATCGTTCCTTTCGTCAAATGTATATATACAAAAGTTTTCGTCTGTAACTTGTATACTTTCTTGTCTATGCACTATTATATCTTTTCTTCCGTTGTTTTTAATAAGTAACTTGGCATTTATTTTGTAGTCATTTGCTTCGTACACCCCTTTTATTAGTTCTACCTCATTATCTTGTGAAGTCTTTCCTTCGATATAAATTAGACTATCTTTGTTTGTAACTGGTATTTCAATCTCATAGATTCCTTTGTCGGTGACGCGATATTTATTATCTTTTTCTGTTAAAAATTTTAGTTCAATTTCCCTTTCGCCTATTCGTAGTTTCTTAGTTTCAAAATTCATAACGCTTTTTAGGGGAATTAGTATATTATTTCCTATTATACCGTCGTATACATCGTGAAACTTAGTTACAAAAAATTCGATTTTTTTGTCTGTTTCACCAAGTTCTTTGAAACAAGGGATTGCTATTTTTTCGTTAATTTGTATAGTGTGTTTCAGTGTTTGCATATTCATCGGAACCGTGGAAACATTCCACTTTGGATCACATAATCCTGGGTTAATAATAGATTGGGTCGCTCCCGTATCTATGATGAATTTTAACACTCCCAGCTTTGTCTCTATTTCTATATATGGTAAGCTGGTGTTGAGGCAGGTAAAGAAAAATTTTGACCTGCTACGTCCAATTCTATTTTTCCTATTTCCGTCGGTTCTACAGTCGATGGGGAAGGACCTCTGTTTCTAACGTCAACTCTATTACTTTCGTTCCTATTATAATTGTTATTATTATAACTGTTTGCAGTACCTCGGTTGTAGGTATTTGAATTACTTGCTTCGTTGTTATAGCGGTTATTGTGGTTATAATTATTGTTAACATAACTCCTACTATAACCATTACTTCGATTGTAAGTGTTTGAATTACTTGCTTCATTGTTAAAACGATTACCACGGTTATAACTATTGTTGTTATAACTATTTGAGTTACCTCGGTTGTAGGTATGTGAATTACTTGCTTCGTTGTTATAGCGGTTATTGTGGTTATTTTGGTAATTGTTATTGTTACGGTTAGTACTGTTCTTTTTGTAGTTGTATTGGTTTCCGTCTTGTTGGCTGTTATTATTAAATCGTTTTTTGTCTGGTTTATATGGGTTGAAGTAGGGATAATTTGCCTCATGAAGAATGTTTATGGCTTCTTCCAATGTGTTTGGGTCCCTACAATATAGTATCGACCTCATTGGTTCGGGAAGTTTAGATTTGAACGTTTGTAGAGCAGCCTTAATATTAAGGTTAATAGTCTGCTCAATTTCTTCTTCCGTCGTGGCAGGCGATAATTCTGTTCTTGTTTTTACATTGAGTCGTCTTAGAGTACATCTTAGTTCATTATAGAGCTCTATGCTGTTGCTCCTAAAATTCTGTCCCCTAAGTTCGTTGAACAGCTCATCTATTGATTTCCTGTCTGAAAAGTTATTTATGAGGATAGTTTTGATATCCCTCCATGATATGGCGTTGTTGTCTATCTCTATTGCTTCACGCGCTTTTCCTTTTAATTTGGATTTTATAACATCAGAAAAAATACTCTGAGCTAAGCTATCATATCTAGTCAAGAGGGGATGAATTCTGTCGATAAGTACTAAAAACGACGGTAAGTCATTTATGTTTCCATTATAGTCTGGCAATCTGTCCAAGTACTTTAATGGGTCTATTGTTAGTGAACTCATATTTGTTTCTTCCTCAATTATTGAATTACTTCTTACTAAAATTTTTCCGTGTGTTGTTATAGCTTCCTCAACTTTGTCTATTAACTGTCCTAATGTATCTAGGTCTTCTTCCATAAAATTATTTAATTTATTTGTACAGTATTACAGTTTAGATTAATAATATATTATAATGTGTTGGTAATCTTACAGAATAAATTTAAAAGGTTTATAAACACAATTAAGATAAATTTTGTCGATTACAAATTCTTACTACGTCTTCACTCGGTTGATTACTCGTGTTGCTAGTATTGCTCTCGATGATTTTGTTGTTTAGTGCTCTTGTTATTGATTCCCTGTTGTATTCTTTGCAGCGTCTTTACTGGTTTAAGTTGTATGTTGTCGCTCTGTTGATTGTTGGTGTTGTTGATATTGCTTTCGATATTTTTGTTGGTGTCACAGCAGGATATGCAGCAAATTAGTTGTGTGTGGCTTTTGTTTTTGTAATAATTAAGTTTACAAAATTCGTTCGTTTATAACGCACACTCACTTGTGTAGTATCGCATTAGTTAAAATCGTTCATGGGTTATTTTATTTTTGTTATAAAAATGTATAACCTTTTCTTTCTCTTCTCACTGTTTTTCTTTTTTTTTTTTTTTTTGCTCACTGTTCCTGAACAATTTTCATCATTTGTTTTACTTTTGTTTAAAGATTTTTATAACTTTGTTTTATTTCAGTTATTTTTTTTTTTCATTCTTTTTATATATTTTTCTTTTTTTGCTCACTGTTCCTGCACAATTTTCATCATTTGTTTTACTTTTGTTTAAAGATTTTTATAACTTTGTTTTATTTCAGTTATTATTTTTTTCTCAGTGTTCTTTTTATATATTTTCTTTTTTTTTTTGCTCACTGTTCCTGCACAATTTTCATCATTTGTTTTACTTTTGTCTAAATATTTTTTAAAAAAATTTTAAGGACTTTTTGTTCACTCACTGCTCTTGCACAATTTGGGTATGCGATCATTCGCTTCAAATGTTCGGAAATACCGCGTTAATTGTTAACACAAAGGAATTAAATATTTGGGATATATTTAATTTTCGCGGTATCCCATCCTCGTCGCCAATTATGTTTTATGTTCAGTTAGTTTAGAAAAAAAAATCAATTTTTATTTTCATACTTTCATTGAACTGTTTATTTTTAGAAGTTTTTCAACCTTCTTCGTTGGAGCGATCAATTCGACTACTTTTGATATTAAAAAATGTTACAACTATATCTTACACTAATACATAATGCGCTAATATATGATACGTAAGAATATATATTAATATAGAATGGAGAGGAGCAAAGAACATGAAAAATGCATCGTAAGTATGTTGCACTTGTCGCGTGGAGCTGCATTGACTTCTAAAGAAAAAGGTAAGCGAACGGAAGTTTTTCAGACGGAGTCATATGACACTGTCGAAATAGTTTTAATGTTGAGCGAGCAGCTTGTGTTGTGCAAACAATTAGTAAGAATTATGAAATGTTATGTTGATTGCCCGTTAATAAGTGCGCGCTTATATTATGTGTGCGGGTGTAAGGGTGCTGGTATCTATAACTATTAATCAAGTCTCTCTTCTGGTATTCCTTGGCTTGCTACCAGGCGACCAGAAAACAGAAGCAAGAAACATTCTTTTTATTTTCGATATGATCGTACCCCTTTCCTCTTCTGTCCTCTGCCCAACAAGCTCATCGTGAACCCTGTCTGTCTCTATCGCTATCTCATGTGCGCGCTTTAGCGCATGCGCAAGTGTTTTTTTTTTCAATACTGATTTCTGAATGAATGTGTGTAAGCAGTAGCGCATGGGGAAGTGTTTTTTAGGTCGATACAAATTTGAATGTATGTGTGTAAGCTGAAATGAAATAAATTTTGGATTTTTAATTTTTCGCTAGACAAATGACAAAAAACAACCAAACAATGTGCTTGTATTTCTGATCTTGCTACCAGGCAATCAGAAAACAAAGCAAGCAATATTCTTTTTATTTTCTGCTGTCGATATGATCTTACCCCTTTCCCTTCTCCCCGCTAGCAAGCATGCATGTGAATGAATGTGTTGTTGTTATTGTAGTCAGCTGTTAAGATTGTTTACATTTGTTGGTATAGTTAGCTAGAAATTTTCGGCGTTTTGAAGTTATTCTTATTGTAAGCTCTACAATTGCCATTTTTGCTTAATAGAATTTTTAAATAGATATTATCAATTTACGAGTTATTCAACACATAAACTGATATTACTCTCAATGTTTATATGCAATATTTTTATTACTCTTCATTTCAGTAAAGCCAATTCTTAATCAACTTTATTTTTTAATCAACAAATTCTTAATAAAAATTATTTATATCCATTTATGTACCTATATTCTCGATACAACTACACTTGAAATTTTACGCAATGCGAACAAATGTATGCGTACTATAGAGTGCTCTATGGCCGGATAGTTTATTAAAATTTTTCTTCTTTCTTTGCTAACTTGTAAAAAGGTGATTTAAGATTTTTAAAAATTAGCTGAAATAAATTCAATTAAAACATTCAAAAACCCTTTTTCCTATATAAAGTAAAAAAACAAAATTTTTTAAATTTAATTTATTCTTATTGTATTTTATTGTATACAATTTTTTTATATCGATGGCCATACGTTGACACATGGTAACTAACCATTTTTTGAAATTGATATTTTTAATATTTTTATAAAAATTTTAACCAAGCTTTTTCTTCCAAAATGACAAACAGTACATGCAATAACAATAGAGTTTAGCTACTACAGCTATATCGCACTTCCTCAGCATTAACCCATCTAAAGCCACTACCCTACCCAGTACACCAAACAATATCCCGAATTTTCTTTATACTTAATTACTTTTTCTTCTCATTTCAAAAATATTTGGTACTGATTATGTTTTAGTTTTAAAAATAAAATTGCTAATTGATTTTAATTGATTATTGTTTTTAAGTATTTTGCTTTTCCTGTAAAATTAGTGAATTTTTAGTTACGAGGTGTCAGCGTATGGCCATCGATATGCTATTATATATATACAGTTGCTGTTAATAACTTCAATTAAATTTTTATGTAAAACTTTAAAGTTAACTGTAAAAGTTAAAAAGTGTTGTGAGCACAACATTCTCAATTTTGAAGCAAAACTGAATTTCAGTTTATTTTAATCACACATTTATTTTAATCACATTTATTTTAATTTTTTTTTTTTTTAAGAACTAAACGATTTTTGCCTAGGAAGAAAATTTTCAAAATTTATATACAATTGATTTTTGCAATTAAGTAAAAAAGTAAAGGCTAAGTTTGAATAACATTACACATATTTATGATAATCATAAATGAAATAATAATAGTAACAACATATATATTTTATATAAATACATATATATATATATATATATATCTATTATATAAATTAATATAAATATATATACACATTTCGTTGACAACTACTTTCGTAAACTCTTGAAGTTCCAAAAAATAACCACTGTTTCAGAGGATTAATTTTCACTTTGAAATCAATGATATCCTTGTTTAATGATCTGTTCCAGGATCCTGAAGTGAAATTCGTTATGTTAGGTAGGATAAACCAAGATTCCCTTCAAAATTACTTTTGTGTACTTAGGTCACAGCTAGGTAACAACACCGATCCGTCCATAGGAGAATTTCAGTATCTCTCCGGACGAATATTGTCCATGGAGATCTTAACAAATAATTTTCGTAGTCGTAATAAGAATTGTGAAGAGGATAACGTAATACGAATTGTGAAGAGGATAATGACTTAATATTGGAATGGAACTGACTGCCTAAACGTTATGAGGAAACTAGTATAGAAGAAGTAAAAAAAATGTTCAGCATATAACTCCCTTAAGCCTTTTAATACCTCCCTTAGCATATAACTCCCTTAAGCCTTAAGTTGATCGATGTTTTGTTGGGTATCGCATAAAGGCAAAATTTGCTAACAAAATAAAATGCGAAAGTTGCCAAGAAAATCTTGTAAAGTTGGAGAAGTTTTCTTTCAATTCGCAAAGTTTTATTGACATCAAAAATTATAGTGACTATAGTTTCAAAGTTAATGGACTGCATAACCCACAGAAGATTACTGATGAGTTGGTGTAGCGGCCAACGAAACAGCTGTCTAGTCTGCTGGTGGTTGTTCTGTAAAGAACATTGTTGTTGTGGCAACCTGTTGCTTCATGAAATTACTTGGCATAAAGCTCAAATGTAATTCTTGAAAATTAATTTTTTTAAGAATTGCTAAAAACTAAATATAAATTAAAAATGCCACAATTTATTTTTCATGTAAAAACTGGTACGAGCCCGACCTCAGAAAATAAGATGAGTCATCTTTTTTTCAAAAAACTTCTCACGCCTTCTATGGTTTAATATCAACGAATTGTTGGTGCCAAAGAATGGAATCGTGAAAAGAAGTAAAAAAAGAGCGCAACAACAAGTCTTTGCAGAATTAATGTAGTAAATTTTTTGAACCTTTGCTTTGTGCTAAGAAGTAGAAAAACATTGCTTTTTAAATTGGAAAGCACACAACTGCAATTCCGCTTTGGTTTTAGCAGAAGGTGTGCTTATAAGATTTTCAAAGTTAATGGACTGCATAACCCACAGAAGATTACTGATGAGTTGGTGTAGCGGCCAACGAAACAGCTGTCTAGTCTGCTGGTGGTTGTTCTGTAAAGAACATTGTTGTTGTGGCAACCTGTTGCTTCATGAAATTACTTGGCATAAAGCTCAAATGTAATTCTTGAAAATTAATTTTTTTAAGAATTGCTAAAAACTAAATATAGTGACTTAAACTATATTAAAAGTATTAAAATTAGTATTAAAAGACTTGCCTTAAAAAATTCTTGCGACGAATTCTTCGAAATTTGTCAACAACATTTTTCAATTTACAAAAGCATCAGCCTGTTAATGTTTCCAATCGTATATAAACAAAAATTAAACAATAAATAAATTATGCATATATTAGATATATAATTTTGTAATTTTTGTAATAATGTTAATAATGAATATAGTTCATAATAATATAATTACAAATTTTATCATTATATACAAATAGTAATTATAGATTTTATATATATTTATATTAATATATAAGTGACATTGTTACCACTCTTTACCTTACTACTGATCCCTTTTTCTTTTGGGCAACACTCTCTGCACTAAGCTGAGCTTAGTTCAGTTGAGGATTGACCATCAATGTATATGATCTTAGTTTAATGATCAATTTATTTGAAAGTTAGAACTCTGTGAAATTATAAGTTCATTTAATAAAAAATAATAACATTTATAAAAGCAGTTAATGAAATAAATAAATTTAAAAAAAAACTTAAATAGAGTGAAATTTGTTACTTATACTAAAGTAGATACGATATGGCGATTCTGGATCAGGAGCAGGAGCTGATGACGTCACGCCCGCACCCCAGCGCCATCTATTGGGGGATTTTTGCTAAAATGTGCAAAGGTGTATGTCTTTGCTTAAAGCTATTAAAAATTGGCAAGTTTGGTGTATGTCTTTGCTTTAAGCTTTTAAAATTGGCAAGTTGCGATATGTCTTTGCTTCAAGCGTTGATCATAATTTTATACACTACATTATCGGTAGTGGTAGTCAAGCGAGTTCTTATCAGTGTTTACATGTTTTGTTTTTTCTTAACCCTCGAATAACTAATAGCAAGACTCAAATTCTGCTAGTCAACTTGCTTTGTGAAAAAATATGCATTAATATGGGTTGAAGCAATTTAGGTCCGGCGAAGGTTGAAGGGGTTAAAGAAATGTTTATAAATTTAATAAAGTCTGTAAGTATTAGGTGCGCGTATTAGATTTGAGCTTTTAAAAATTAAAAGTTTTGAGGATATGTCTTTACTTTAAGCGTTGATCATAATTTTATACACTACATTATCGGTAGTGGTAGTCAAGCGAGTTCTTATCAGTGTTTGCATGTTTTTTATTTTTTCTTAACCCTCGAATTAGTTATAGCAGTGACTCAAATTCTGCTGGTTGACTTTAGCTTAAGTGATATGACTTGCTATATGAAAATATATGCATTAATATGGGTTGAAGCAATTTAGGTACGGCGAAGGTTGAAGAGGTTAAAGAAATGTTTATAAATTTAATAAAGTCGGTAAGTATTAGGTGCGTGTATTAGATTTGAGCTTTTAAAATTAAAAGTCTTGAGGATATGTCTTTGCTTTAAGCGTTGAACATAATTTTATTTTTTAACTTGATTATCGATAGTGGCAACCAAAACGAGTGCTTGCGAGTGGTAAGTATGTGATTTGATATCAAATAAAAATTCCTAAACAGCCTCAACAACAACAACAACAATAACAATAATATCAGCACACAATAGTATAAAACAAAATTCAACCCGCTTAAAATATTTTGTTTTATCAATGAAAAAACCACAAACATCCTCAACAGCAACAACAACAACATATACAATATTAGATAATAGTAAATTGTAATAAAATGTTTGCAGCACGATATTAATATAATCATATATATTTTTTTTTTTTTTTTTGGGTGCTTTAAATTTTTAGGCAACTTGGACCCTTTAAATAATTTTAGAAATTTTAATCTTTAGTTTGCAAAACTAAAACAAACAAATCAGGTCTCATAATAAATCTCATACAAATAAAATCAATTATATTCAATTATAAAAATGGGTAAGCAAAAAGAAAAATTTTTTAGTAAATAATAATATTAATATATTTTTAATTATTATTTTCAAGAAAACAACAACAACGGCAACAACAACAATGGCAACACCAACAACGGCAACACCAACAACAACGGCAACACCACCAACAACGGCAACACCAACAACAACAGCAACAACATCAATAATTGTCGCGATGCTTTTGCGAAGCACCGAATGGAGGCCCTAAATGAGGCTGCTGAGGCTCGTCGGGACGAGCTTCAACAAATAATGGAAGGAAGGGTTCCAAAAGAACCCTTAGTTATATTCCATGAAGCTCCTGAAGGTAACTTTTTCATCAAAATTAATTTTTTAATTTATTTCTTCTTTTTATATACTTCTAGCCTCCCGCGACGCCAATATATACGAGAAAGCAATAAATGGCGCATCCTCTGGGTCCGATGAGTCTGCCTATGGGACAGACTTGTTCGATGCCGAGGGAATGGACGTATACATAAACCAGCAGCTTCATCTAGCTGAAGCTGATGAAGTGCTGGAGATGCAGTCTCGGGCTGATGTCAGCAACAGACTGTTCGAGGAGAGTCCGGTAGTTTTTTTCAAAAGATATCTGGCCCTCCTTCTAGAGTACTGTTGGGATGACAACGTGTTCGACCGACTCCAGAGGCTTATTAGCCGCTATGAGCACTCACCCAACCTTGAAAGGTTGCGTGAGTGTTCAGCTGAAGTTGTTCGACTCGAGCGTGAGGCTGTAGGGCCTCCAGGATTTTTAGCAGAGCCAGAAGTAATATTCCATCTTGCGGGAATATAAGATGTATATATATATATATATATATATATATATACATTTTTGTTTTATTTTTTTATATTTATAATCATATAAGCATTATTATTATTACGAATAAAGAGTTTTGATATCCGTGTATAAGTTTATTATTATTATTATAATTATTATTATTATTATTATTATTATTATTATTATTATTATTATTATTATTATTATTATTATTATTATTATTATTATTATTATTATTATTATTATTATTATTATTATTATTATTATTATTATTATTATTATTTTTATTATTATTATTATTATTATTATTATTATTATTATTATTATTATTATTATTATTATTATTATTATTATTATTATTATTATTATTATTATTATTATTATTATTATTATTATTATTATTATTATTATTATTATTATTATTATTATTATTATTATTATTATTATTATTATTATCATTATTATTATTATTATTATTATTATTATTATTATTATTATTATTATTATTATTATTATTATTATTATTATTATTATTATTATTGTTATTATTATTATTATTATTATTATTATTATTATTATTATTATTATTATTATTATTATTATTATTATTATTATTATTATTATTATTATTATTATTATTATTATTATTATTATTATTATTATTATTATTATTAGTATTATTATTATTATTATTATCATTAATCTTATTGTTACAAAATATTTTAACAAATAAAACAAACTAAAAATCTTACTGTTGTTGTTGTTGTTCTTATTGTTGAGACTATGTTTACTAATAAAAATAGCCAATCTAAAGTTATTAAATAAATAGCTAAACTACTTTAATAAAATATTATTTATATTGATTGTTCTTTATTTTATTTATTAGGATTTTATCAATAGGAATTTCAAACATAGATGATCACAATTTATGGTATTAAAATTTTGAAATTTATCGTAATTATAGCTAATGTTTTGGCCTAAATATTTAATTATTTCTTTTGGAGGATGCAAATTTTCAAAGCTATCGAAGTATTCAATTTGGTTCTTGTTTTTCCAATATGCTACCGAATGTGTTCCAGGTCCATTTGAAGTATCTAGATTGATTATTCCACATTCTTTTTTAAGCGGTTTCTTTGGAAGAGTGTCACACATAAACACTCCTCTGAAATTTGGAATGTTTTTGGCATATTTTATCAAATCTACATCAGAAAGAGCTCTTTTGGGTAGCTTCATTAAAAATTTTGTTGATAAGGTTTTAAATAAAGTCCAAATCCTTTTTTATACGGTTTTAGAAACATGCCTTTGCCCATTGCAATAGACTCCATTTTATTATTATGTCGTTTTGCTTCATTCAATTGCTCTTTTCCAGCTTTAACTGCATTGATTGCTTTTGTAACGCCAGATACTCCACCAGCTAGACCACCAAGAGCACCCAGGGCAGCGAATATAGGTGCGAGCGGAAGAAAGCCTCCAGATTTAGGTAGAGGTATTACTCGAGGTGTCTTAATCAGAGTTTTTTTCCCCTTAAAAATATTGTTTACAACTTTTCTTGAAATTTTAACAGCATCATCTACATTTTTAGTTTTCTTAATTTTCATTTTAGCACTTTTTAAGGCATGTCTAAATAAGCGATGTCCATTTACTTGAGGAGATCTCTTTGTTTTACTGTTAACATTGCCCATACCAAATTTTGTTTTCAACTTCATTGCGTTAGTGACAAGCCAAGCGTTTGATTTTTCAGCAATACTACTATCACTTGTGTTAACCCTTTGCCAAGCCTTTTCAGCCAAGATTCTATCAGCAGTATGTCTTTTTTCCAAATCTTTGTTGTTTGCGTATACTATATCGTGTTGTCTGCAAGCGGTATCCAAAAGATTAATTCCTTGATCACCTCTAGCTAATCGCTTCTTTAATTTTGTACCAGGTCCACAAAATTGATATCCAGGTAAATGAAATTCAATCGGAAGTTTGTCTATTAAATTCAGAATACCTTTTCCAATGAAGGATGGACGAAGACTGATTGTCTTTTTATAAATAATTGTCATTAGTATTTGTACTTTTCCGAGCAGAAGTTCAAAGTAAAGTGATGCAAAATTAATAAAAACGAACTAATTATATAAGATATCATGTAGTAGTTTACATAATGCGGTTCTTAAAGCAACATAAAACACTTGACGTAAAGAATATTGATAGCAAGTTAAATGCATCAAATAGATTGCGACATAGTTCATTACTACCGAACTCTATTCGGAGTCTTATTGTGGGCCCGTATAATTGTGGAGAAACCAATGTGATGATAAGTCTTATTGAAAGTCCCAATGGTTTGAAATTTAAAAATATTTACTTATACTCAAAGTCAGCACAACAATAAAAATATCAATACTTGGAGCGTCTAATTAAACCTATTAAAGAAATACATTTTTCAATATTTTCTAATAATGATGACGTCATAGATCCAGATAAAGTACAACCAAACTCAATATTTATATTCAACGATGTAGCTTGTGAGAAGCAAAATCATATACGGTCTTACTTCTGAATGGGTCGTCATAAAGACGTTGAGAGCTTTTACTTATGTCAAACTTATACACGGATACCAAAACACTTGATTCGTGATAATGTTAATATGATTATAATGTTTAAACAGGATGAAATTAATACAAGACACATTTACAATGATCATGTTGGTTCTGATATGTCTTTTAAGATTTTCCATGACTTATTTTCAGAGTGTTGGAGAGAAAAATATGGATTTTTAGTCATTAATAAAGATGATCCTATAAATAATGGTAGTTATAGAAAAGGATTTAATGTTTTTATTAGCTTATAAAAGAAACAGTATAGATATTTAAATAACAGTACAACAACAACTGCTAAACTGTTCACACTAAACTGCTAAACTGGAGCTATATACTGTTTAAACGACCAACTTTCAATATGAATAAGAAAACAAACCTTGTTAATAATCTTATTAAAACTAGAAATATTTTGAAAAAGAAATATAAAAGTCTTCAGCTCGGAGAAGTTGCAAGTGATAAGCTTTAGGAAGAAACTTTTAAACCTATATCAAAACCATTACAGGAAATAATTCAATCAACTAATAAGAGAAAGATAGTTAAAAATGAAAAGTATTCAGATAATTCTTTTAAGGATAATAAAATTGCTACCAGCACACAATTTAAAAAGAGCAAGCATGATTCTAATACATTTTCTCCAAGCTTTGATAGCAAGCAAATCGAGAAAAGTTCATCAGCATTTAAATCATTTGATGTTCGTAATGACGATGATGATGATGATACTCATTATGATGATAATGCTTATAATGGTATGGAAAATGACGATGTCACTATTGCAATAAATCCGAATCAAAGTATTCAATATGATTTATCAAAAGTTATTTTTAGCAAATTCGATAAAACCTACGGTCCCCACAAGGATAAAAATCAGATATGGAAACTGGGCAATGAACCAATTACTTTTGATTCAACTAATATAACTATAGGTAATTCAAAATGGGCCTTCACGCCAGGTTTATATGAACTATTAGTTTACAAGGAACCAATCAGTTTTAATGAAACAGATTTAAATACTTATAATCAAGTATTAGAGATGACTAATGCTCATAAACGGAATAACAATACAATGAGCAAATTAAAGGAAATCGATCAAAAAAATATACAACGATTATTAGAAAATTATTTAAAGAAAAAGTTCATAGAGGTAAAGGTTTGATGATGAAGTTGAATACCCAAAAGTCAAATTATATATATTGGGATGACCCAAACGAACTAGTAGATAGATTACGTCTTTTGTTATCGTCATCAATAGCTGGGCACTCAAATCATAATAACGAAATATACTCAATTATTGAAGAATTGAGAGAAGGAAAAATTATTATATAAATAGCCTGCAAAATATATAATCATCAATATTTATAAAATGTCTGTCGACAAGTTTGGACATTATATGGGTAGCTCTGAAAGATATCAAAACCCACACACCAAGATTCATTTAGATAGCGATCGCCATTTCAACTTTAACTCACGTAGGATAAAAAATATTGCTAACCCTGTATTAGAAAACGATGCTGTTAATAAAGTTTATTTAAAAAGTTATTTTGGTGAACAAAAGAAACAATTGGACACATTGATGTTATATGTGTGTCTGAAACATGGTTCTGTAGTGATGTCATAGATTCTTTATGTAGTATTAAACATTTTAACCTTTTTAGAAACGATAGGCCTGATAAGAGGGGCGGTGGAGTAGCAATTTACTGCCGAAGTACCTTGAGTGCAAAACTGATTAAAAAATCAGTAAAATCAAATGTTGAATTTATAAATATTTGCATCTTTGACAACAATACGAAAATTTTCCTGTCTTGTGTTTATAATCCAAGTAAGTTAAATAGTTTAGATTCATTCTTCTCCGATGTGTCTGATTTGTCTATAGATTTTAACCATTTTATTATATGTGGCGATTTTAATATTAATATTCTACATAATGATAGTCTCACTCGTTCCTTGTTTGATAGTATTGCGTCCGTCGGTCTGTCAGTTGTTAATGATACCATACCTACCCGATTTTCATCTAGTGATAGTCCTAGTCTTCTTGATTATTTTATAATGTCTGATGTTTCTTCTGTCTTGTTGTTTGATCAGATATACTTTGTATCTGATCATGATCTAATATTCTGTACACTTGACATATCTTTATCGCGTTCTATAACTTCTAACGTGTTTTCGTACTATGACTTTAAGTCCATTGTTATGGCAGATCTTTTTCACGATGTATCTCTAATTCCTTGGAATCAGGTTTGGCTTAGTCCAACTGTTGAGGAGAAGTTGGCGATTTTCTCAAATTATGTCAATACTCTTTTCAATAATAATGTTCCTATTAAAACTGTCACCATAAAAAATGTGTCCTGTCCATGGTTTACAAGTCAGGTTGAGTATGCTTTAAAAAAGCGAAACAAGCTGCACAGTATATCGAGAAAAAATCCTACGCCTGACAAATGGGAAAATTATAGGTGTGCTAGGAATGCTGCTGTTTTGACAATGAGGAATTCAAAAAGAAATTATTGTTCTGCTAAGCTTAAGACATCTCTCCCTTCTAAGGTCTTATGGAATAATTTGAAGAAGCTTGGAATATGTGAAAAACAAAGCTATGAATGTCGTATTGGCCCAGATATTCTCAATGATTTTTTTCTATCTAATTCTTCAAACTTTCAACATGATTTTTACGAATTTTCTAGTCCCGCTGCTGAACAAATCTTTGAATTTACTTGTGTAAGTGAAGCTGACGTAGCAAGGTCCATTATGAATGTTAAATCGAATGCGGTTGGTGACGATGGAATTAATATAAAATTTATAAAACTTATTGCTGGTCAAATTCTTAGCCCTCTTACACATATTTTTAACCATTGCCTCACTACTTCGTCATTTCCTGATTCTTGGAAAATCGCTACTGTCACGCCTGTGTCAAAACATAACACTGCTTCCGAGCCTAAGGACTTCCGGCCCATAAGTATTCTGTCGTCACTATCTAAGGTCTGTGAAGCTCTTATGGCTGAACAAATGTCAGTTTTCCTGACGAATAATAATCTTCTCTCTCCACTTCAATCTGGATTTCGTGCTGGCCACAGCTGTTCAACAGCTACAGTAAAAGTACTTGATGATATACGGTGCTCCTATGATAATAGTTTAGTCACATTGTTATGTTTGCTTGACTTCTCGAAAGCGTTTGATACGGTGAATCACGCACTTCTTTGTCGTAAACTTAAACATATTTATGGATTTTGTGAAAGTGCTGTTAATTTGTTAAAAAGTTACTTGACCAACAGATCTCAAAGGGTTAAGGTGAACAATAGATTCTCACAGTATAAGTGTATTGGCAGTGGGGTCCCCCAGGGGTCTGTTCTTGGCCCTCTTCTATTTTCTGTGTTCATAAATGACATTTTTCTTAATTGCAAGTATTCCAGAATGCACGCATATGCTGATGATGTACAACTTTACTTATCTAGTAGGACTAGTCTTTTAGAAGACTTGGTATGCAGAATGAATGAGGATTTGCTTTGTATAAACCAATGGGCTCAGAGAAATGGTCTCCAGTTAAATGCACTAAAATCTTATGTGTTGCCCATTTGCAAAAACAAAATTTGCTTTGAGGATATCCCTAAACTATTTATAGGTGACATGAACATAAAACTAGTTAGAAGTGTGTGTAACCTAGGTTTTAACATTAATTGTACTCTCACATGTACTAACCACATAAACAGCGTTGTTCGTAAAGTATATTATATCTTGCGTAATCTAAGGATGTCGGCTGAGTATACACCTGTTGATACAAGGAGAAAACTGGTTATTCAACTAGTTCTTCCCGTGATCACGTACTCTGAACATGTATATAGCAAGCTGGACTCACGGTCTCGGCTTAAATTAGAAATTGCATTTAATCATGCTACCCGTTATGTTTATGGACTACGGAAATTCGATCACTTGGCTCAATTCAGGAATAGTATACTTGGTTGTGATATAATTAGTTATCTTAATGCCAGAAATTGCATCTTTCTTCACAAATTAATCAAATTAAAAAAACCATCATACCTATATGATAAATTACAGTTTAGTCAGTCGCTCAGAAGTCATATGCTCAATTTGCCGAATTTTAACTTCTTAAACTCTACAAGGCTATTTTTTATTAATGCTGTCAGGCTATGGAATGCGTTACCAACAAACTTAAAATCAATTGTCGGATATGAACGCTTTAAGAATGCCACAATTGCACATTTCTCACAGAGCATATTGTAAATTATCAGTTTATTTGCCTCTATATCTATCTCTTTAATAATACCTTTCTTCAATTCTCTCTTAATTTTGTCTTCTTCATTTTTTTTTTCCTTTTTGCAAAACTCATTCTTTCTAATTTAATTCTCCAAAATTTTTACTTATAATAATAAATCCTTTGATTTTCCTTTTCTTTAAATTCAAATGTCAATTTTTCATGTGATTTAACTTACAATTATGTTTGATTTACAATTTTAGAATATATATATTGTTTCTTATTTATTTATATAATGTAATTGCTCTGTTATTAAGCCTTTGTACTTTAAAAGAACATAGTTCTTAATGTACTTATACCATGTATCAGTAAATTACAAATAAATTAAATTACAAATAAATTACATTATATGAGGAGGGAATTAATAAGATGAGAGAACATTTTACCAAATTAATACAACAACAGAACGTATCGCATACAACAAAACTCTTAGACTTAGAAGCAGTACTAACGGATTTAACCCAAGATCAAAGTAATCTCAACAAATCATTAGAGGAGATAAAATCAACGCTTACATACAAAATTGATGTAGCTGAAGAACGACTTTTAAGAAAAATAGCAGATTATGAGTTTTTAGATGAGAAACTAAATCGTGTTGAAAGGAATTCACCAGCAGAAGCTCTTAAACAAGTGTGGTCTAAGGTGGCAGCTAGAGATGGAGAGGTGGAAGCTTTTAAACGAATAACAACCGCTGAAGACACTAGAAATGGACAAACGGCCAGTAGTGCAGGAGGTTCATAAGCAAGCACGCAGAAATTTCATAAGACGACGAGTGATAACCAAGGGAATAGACGATCTTTGGCAAGCAGATCTTGTTGAAATGGGTGCTTATTCAAAATATAATAAAGGGCATCGGTTTATTTTAACGGTAATAGATACATTTTCAAAGTTTGCTTGGATTCGTCCCGTAAAATCTAAATTCAGCGAAGACATTACTAATGCAATGAACTCAATTCTTTTACAAAAGAGAATTCGAAAAAACTTGCAAACAGATAATGGTAAAGAGTTTTATAATAAAACATTCCAAAACCTTATGAAAAAACATAATATTAATCACTATTCTACATATAGTATCATGAAATCATCTATTGTAGAACGATTTAATAGAACTATAAAAGGAATGATGTGGAAAAATTTAGTTTGCAAGGAAATTATCAGTGGATAGATATATGTAAGGACTTAATTAACCAATATAATAGTCAAAAGCATAGAACTATTGGAATGATGCCAAAGTCCGTTAACGCAGGAAATGAAAAATCTATACTTAAACGTGCTTATAATCATCCTAAAGTTTTCAAAAATGGTAAACTTAAAGTTGGAGACTACGTTCGAATTAGCAAATACAAGCATATTTTTGCAAAAGGATATACCCCAAACTGGACAACTGAAATTTTTAAAATTCGCGATATTCAGAATACAAACCCTGTAACTTATTTATTAAACGACTATCAAGGCAATCCAATTATCGGAGGGTTCTATGAACATGAAGTATTGAAAACACATTTTCCGAATACTTACTTGTGTACGATGTTTTTTAGTTTATTTAGTTTATATCACTTATCACGAGGAAAGCCTGTCGTGATAAAGTGTTTGGTGTTTTTAGAGCGCACCAACGCTCAAGACAATATGGCTAGAAAGCCACGCTTATTTTTGAGAAACTAAAAGAATAATTTTTAGCTAAAGAGCCAAGTTTCACATTCAGATAGAATCTGGTCTTTATTTGTTATACTTCTGGTATTTATATTAAAAATAACATTATTTTTCTTAACCTAGCTTACCCACTATTTCCAAGACTCCTCCTTAATTTCCAATATTTTCAAATTAAAAATTGATATTCTATTATCGACCAATCATTTTTACTTTAATAAAAATCCTCATATTTCCCCTCAAATTCATAATCATTGTTAATTGTGTTTACCAAATTAATAGCCTTGACTTCAACATGTCATCGGCACTAGTTCAAGTCTTTAGCTTGTTGTTGTTGTTGTGTTTTTCATGCAAATGCATTTGTAACACAACACCCGCTGCCGCGATTATGCTTGAGGCATGCTAGTGGCCCAAGCGTAAAGGGTGCTAAGCGCATTGAAAAGAATTCGAGTTAAACGTTTTGTTTACGTTAACATTTTGGAGTTTATGAATTTGTCTAAATAATTTTGTTTATGATTTTTAGATTTTACTGTTGGCATATGTTGGTCGATTGTACTTACGTAATATGTTAGTACACTACACCCTCACCCTTAAGCGAAAATTTACTTGCAAAGATAAATTTTTAAGATGTCGGAGTTTTGGAAGAGGATATCATTATGTCATAAAAATAAATTTCAATTTATACAATTCTATTTCTTAGTAAGTTTAATGATATATGTAGTAATTTATATAATGCAATATTTGACCTATTATTAGTTTGACTTCTTTAATTTAGTACTTAATTATTTCGTTCGTACAGTTCGTTCGTAAATTCAGTTCCTCTGTCAGATTTTAAATATTTGAAAAATCCGTACTTTAAGATAAATTGTTCTACTAGTGTTTGGGCTATTGTTTTTGCATCCTTTGTTTCAATTGGGTGTGCAATAACAAATTTTGTCAGTTCACATTGCATAGTCAATATGTATCTAAATTCGTTTGAGATTTTTAATGGTCCGACAGTGTCAATTGATATTGTTTCAAAACTTGTGTTCGGAGTGTCAGTTATTGTCATTTTTTCTTTAATGTGTCTAGTCTGTTTATTACGACTGCAATGTATACATTTGTTTATATAATGTTTTACCATTTGGCGCATATGTTTCCATACATAGCGTTGTTTTAGTTTAATGATTGTTTTTCTAATACCGAAATGTCCTCCTTGTGGCGTGTCATGGTATTCTTGTATTATCTTGTGTTGCATGGTTTTGTTTGTAATTCTTTTTGGGGCTTAAAATATCATTATTTTTAGCGATTCTTTATTATTTTTATTTATTTTCTGCTGCAGCATGTTATAAATTCTCTTAAATTCTTCTTTTTGTATCATTTCAAATATAATATCTTTTTTTTATCTAGCGCTAGTTCTTTTATATTCAATTTATTCATTTTAGATACTAATTTCTTCAGAATCGGCTCTAGAGTCGCTGAATCATCATTAGATCTTGCATGCATATTTTTGTTATCTTTAATTATTTTTGATGATAGCTTCATCGATGTCGAATCTGGATTCGTCGACTTATTGCTACATCGCACGTGCACAATATGCTTTATTACTTGGATACTAGTATCATTATTATTTATATTGTCATTGTCATTGTTCTTAGTATATCCGAATCTATCTTTATTCGGGATAGTGCATCGGCATTTGTATTTATTTTGCCTTGCTTGAATATTATCGTAAAATCGTAATCAGATAAGTCTAATCTGATTCTTGTCATTTTTGATGATGGGTTCTTATGAGAAAAAAGTGAAACTAAAGGTCTGTGATCTGTATCTACTATGAATTTTTGTCCGTACAAATATGGTTTGAAGAAATTAATCCCCCAGTGTATTGCTAAAAGTTCATTTTCTATAATTGGTTTATTTATGTCATGTTTTTGTAAACTCTTGCTTGCATAAGATATAGGTAAGTCTTGTCCAATTTCACCTTGTGATAATACGGCTCCTAAGGCGTAGTTTGATGCGTCAGTGGTTAAAATTAATGTTTTCGAAAAATCTGGATATTGTAATATAGGTGGTTCTATTAATTTTTGTTTAAGTGTCTCAAACGCTGTTTGACATTGTGTTGTCCAATTGAAAGTTTGGTTCTTTTTAAGTAAATTTCGGTGTTAGCTTATTAATTCTTATTTCTGTTTCTGTTGTATTTAATATTTTTACGTGACATATTCCTGTTGATGGAACTATAGAATTTGCTATAAATACTCCTGTTTGAATTTCTTCATTCAAAATAACGCTATCCTGATCTAAGGTTAAATTTATTGGTGCAATAATTTCTGTTCTGGGTGGTATTCTGATTATATTAAATGCGTTTTTATTTAAGTATAAAGGTGTTACTATTTCGTTGTCGTTTAGTATTATAGTGAGTGTATGTGTTTCATAGTCAATTTTACACAAATATTTTGATAAAAAGTCTCTACCTAAAATACCGTCAGTGTGAATTGGGAAGTCATTGTCTACGGCTTGAAAAATATGTTGTATATTAAGGTTTTGTCAATTGAGTCCCAACTTTATTGAGCCTAAAGTGAAAGTTTCTTCCTCTGTTATACCTGTTAATTTACATTTTTCTCTTGTCATCAAGTCTATATCATTATTTATATTTTCAATTTTGCAGATTGAAATATCTGCACCCGCATCGATTAAAAATTTCAAATTTTTATTTGTATTGCTGCATGTTACTTTTATATAGTTTGTTGTATTATCCGATATTTTGTATATTTTTAATTGCGCTTTCCCGGATGATCTTCTCTGTCGATCTCCGAGCGATCGTCGTTTCCCTGGTCTTCATTAGTAAAAACGTACATTCTGTTATTATAATTTTTATTGTTAAAATTTCTGTTGGTGTTGTTATCAAAATTGCCTCTTTGCGTATTTTGGCTATTATTTCTTTGGTTATTATTTCTAAAATTGTTTCGATTGTTATTAAAATTTTGATTGTTATTATTTTGGTTATGTCTGTATGCGTTGTTGTTATGCGGTCGTTGCATAAATGTATTATTGTTTCTGTTGTTTTGTAGTCGTGTATTATAGTTTCTGTTATATTGTTGTCTACTGTAGAAGTTATGATAATTGGTTGTGTTATTATAGTTTTGTCGTCTAGTGTTCGGGTTGAATAAAGTCTTTGTTCTAAAATACAACAATTGGTTATTTGTTTTTATATTTTTTTCTAGTTCTAACGCTAGATTTGTTGCTTCTATTATTGTTTTAGGTTGAGCTGCAAAGATTGTATTCCTTAGATCGTCATTTAGACCATTTTTAAAAATTGTTAATGCATAGGATTCATTCATTTTCATGATTAAATCTTTTTGTTGATTGTTACTATCGGTAGGTAATTCATTTATTTGTAAGTTGTTTAATTCAGATGTAAGATTTAATAGTTTGTCTTTAAAATTTGATACTGTACCGTTTCGTTGGGTCAGTGTAGATAGTTGTGTATGTATTTGTGTAGTCGTTAAGTTGCTTTTAAATGAATTTGTGAGAGCGAGTTTAAGTTTATCGAATGTGTCTATATTTGCTGTATGGCCTAGTGTTGTTTTTACATTATTGTTTAGTTTTACATTGATTACAATGTTTATTAATTTTTTCTTATTTTCTGGCGTAGTGTAAGTGCTGTCTAACAGTTCTACTAAAGTTAAGAATGCGTTTAATTCCTTGTAGTTTCCGTTGAAAATCGGGATGGTTTTCAAAATGAGTTCTATATTCAGTTCCGTCATTGTTAATTTGTTTTCTTTATCTATTTTGTGATTTAACAAAAGATTCTTCGTTTCGTTTAGTAATTTTTGGAATTGATCATTCAATTCATATGCCTCTAGTTTGTTTAAAGATTCGGAAGTTTTATTGAAATGTAATTTATATCGATCTAGATATTGTAGCTTTAAGTCGATTGTTTCTGATTTATTTATATTTTCTATTGAAAGATTTTTTTATATTTTGTTTTATTTTTAGAACTTCGTTAAAGATTTCTAAAAGTTCTTCCATTAATAATTTCATTTTTGTTTAGATTGGTTTACGATTTACTACAATTTCTACAAAATAATTGTGAATTATATTCATTGAAATCAAATTTACTTAATTTAACTTTACATATGTTGCATCTGAAACATTTTTGATGCCAATTGTTATTTTCGTATGAAAAATATATTATTTTTCCGATGTCAATTATATTGTGAGTACATGCTGTGCAATGTTTATTAAACAAAATACCGTAACAGCCTTGATATTTGCATAGTGTTGCTTTCTTCATGACTTTGATTTGATTTTTTTTTTTTTTTTTTTTTTTTTATTGAATTTGAATTTAGAATTTAATTATTGACTTTAGCTCTAACATTATGTTTCCTTATATATTGTTTACAATATTTATTGATTCTATAGATAATATAAGCTAATAATGCTATTACTCCTAAAGTTATTAACACCGTCCAACCTATTTGTTGTATGTGGTTGGTCGTAACATTCGATCCAATGTTATTGTCTATATTCTCATTTATAATTATTCTTTCTTTATTTTCGTTATTAAACATTGCTAATTCTTTATATAAATAAGTTATATTAGGTACTTGTATCATATAATATCTTTATTATCTTTAATGTGCATTTTGTGAATTTATTGAAACATTTATCATTATATATTTTTATTGAGAAAATGATAATTGATAAAAATTTACATATTATTTACTAACATTTTTTTTTTGTTTTTTTTTGTATAAAATTATTATTAAGAAAAATTTACATTTTGTTTTTTTTTTTATTTGTATAAATTAATTGTTCTGTTTTTACTTTTTTTAATAATTCTTTTTTTTGTTTTTCGTCTGTTGTTATCCTTATTATTCTAAATAATTCAGCTACTCGTTGTTTTGCTTTAACTATTTTTCCCGATCGTGGTCTTTTTACTGTTGAGACTGGTGGTTGTGTTGGTATTTGATTTTGTTTTCTAATTTTTGTCCTCTTTTTGTATTCACTTATTGTTAATGGTTTTGGACCGGCGTTGCTCAGGTTGGTTGGAATGTATATTGATATCAGTTCTGTTATTCGCTCTGGTTGGTATTCTTCAGTAGTATCTTCTTGAGGATTATATTCTTTTGAGTTTGGAAATGTATAATTTTCCCACTTAGAGAAAATGTCGTTTATTTCATCGATTGTTGTCATATTAGAAAATTTCAGGTCTATAGTGGCAGGATCGCCATGTACGATGTTTTTTAGTTTATTTAGTTTATATCACTTATCACGAGGAAAGCCTGTCGTGATAAAGTGTTTGGTGTTTTTAGAGCGCACCAACGCTCAAGACAATATGGCTAGAAAGCCACGCTTATTTTTGAGAAACTAAAAGAATAATTTTTAGCTAAAGAGCCAAGTTTCACATTCAGATAGAATCTGGTCTTTATTTGTTATACTTCTGGTATTTATATTAAAAATAACATTATTTTTCTTAACCTAGCTTACCCACTATTTCCAAGACTCCTCCTTAATTTCCAATATTTTCAAATTAAAAATTGATATTCTATTATCGACCAATCATTTTTACTTTAATAAAAAGCCTCATATTTCCCCTCAAATTCATAATCATTGTTAATTGTGTTTACCAAATTAATAGCCTTGACTTCAACATGTCATCGGCACTAGTTCAAGTCTTTAGCTTGTTGTTGTTGTTGTGTTTTTCATGCAAATGCATTTGTAACACAACACCCGCTGTCGCGATTATGCTTGAGGCATGCTAGTGGCCCAAGCGTAAAGTTAAACGTTTTGTTTACGTTTACGTTAACATTTTGGAGTTTATGAATTTGTCTAAATAATTTTGTTTATGATTTTTAGATTTTATTGTTGGCATATGCTAGTCGATTGTACTTACGTAATATGTTAGTACACTACACTTGATTGAGAAGGTTTTTAAAACAAAGGGACAACAAGTTTACGTTAAATGGCTTGGATTTTCTAATCATCATAATTCTTGGATTAATAAAGATGAACTACAGCAACAATACAATTAAATACTTATCTTTACTTGATATATAACTGAAAACCTATACTTAATAAAGAAAAAATTTTGTTTTTTTAATAATAACGTAATAATGAAAATTGTATTAACTTTTTATTGAAATTTTGTTCAAAGAATGTTTTTTTTTTTTAAATTGATGTTTTAAAAGATGTTTTTCTACTACACATGAATCATCTGCTTCATCGTCTTCTCCAGAACTTTCATATAAGTTGTTGTTGTTGTTGTTATAGAATATATTTCCATTTTCCTTCTTCTTCTTTTTAACGATTAAGGAAAATACACCATGCATGTCTTTGGTTTTCATTAGAACGTGTAATGTTTCATTTAAATAATCCATCTGATTCTTAGTAATAATCAGAAATCTTCTCAGTAAATTAATGTGGAATTCCTTATTAACAAGACATCTAATACTTTCACCATATTTTGAATCTATTCTCTCGATTCTGCTAACTTCATATGGTACGTTTACTTCCATATCCTTGATGGGTAAGTATTTAATATTAGGATTTTGGAAAAGAATTTTTAAGCTTGCTTTCATCATTTTTTCTTTAAACTTTACACCGCGATAGATATTTTTATACTGATTCTCGAAATTTAAAAAATGTACTTATTAAGCATAGTATATTTTATTATTATTATTATTTGGCGAGTTCTTATCAGTTGCGGTTTTTGTTTTTACATCCGGTTATTTATTAATTTCTTAGCAATTCCCGTAACCTTAAACTGTACATAAAAAAAAAAATTCCTTAAAATGTCTGAGAAATTTTGTTATTCAAAAACATATTTCTTATCAGTTGCGGTTTTTTGCATCCGGCTATTTATATATTTTTAACCAAAACGCGTATAAAATATTACGAAATGTCTGAGAAATTTTGTTAATCAAAAATATATTTCTTATCAGTTGCGGTTTTTTTTTTTTTTTTGCATCCGGCTATTTATATATTTTTATTCAAAACGCATATGAAATATTACGAAATGTGATGAAATTATAGGATATATATCAAGAGAGAGAGAGAGAGAGAGAGAGAGAGAGAGAGAGAGAGAGAGAGACGCAAAATATAAATAGAGAAAACTATGATAAGAAAGAGTTAGTTGTTGTATTACATTCTTCATTAAATATGTATTGGAGACAACTTTTAAAAAGTCATGATAAATACTGTACTTGTCATGCTCAGTGGAAAACTTTCCAAATAATAAATGTCATCGTTTTAGATATTATTTTGCAGGTGTTTCTATCCGCAGAAGGAGGGATTAGAACACAAATATTTTCTCTCAGTAGAGGACAACAAATGCCCCCAAACCTTCCAATATTCGAATTCAGTCATAATCAACATATAAAAATTGAAGTTACTGTCGGTATGATATCGCTAATTGGAACAGTCTATGAAGGTATAAATGTATAAAGATATAAATGTATATTCATACAAACCCGGGTGTGTTTTCCGAGAAATAGATGGTTCTTTTGGAGGTATAGACAGAAAATATATAAGTAAAGTAGGAATCCCTGTAAACCGACTAACCCCATCACCATCAACGAATATTAGTCAACAAAAACCACCCACCTCAAAAAAAAGAAAAACTTTTGATGATGATAGTGAAATTTTAAAAGTAGGGGGTGGTGGTGGTGGTGGCGGTAGCAGTGCAGTTGACAGCTCATTTGAAGGAGAAGATGATGATAAGTATTATTAAATTAGACTATAAATACGAGTAACAATTCTTATCATGCAATTTAAAAATATTCCGTTGACAAAAGAAGACAACTATTAAGAAAAAAAAAATAAAAATGAAAAATAATTTCATCATATTACTTACATATTTTTGTATTGTCCAAGTATTTTCAGCTGCAGTACCTATTGATTTGAGCGAAAATGAATTTAAAAATACAGAGTTTGCTGTAAAATTACCTAATAATGATAATGTAAGCATACAACTGGATTTCAAACTTTTAAAGTTTAGTAAAGATTTACTTGAAAACAGAAGTACAACCTAAGTCAGTTGGAGAGGAAGAGTTGCATTCGCCTAGGGATCAATCGTTTACAGTGGATGAAGCTATTTTACAGGCATTTTCAACTGCAATACAAAGATAATATTAAATTGAGAATCCGTTGTACATATGACAGCAATTACTTGAAGCGTTTATTAAATATTTCGTGTTTTGAATATCGTCAAGTTGAATACGAGAGATTTTTGAGTAATGGTGAAATTGAGGTGGTTACTCAGGATGATACTACTTTCCGCTCAGATATGACATTAATCAACATTCAAGATTATAAACATGACTTGGAAATAGAAATATCTTAAATTTTTATAAAAACAGTTATAAATTTACCGTTGTCATGTTAAGAGGTTCTAACTCTAAAAAAAAAAAAAATGAATAACGAGTTTCGTGCTAAATTTTTGAAAGATTTCTTAAGCGAAGAAATACTTTTATGGCCTGAACACAAGATTACTTTACAAAAATTAAAGGATCGATTCGATGAATATGCATTATATAAGATACATACGTCAAAATTTGGTGATCATTATAACAATTGTGAATGGTCAAGAGATGAAGTAACTTGCGGTCCTGATACTTGTGGGTGCTCCTCTATATATATGTGATGACGCATTGGGTATAATAAACTTTTATTATAATATAAAAGCTCAAATTTTAACAAATTTCTTTCAGTTAACCTCGTGATAACATCGTGATAACGTTAAACGCCAATGTCTGACGAGAGAATTTTAGTTCTAGACGTTCAAGGTTTCTACATAAATAATGATTTTAATATAAAAGAATTGAGTATTTCAGTAGATAATGACTCACAAGTTCAAACATTTATAATTAAACCACCTTTTCAATTAACATCTCTGTTAACAAAGGAACAAGTTTTATATAATTGGCTTTATAGAAATCATCATGGATTAAAATGGGAAGATGGCGATTCAACTTTATCAAATATTATAGAATATTATAAAACATATATTAATGATAAAAATTTTATTTGTTATGTTAAAGGCTTAGAAAAAATTAAATGGCTTAAAAAATTGTTTCAAGACGACAATATTATTTATTATAACTTGGATGATTTAAACTGTCCAAATTTAAAAATTTTATATCAAAATGATCAATTAATACATGTTTGTAGCTACCATAAGAAACATTTTACATGTGTTGAAAAGAATGTATTGCTCTTGAGAAAGTTTATAAATAAAAAATTAAAATTATAAAAACAATGTTATCATTTAATACTTAAACCAAATTAAATAAATATCGATCGTCAGTTCATAACGCATACTCGTCATGTCTATAACAATCTCTTTAAACGGAACCACGCCAACTCTTACTGGAAAATATTTTCCACCAATTGAATTTGCTACAAAATATGTCTGCGGGCTTGTAGACTTTGTAACGTTTCATTCTATACCCAATGTAGACACCGACAATAATTTATTTCATATCGGTCCTCACACTATTACAATACCTGTTGGCTCATATGAATTTGAAGATATTAGATTTTTCTTGGAAACGGCCGTAAGAGACATTGATAAATCAATTTTCCTAGCAATTGAATCGAACAACAACACTCTTCAAACTGAAATTGAATCCTCTTTAGATATAGATTTTTCAAAACCGAACAGTATAGGACAGCTACTAGGATTCAGTAAAAGAAAATTGCTAATAAATGAGTTACCGTATGAGGACTTTATCAAAGTGATTAATATAGAGCCGTTACAAAATATAGAAAAAGCAAAATACTCGTATATGCATGTAGACCAGTCAGTTAATAGGAAAAAATTTGTCTCTGATTTACCTTTAAATATTACAAATATAAACACAGTCCGTATTGAATGCAACTTAACCATAGGATCATATATTAACAGCACACCAGTTCATACTATTCACGAATTTCCTCTCAATGTTGCACCTGGCTATAAAATAAATGAGAAACCTCAAAATGTCATTTATTTACCTGTCAACTGTCAACAAGTAAACAACATTACTATTAGAATCTTAAATCAAGACGGTGAGCTTATAAATTTTCGAGGAGAAAAAATTTCAGTAAGACTTCACTTTAAACCAGAATAAAAAAAAAAATGATTATTTATAATAAAAGCATAATTCAGAAAGGATTTCTAGTTAGTCCTTCATCAACGCTCGACCGAGTCTATACAAAAAAGAAATTATTGACTGCAGCTAATAAAGAATATTTAAAATCCTTGGGACTTAATCTACAATCAAGAACGAGATATTAAATGTCCTTCAAAAACCAATATATGATGAGAGCATTATAAAGTGGGAATATCATAGTTACTCTCCATATTTGAGGTCCTTCAACAATAACGATGAAATTCGTATACCAATTCAAAATCAAGACCTTTTTGTCCTACCAAGTGAGAGTATGATTTACATTCATGGTTCTATAGTAAAAAAGGAAGGAGGAAATGATGTGGTAACAACAGGCGTAAAATTTAAAAATAACTTTGTTACATATCTGTTTGATGAAATTCGATATGAAATTAATGGTTTTAAAGTTGATCGTACACGCAATCTTGAAATTTCATCCACCATGAAAAATTTCGCATCATTAAGTGTGGTTGAAAGTGATACATTAAGAAACGCTGGTTGGGTTCCTGATGAAAATTTTACGTTAGAAAAATCTCATTTTAGGTGCTGTGTGCCATTAAAAATGTTGCTGGGTTTTGCTGAAGATTATACTAAAATAATATTAAATTCGAAGCATGAGCTTATCCTTCAACGTTCATCATCTAATGAGAGGTCATTTCATCCTAATAATGCAACAGATCAATTAAAATTTACTATATTAGATATAGTATGGAAAATGCCTCACATACAACTATCGGACTTTGCAAAATTGGAAATGTACAAAATAATTAACAACAAAAATCCTATATTAATGCCATTTCGAAGTTGGGACTGTCATGTAAATCCAATGCTACCAAAGAGTACAAAGGTTTTATGGAATGTAAAACTAGCTCCGCAAAATGAAAGACCTAGATTTCTCGTCATCGGCCTACAAAGAGAAAAAAATAAAGAGGAAGGAAATATATTCGATCATTGTAATATCTCTAATTTAAAAGATTATCTAAACTCTGAATCATATCCCTATGATGATTTAAATAGTCGCTTTGAAATGGGACAGTATGCTGTACTATATGATATGTATGCAAAATTTCAACAAAGTTATTATATGCGGGAACCTCAACCATTGTTAGATGTCAGTACATTCAAGGCTATTGCTCCGCTAATTGTTGTTGATGTAACACACCAAAATGAGACAGTTAAAGTTGGACCTATTGATATACGAATTGAATTTGATACCGAATCACTCAAACCAATTCCAGATAAAACATCAGCCTACTGTTTGGTAATTCACGATCGTTTAATTGAATACTCACCTCTAACCAGCGAAATTAGGAGAATAATTTAAATATTTTATCAATTAATTTTTCTAATCACAAATAAAGAATTTATTAACGATTTTGTTTTTATATATATAGTTTTTTTTATTTATTTAATAGTTTTGATTAAAAAATATATTTTCTTAATTAATTCTATAGTGACCCCATGCAAGGGTGTCAACACCATTTTCTTTAATAAATCGCTTGTCATCTAAATAACTTAACACTATTTTATGAATTTTTTGAGTATATATAATATGTATCTTAGATCTAAAAGTAAACATTTTATCATAATAAATTTTCTTATCAAATAAACATTTTTTATAATCATTAATACTAAGATTCATTAATGTTGATTTTTTTACACCTTTTGCTTTTTTAATACCATTGTCACCCTCAACACTTATAGAATACATTTTAGATTTTAGTCCAATGAATTCCCTCATTATCTTCCCATTATTTTCATCTTTCATTAAACCTAATACCTTTTTATTTTTTTGTTCTATACCATATGGATTGTTAGGCTTATAGTCAGATGTATCAAATTTCAAATTAATATCCTTTATTATATCTTTATAAAAATCTTCGGTATTAATTGAATATATGAATGAATCCGTATCCATATAGCACAAACTCAATATCGCGATAACGCTCCTGATTGACAGTAACTCTGTGGCCATTATCATCTTCGAAAAAGAACGGCCGATCGCCTTGGTCGCTTTTTATTTGGCCTCTTTGGGTTACCAAGAGTATTACCAGTTGCAAATCTTTCATACAAACGATAAATTGTTTTCTTGGAAGGCGCACTTTTCACTTTATTTATTTTATTTTATTTATTTTTTTGAAAGCACGTTGAGTTTTCACTATTGACTTGTTTTGTTGAATGTAAATTTCAACAATTTTAGAGCGTTCGCGTGGCGTGTACTGTTCCATTGTAAACATTTGCTTGGAATGACGCTTCAAACGCGGTATGTCATTAGTCGATTTGGCATCACTGCGGAAAGTTACAGTGTTGCCAGATGGGCGCTTCGAATATTGACAACCCTGTACAGTTAATATAATAACTAAATGCACACGGCTTATGTGTTTGTATAGTTTTTACAGATCCCGAGTTCTGAATATTTTCCGGTGTTAGGAAACACTCGAAATCTGCATATATTACAAACGGTATATCTAACTTATGTTTAAAATTTTGAAAATAAATTTTACTTTTTTCTGCATCCGGCACTTTGGTAACAATTCTGCTACATTCCTTGCGATGACGTTGCAACTTGTAGTCGGAATCAAAAAACTGCAAGCAGACATTGCATAAATGCATTCCGTCTCCATGTCCTGCTAGTTGACTGCGTAAAAGTCTGAAAATAAAAATAAAACAAATTAATTTTAAGATTCTTTAAATATTATAAATGTATATAGCAAGTAAGCAAGTAATAAAAAAAAAAAAATTGTATAAATATGATATTTACCTTAAAATATTTTTAATCCAGATGTAATGAAATTTTTCACCTTCCTGTAGCAATTTTTTCACCTTCCTCGAAAATTTTTAGATCTTTCACTTTCATTGGAACGACAAGACTTTCAAAATTGAGAGTGATGCTGCTGGCTAGCGTTATTGCAACTGCAGTTATATCTATGATGTTGTAACTGAAACATCTGTTAGAGTTATCATTAACAGGATGTAAGGCTGAGATTACTGGCCATTTAAAGCAGTATTCGTCATTGTTTTGCACATTTATACAAGCTTTTTTATCTTCTAGTATTTTTGGTAATTTAATGCATTGTGAACCTTTAATAGGTTTGTATTGATTCACGTTTATTTCCAAATGAGAGATTCTTATGAGTGTCCAACCGCTATCACGTTCTTGAATCTCTGACGTCTTTGTAGTTAAATTAGTGCATTTTGTAACATAAATCTCATACAAATTTGTAGCCTGTTGCACCATGATCATTTTAGTTTGATGTGATTTGAGGTCTATTGTTGCCTCATCTTCACTCATTTTGATGTACTCGCAAAACAATTCCATATTAAACTTAAAGTTGGTGTGTTTTTCCAACATTTCTTCAAGTGTTTTTAAAACTATGTCTCTGATGTTTGCTAAAAACTCTTCGGGAATCAATAAATCCTAATTATGATTTTTAATCATAAATGATTCTATCCGCTCATTAAATATTGAGGTGATTCTTCTTAGGTTCTCGTTAACTATGTCACCACTATTTCTCTTATGTTCGTTTTTCCTGATGTGATAAGCCCAATTCTTAGTTACTATCTCTTTCTTGCACTTGTTGCAATAGAGATATGGAATTGTTTTCTCCACAATAGCCCGAAGACTTGGAACCCCATTTGATGATGGAGATGATGTTGATGCCGTTGCTGCTGCTGTTGAGCTTGATGCCGCATGATGGGTTCTTTGATGATTTTTTAAATTATCCTTTCGCGAAAAAAACTTTTTGCATGTATCACATGTAAAATGTTGCGATTGCTGATTTTGATGTTTTAACCGAATGTGTCGATTTAGGTTAGATTTTTTTTGTGAAAGTGGAATCACATTCGCTGCATTTAAATTGATCCATTTCTATTATTTTTTTTTTTTTTTTTTATTTAATGTTTATTGATTTTTAAAATCACTGTATTGATTAAGTATTGTTTTAAATCACTTTTAATTTTATTTTACACTAATTGTTTATATATTAAGATATTGAATGTTTATTGATTGTTTTAAACAATTCACTTGCGTCTTTTTTTAAGAATTAACTTTAAACACACTTGTAGTCGATAGAAAGAACTTTTAACAACTGAAGATTAAATTTATTTTGTTTGACATATCAATCTTATATTCTTATCTTTTTTTCTTTTATTTTTTTTTTGCCCTTGCACTTGACCGCAAAAATTGTTTATTTTGCCTTATCTTGAACTTGCGGTTTTTTAGTGCGTTTACTATGAAGCTTGAGACTTAACACCTTTAACTTAAAAAGTTTTTTGTGATGTTGTTGTCAGCTTCTAAATTGTCGACGTTTCTGCACCTCGAAGCTTCTAGAAACTTCTTGCCTCTCCATGGTTGCGGTGTATTTCGTTTACTTAAAATAAAATACAACGGCGGAGAAGTTGTTGGGTGTAAGTGACTTGGCCGGTGGTTATTAAGCGGGGGCTTGTAACCCCGATGGCCCCCAACTGACGAATAGATATTTATATACGCCTATGTTTTTTAATGGTTGTCATCTAATATACAAACTATTTACACAAATTTAATACACCCACCTAATGCTTATCGACCTTATTAAATTTATAAACATTTCTTTAACCTCTTCAACCTTCGCCGTACCTAAATTGCTTCAACCCATATCAAAGACATACCCTAAACTTGCCAATTTAAAAGCTTAAAGCAAAGACATATCCCCAACTTGCCAATTTTAAAAGCTTAAAGCAAAGACATACACCAAACTTGCTAATTTTTAGTAGCTTTTAGCAAAGACATACACCTTTGCACATTTTAGCAAAAAATCCCCCACTAGATGGCGCTGGGGTGCGGGCGTGACGTCATCGGCTCCTGCTCCTGATCCAGAATCGCCATATCGTATCTACTTACTAATATATAATAACTATAATTATATATAAATGTAAATAGCTAAATATATAATAGTGAGTATACAATGTATTTGCTCTTCTCTACTTACTATATAGTAAAATAAAATTAAAGCTTGAAAAACACATTGCTTGCGCATTATTGGAACAACTCAGTGGAAAATTGTACAGTTCTGAAAGTTCGACAAATGGACCTAATTATCATGACAGCTTGGTTTATCCTACCTTACATAACGAATTTCACTTCAGGATCCTGGAACAGATCATGAAACAAGGATATCATTGATTTCAAAGTGAAAATTAATCCTCTGAAACAGTGGTTATTTTTGGAACTTTAAGAGTTTACGAAAGTAGTTGTCAACGAAATGTGTATATATATTTATATTAATATACTGCTATATATATATATATTTATATATATGTATATATATATTTATATTAATATACTGCTATATATATATATATATATATATACATACATATACATATATTATATACACATTTCGTTGACAACTACTTTCGTAAACTCTTGAAGTTCCAAAAATAACCACTGTTTCAGAGGATTAATTTTCACTTTGAAATCAATGATATCCTTGTTTCACGATCTGTTCCAGGATCCTGAAGTGAAATTCGTTATGTAAGGTAGGATAAACCAAGCTGTCATAACATATATATATGTATATATATGTTGTTACTATTATTATTTCATTTATGATTATCATAAATATGTTTAATTATCCTACCTTACATAACGAATTTCACTTTAGGATCCTGGAACAGATCATTAAACAAGGATATCATTGATTTCAAAGTGAAAATTAATCCTCTGAAACAGTGGTTATTTCTTGGAACTTCAAGAGTTTACGAAAGTAGTTGTCAACGAAATGTGTATATATATATATATTTATATAAATATAAATAAATATACTGCTAAATATATATATATATTATATAACATATATATATGTATATACCTATATGTTGTTACTATTTTTATTTCATTTATGATAATCATAAATATGTTTAATGTTATACAAACTTAGCTTTTACTTTTTTACTTAATTGCAAAAATCAATTGTATATAAATTTTGAAAATTTTCTTCCTAGGCAATAATCGTTTCGTTCTTAAAAAAAAAATATTATATACGTTGACACCTCGTAACTAAAAATTCATTAATTTCACAGGAAAAGCAAAATACTTAAAAACAATAATCAATTAAAATCAATCAGCAATTTTTTTTTTAAAACTAAAACATAATCAGTACCAAATATTTTTGAAATGAGAAGAAAAAGTAATTAAGTATAAAGAAATTCGGGATATTGTTTGGTGTACTGTTTGTCATTTTGGAAGAAAAAGCTTGGTTAAAATTTTTATAAAAATATTAAAAATATCAATTTCAAAAAATGGTTAGTTACCAGGTGACAACGTATGGCCATCGATATAAAAAAAATTGTATACAATAAAATATAATAAGAATAAATTAAATTTAAAACATTTTGTTTTTTTACTTTATAAAGGAAAAAGGGTTTTTGAATGTTTTAATTGAATTTATTTCAGCTAATTTTTAAAAATCTTAAAATCACCTTTTAACAAGTTAGCAAAGAAAGAAGAAAAATTATAATAAATTATCCGGCCATAGAGCACTCTATAGTACGCATACACTTGTACGCATTGCGTAAAATTTCAAGTGTAGTTATATCGAGAATATAGGTACATAAATGTATATAAATAATTTTTATGTTGATTAAAAATTGGCTTTATTAAAATGAAGAGTAATTAAAATATTGCATATAAACATTGAGAGTAATATCAGTTTATGTGTTGAATAACTCGTAAATTGATAATATCTATTTAAAAATTCTATTAAGCAAAAATGCTGTAGCATGTAACGATCTGAATATTTATAGTTATTTTTGAGCAGATGATAAGCGACGGATGCACGCTTTGATTTCCGGCTCTAGCTCGTCGGCTAGTGGGAGTGAAAGTTCTTGTAGCTTATCACTGATAAAAACACAACTACAGTAATGCAAATTTTAAGTTGCGTGCAAGGAATGGGTTAAAGGTAGTAATGCATAGAATAAGAAAAAGATAGAAAGATAAGAAATTTAGAAAAAGAACAATTAAAAGGATGAAAAGAAAATCTTCGCTCAAAATTATGTTATTGTTGAGAATTGGTGACCTGGCCTCAACATTTGCCCTCCCATCCATGATCATCATAAAACAAAATCCCTATTTATCTATAAGATGATCCCAAAAAAAGGTATCTCACAACTTACTCACAATGCCCGCATGAAATCAAACTTTAACTTTACAAATACATAATTCAAAACAATCCGTTGTTTTTATTTAAGAAAAATTTATATATAACTCATTTTAAACACTAACGAAAGTCAATAAAAAAAAAAAATATTAAATACACAATGGTTTATGTGGCTAGAGTTATGGGAAAAAAATATAAACATGATATGAAATAATGTTAATATTAAAAAAATATAATATTTTAATATAAGTGAAAAATAATACAAAAAATTCAATTAATTCAATTTTATAATAATTTCTTTTTCATTTTCATTACATTTTATAAGTTTACATTGTCGAAAAATATTTAAAAACTAGTAAAAAAACTATATGACAAAACTCATTAAAAGATATTTGTTCTTTTGTTTTTTTTTTTTCTTCAATTAGATGACGTTACAGCTGATAAGTTATAAATGTTTGTTGTTGTTGTTTTTCTTTTTCGTTCATTCATTTAAAAAAAATTTTAAGAGAAAAGCTTTGCAAATAATAAAAAGAAGAGAAAAAAAACTTACTTTGTTTAACTCCACTGTTCCCGCGATGAAAGATCTTTCATGTTGGTGAGCAAGGCAAGCTGCATTGTTGCTATTTTTATTTGCGTTGAGCTAAGTTTTTGTTAAAAGGAGAGAAAGCTTTTTTTTTATGTTAAAATTATTTTTTTTTCTAAGACACAAAGAAAGGTCGCGTTAACATGCATGTTCAGAGTTTAACAGCGTTTTAACATAAAACATGTTACCAATTTTGGCTAGCAGTGGCTTAGTGATAAGCTAAGCGTGGTGAGTTTATACGTTAGCAACATTGTTTTTTTTTCTATTTTCAGCAGATTAGTTGAATATGTTTTTTTTTTTTTGTATGATTGTATGTTTAAACTACCTCCATTGATTACAACAACAAGCAATAATTTAAGAATAACTTTTAAACATAGATTTAAGTAGATTTTTAAGAATTTTACTAACTTTGAAACAGTTATCGCGCACATATATTAGCTTAGATTTTAGTTAAGATTATTTTAGTTTTATTTAGAAATGTTGCTTAGAGTTTTTAGATATGTATTAAGTTTTCTTTTTTTCTCATTTCTTTCACTCTAATGTTTCTTTTTTTTATGTTTATCTCAGAGTTTTGTTACGTTTATTTAATTTTAAAGTTATATTCTACATTTTGTTAGCTTATCATTTAATTTTAGCTTTTAAGGTTATTCTTAGGTTAGCTTAGATGTGCATTAAGTGGTGAGTTTTGCACGATCACGATATATATGCATGTACACTTACATGTATATACCAGTATATATGATTTTACTTTTACTTTTAACTTTTCAGTTCAAACTAACATTTATGCTATTTTAATTATTTTTTAACTTATTTTAACCAATTTTTCCGTCCTGAAATGCAATTAAATATTTTTTCTTTAACTCTAACTTTAATTTTAATTTTAATTTTAACACCGCACTTTAATCACTCGATTATTTTACCGCTTGTTGAGATGCTGCTGCTTGACATGTCGACCTACGTAGACTAACTTCTTGCCTATATGCTTTTTGTCCCCGTTACCTTTTTAATGCAAGAATCTGCTTATGTGCATGGTAAAAGCTTTCAAGTTTTTGCTTTTTCTGTTTTCGCACTAACTTCCCTATGGTGCCAAGTCTGGAGAGATTTATAAATATATATATTTATTTGTATAGATAGTTAACTAATTTTTATAACAAAATTAGAATTTTTTTTTTTTTTGTTTTTGATAAAATTTAAATTTACCCTTTTAGGTGATGGCACCAGTAATTAAACTTTGTTCGATTTCTAAGCCAACTTTACAGCTTCTATGAAAGCAATTAAGAATTCCTCTTAACTTAACTATTTAAAAAAAACCAACAATTAATATCATAAAAAACGTACTAAAAATAATCTTACTTACTTTTCTTTCTTGCTTTATGATCAAAAACTTTAATGTTCTATGTATACAACTTTAATTTAATTTATTTAACTATAATTTAATTTATTTAAATTGTAAAATAAAAATCACTGTACTTTTTCCACTAGTTTAACTTTTAATTGAATTTTAGTTGACCTTCTTTGGCGACTGCTGATCAGAAAAGAACGCTTAAATTGGGGGTTAAAAAAACACAAAAGCTGATACCGCTTGTAGCTCAAAGTATGAACTCACTGCCGAATATCTTTGGCATGATAAACGCCTACAAGTCGTCCTTGTAAATCTTCAAGTTCATACGAACATGTACCAATCTTTCGCTTTACTCGTGCCTTAATAAATGTTGGGCCTAACTTTGCATTAAAACCTTTTCGCCGAAACACTTCTTGGCCAACATTGTAAGATACGATTTTGGCTCTAAGATTGTATGCACGCTCGTTACGTTGCTGTTGTTTTTGCATTTGATTACAAGCCTTCTGGCGAATTATTTCCAGAGAATCATTTTTATCAAATTTCACGGTTCTATCGTCTAACATATTTAACTTTTTTAAGAGTGCATATGTGGACCCATTAGTGATCATATGTTGACCGAAAGCCATATAATAAGGTGTGGAATCAATAGAACTGTGCGTACCTGAACGTAGTGCACAACATATACTGTTAAGATGTTCGTCCCAGTTTTTTGATCAGGTTTAACATATGCTCTGATTGCTGAAATAACTGATCGATTGACTCGTTTAGATGCATTAGACTGTGGCGAATGCACAGCAGTATACAGGTGATTAATACCGTACTTTTGAAGCAGATTGTTAAATTTGAATGATTTAAATTGGGTACCATTATCAGACACAATAGTCTCGGGAACACCAAAAGAATGAAAAATTTCTTCTTCTAACATCCGCAGAAAACTTTTTGACCGCTTTTAGAAAAGGGTATTTTGAGAAATGGTCCAGAATGATAAAAATACCAACATGACCAGAACGAGACCGAGGATATGGACCTAAGAAGTCAACATATAGTTTTTGAAAGAATCGCTGTGTTTCAGACGTCTTACCCATTGGAGGACGCAATATAAAATTAGGGTGTTTTGTACACTTACAGATTTCACATGAATTGATATACGACTTGACATCAGCTACCAAACCAGGCCAAAAATAAAAGCGCCTAATTCTATCAAGTGTCTTATTTATACCACCGTGTGACGCTAAATGGCTATCATGTGCATTTTCCAACACCTCAGAAACCCTACCTTTTGGAATCTATAATTTCCAAGAAAAATCATCCTGAAGTTGTTCACCAGTTGCGTGTTCTGTCCTTCTATACAAATAATCGTCAATTACCTTCAAGTCTGGAAACTTATTTTCATTTTCCTTAACATTCTTAATAAGTTCTTTATACTCATCTGACTTAAAATGTGTTGAATTTAAATCTACAAAGATTCCATTTCCTCCATCAATTTCGAACAAATCTTCTGAGTTTACCCTAGAAAGTGCATCCGGAACTATGTTCTGACTGCCACGTCTATGTTGAATTTTAAAATTGAACCCTTGAAGTTTTAATGCCCACCGAGCTAGCCTAGAATTGAGGTCTGTCTGGGACATGAGCCACTTTAACGAAGCGTGATCTGTTATCACTGTGAACTCATGCCCTTCCACATAAGCTCTAAACTTTTTAATGCTTAGCACTGCTGCTAAGCACTCTTGTTCGGTTACCGAATAATTGCGTTGAGCTTGGTTGAGTTTCTTTGACATAAAGGCAATTGGAAACTCTTCACCCTCCGCAGTTATTTGAACCAAGACACTTCCTATTCCTGTTTTGCTTGCATCACAGTGTATGAAAAACGGCTGTGTGAAGTCTGCACTATGCAAAACAGGGGCAGAACTCAAAATGGATTTTAAATCTTCAAAAGCTGATTGTGCGTCATCAGACCAAGAAAACTTACGATTTGTTTTCAACAAATCGGTTAATGGGGCAGTAACAGAAGCGTAGTTTTGGATGAACTTCCTATACCAACCTGACATACCTAAAAATCTTCGGAGTTGCTTAACGGATCTAGGAACTGGAAAATCGATAATTGCGGAAACTTTATCTGGATCTGTCTGAATAGTTCCACCTCCCACTATGTGTCCTAAATACCGAACCTCTTTTAAGCAAAACTTACTTTTCTCTACGTTAATTGTTAGTCCTGACTGTCTTATACAGTTGGCAACTTCTCTCAAGACCTGCATGTGTTTTTCAAAACTTTCTGAAACAATCAGCAAATCGTCCAAGTATATGAATACTTCGGATCGCAGATGCGCAGGAATGACTTTGTCCATAAGACGCGACATTGTTTGAGGCGCGTTGCGAAGCCCAAACGGCATTACTTTATAATGGTACAACGGCCTTCCAGGAACGGTAAATGCAGTTTTGTCCCTGGAATCGATATCCAAAGGAATTTGCCAAAACGCATCTTTTAAATCTAAACTAGTGATAAATTCAGCTTTTGGTAGACGGCCTAAAATTCCATCAATGTTAGGAAGCGGATAAGCATCCTTTACCGTGACTGAATTTACCTTACGACTGTCAAGGCACAACTTTACTTTTCCTGGCTTTCGTACTAGTACAATTGGTGAGGACCAAGCACTTTCCGATTCTTCAATAACCCCATGATCTAACATCCTATCTATTTCAGTATAAATGAGTTTCTCTATTGCCGGAGAAACTGGAAAATTACGCTGTTTGATGGGCTTACTATCACCAACATCAATGATATGCGTTAAAACACTTGTCTTTCCTTCTTTGGCAAAAGATGGAAACAAAGATATAACTACTTTCAGCTGGTTGTTTTCAGCTTCAGTGAATGACCGTAAAGGATACGCGTCAGATAAATCGTTGGAGTTGATTTCAGAAAGGATAGGCAAAAGATTAAAATTTTTCCAAAAATCTATACCGAGATATAAATTCTGAGACAAACTTGGAATAACAAAAATTGTAATTGGCTTGATATTGCCACGAAAAGAAACTTGCGTTTCTACACATTCAACAATACTTTGCGTTTTGCCATCAGCAGTACGCACAAAAGAATTAATTTTTTTAAACGAAGGTAAATTTGCAGATAGAACTTGACGAGCAGTTTGAGCACCAACACAACTTATCGACGCACCCGTATCTAACAACCCAGTAATGGATTTACCAAACAATGTCACTTCAGCATATGGCCGAATATCATTAGGCTTATCAAACACTGAGCACACAAAATCTTTCCTACAATTTTTAACTTTTTCCCAAAATTTTCGAATTCTATTGCTAGAACGAGTTGGATATTTGTGAGGAAAAATTTCGAAGATTCGTTTTCGAGTTTCTTGATAATTTGCTAGACGCACGTGAAAAGTCTTAAGAGGAGTTACATATTGAGCAGCGGTTGTAATCGTTGAATTTTGTTTTAATATTTTAACATTTTTATCGGCAACGTTCAACTCAGTATCTAATCCGTACTGGTCGATTGGTGTTTCATTTCTTTCGATATCAGAGGTCTGCGTGCACTTCTCAGCGCACTCGACTGGTAGTTTTTTTTGAATTATTATTATTACAGCTTCTACAATTTGGTTTATAAATATTTGGAGTTCCACATCCATAGCAGAAGACATTTCTCTCTCCAAGACAATCCTGAAAACGATGACCATTTTTGTTGCAATTCCAGCACACCAAAGCGATTGCAGAAAGTTCTTGACCTTTGTCATCAATTAAGGCTTCGTAATCGTTACCATCATGAATATCTAATTCAGCAATACGTCTGCGTGCTGAATCTGACTTTGCATATGGCTGCTTCCGGTATATGTCTTGAAGAAAGAATTCCCTTCTTCTACATATGTCTCGAAGTTGCGAAACTGTATAAATTTGCAGATTCAGGATTTCATGCTGAATTTCTGGAAGAAGATTTCTCCTCAGAATTTCCACTAGATAGCTTTCAGGCAACTGCTGATCAAGCCGATCTGTAAGTTCTAAGATCGATTCATAGAAAGAATCAAAGCTTTCGTTTGACTTCTGTTTTCTATCTCGAATTAGTTCTCGATAGTCAACATCAGTCCTTGAATCTTTGTATTGTCTGCGAAGTGCCACACATAAATCAGTCCATCGGATCTCACGAACTTACTTGTGGTACCTCCAGAACCAATCGTTTGCTTTTCCGTCAAAAAGAGTGTTTACATTTTGACACAATAGCTCAAAATTCCCACCCAAAGTCGTGTGAGTCAATGCTTCTACACGATATAGAAAATTGTCTACTGATAAGCTATCAGCTCCACCAGTAAATCGTATTTTCCAGTTAAAGATAATATGGCTGACTTTATCTGGGCGTAAAGACAAATTTGAATTTGGATTTGAATGAACCTGTGATAACGAAGATCTTTGACTTTGTCTATTAAGCTCATTACGTTCGTTATTAGCTAATGGTAAGCCAAGAAGTTGTTCGAGCGTTTGATGCTCAACTGCTGGCAAAGATTGAATTAAAGAGTGAGAAGGCGGATTACCAGAAACATTATTATTGTTTTGAATTTGTTGCGGTTGTTGCCGTTGCACTCTTAAACGTTTAAACCCGTTATCAATATTATTCTCAATTAATTGAGTTAGTTGCTGACTAAGAGCAGAAAGCATTTCAGCTTGTTGTGCACCAACAGCAGCAGTAACAATGTTACGAATATTTTGTCTTTGGTCGACTGGAGAAAGATGAAAAGAAGATTCACTTTGAACTGCAGGCAGTTCTGGGATAGTTTTATCCTTAGCAAGGTTTTGACCACTTGTACTTGCCGCAGCTTGAGTTTGAGCCCGAGTTTTTGGTTTTGCTCCAGTTGATTGATCACTTGTTTTAAGTGGGCTAGGAGGCACTGTCTTAGGAAACGTGATCTGATTAAAATTCTTTATGCCACACATAGGACAAGTATTATCTGTTTGAACATACTTTGACACACAGGATTTATGAAAAAAATGACCGCAAACAGTTTTAGCTAAATGCGTACGCACGTTAACAGCATTTTTGCAGATTTGACACTGTGGTGAGCTTGTATCAGATAGATATAAATCTTCTGTGCTGCGTCGAACGGACATCGTGAAAAATTGTTTTAAAAAATATCTAAAAAGTTATCTATACAGATCTATCAATTAATAAAATTTATATTATATATATATACAGTTTATATTCAATTATACTGCCTATAATTGAGGCAGTTCAACTGAAAAGTCAGAAAAAGCCTTCTTAAACTAAAATAAGTAAAAGATCAAAGAGTGTAAATACCAAATCAACTTCTAAAGAGCTCCATCCAAGCACAAAAAAAACGATATCAAAAAAATCAAAACGTGTTCGAAATCAAATAGAAATCGCGACAGCGAAACTAAACAATAAATTTCAAAAATCGAAAAAAAACGCGAAAGAAAATCAAAAGCGAATCGAATAATAAATCCAAAAAAAAAAAAATTCTTATAAAGAATATAAAAGTTATAAGGCAAATTGAAAGCAAAATTATATTTGAAACAAAATTGCAGATCAAATAAATCAAAACAAAACAAAAAGCAAATCAAAATGAGAATCAAGAGAAAACTAATATATAATCAGTATGAAATGAATTTTTAAAAAAAGAATAGCAACAAATTTGCAAAAATAATTTCGAATTTTGGAAAAAAAATTCATTAAGAAAAATCAAAATAACAAAATAAAATCAAACACAAATCGTAAATTAAATCATAAATATTATGTTCACAACGAGTGAATTATAACAAAATGTTTATAATAAAAATGTTCCAACATTGATTTCATTGCGTAGCTAATTGGAGTTTGTTGTGAGTAACTTACAAAAACATTTTTATGCGAGCTGGCAGTACAAACAGTAAAGAAGAAATAGAAAGAAAGTATGGGGGATGAAACAAGATAAAGAATAGATAGAAAGATAGCAAAAAAATTATAGTTGGTTAACTAGTTCTATTATCTAGATCATAGTTGAATTTCCAAACAAATTAATATATGATGCAAAGAAAATAATGCAAAAATCAAATAAAACTGTATTTCCGTGGCCAGATCTTAGAAATGGTTCCAAGAAATCTGTATTTCCAAACAGAATGGTTAAAAATGACAATTTTACATTAATAGCAAAATCCCAAAATTTTCTTTGCCGGTATACGAAGACAGCGCAAGCCTTTGAATCGTATCAATTCCAATGCGAAAGAAAATTTAAAACCACTAAAAAAACGATTTTGAAGAATTTTGTCAGAAGAAATTGGGACCAGAAAAATGTTTGGGAACCACACAAAATAAATTTGGAGCAATTTTAAAAACTTTAAAAAGATTCCTACAAAGATGACTAAAAAAACATTTAATTAAAAATGCGTATGCAAAAATTGTGATTGTGTGGGCCCCACGTTGGGCGCCAAAAATTTTTATTATTATCTGTAGCATGTTACGATCTGCATATTTATAGTTATTTTTGAGCAGATGATAAGCGACGGATGCACGCTTTGATTTCCGGCTCTGGCTCGTCGGCTAGTGGGAGTGAAAGTTCTTGTAGCTTATCACTGATAAAAACACAACTACAGTAATGCAAATTTTAAGTTGCGTGCAAGGAATGGGTTAAAGGTAGTAATGCATAGAATAAGAAAAAGATAGAAAGATAAGAAATTTAGAAAAAGAACAATTAAAAGGATGAAAAGAAAATCTTCGCTCAAAATTATGTTATTGTTGAGAATTGGTGACCTGGCCTCAACATTTGCCCTCCCATCCATGATCATCATAAAACAAAATCCCTATTTATCTATAAGATGATCCCAAAAAAAGGTATCTCACAACTTACTCACAATGCCCGCATGAAATCAAACTTTAACTTTACAAATACATAATTCAAAACAATCCGTTGTTTTTATTTAAGAAAAATTTATATATAACTCATTTTAAACACTAACGAAAGTCAATAAAAAAAAAAAATATTAAATACACAATGGTTTATGTGGCTAGAGTTATGGGAAAAAAATATAAACATGATATGAAATAATGTTAATATTAAAAAAATATAATATTTTATTATAAGTGAAAAATAATACAAAAAATTCAATTAATTCAATTTTTTAATAATTTCTTTTTCATTTTCATTACATTTTATAAGTTTACATTGTCGAAAAATATTTAAAAACTAGTAAAAAAACTATTTGACAAAACTCATTAAAAGATATTTGTTCTTTTGTTTTTTTTTTTTTTTTCTTCAATTAGATGACGTTACAGCTGATATGTGTTTTTTTTTTAAGTTATAAATGTTTGTTGTTGTTGTTTTTCTTTTTCGTTCATTCATTTAAAAAAATTTTAAGAGAAAAGCTTTGCAAATAATAAAAAGAAGAGAATAAAAGAACTTACTTTGTTTAACTCCACTGTTCCCGCGATGAAAGATCTTTCATGTTGGTGAGCAAGGCAAGCTGCATTGTTGCTATTTTTATTTGCGTTGAGCTAAGTTTTTGTTAAAAGGAGAGAAAGCTTTTTTTTTATGGTAAAATAATTTTTTTTTCTAAGACACAAAGAAAGGTCGCGTTAACATGCATGTTCAGAGTTTAACAGCGTTTTAACATAAAACATGTTACCAATTTTGGCTAGCAGTGGCTTAGTGATAAGCTAAGCGTGGTGAGTTTATACGTTAGCAACATTGTTTTTTTTTTTCTATTTTCAGCAGATTAGTTGAATATGTTTTTTTTTTTGTATGATTGTATGTTTAAACTACCTCCATTGATTACAACAACAAGCAATAATTTAAGAATAACTTTTAAACATAGATTTAAGTAGATTTTTAAGAATTTTACTAACTTTGAAACAGTTATCGCGCACATATATTAGCTTAGATTTTAGTTAAGATTATTTTAGTTTTATTTAGAAATGTTGCTTAGACTTTTTAGATATGTATTAAGTTTTCTTTTTTTCTCATTTCTTTCACTCTAATGTTTCTTTTTTTTTATGTTTATCTCAGAGTTTTGTTACGTTTATTTAATTTTAAAGTTATATTCTACATTTTGTTAGCTTATCATTTAATTTTAGCTTTTAAGGTTATTCTTAGGTTAGCTTAGATGTGCATTAAGTGGTGAGTTTTGCACGATCACGATATATATGCATGTACACTTACATGTATATACCACTATATATGATTTTACTTTTACTTTTAACTTTTCAGTTCAAACTAACATTTATGCTATTTTAATTATTTTTTAACTTATTTTAACCAATTTTTCCGTCCTGAAATGCAATTAAAAATTTTTTTTTTTAACTTTAACTTTAATTTTAATTTTAACTTTAACACCGCACTTTAATCACTCGATTATTTTACCGCTTGTTGAGATGCTGCTGCTTGACATGTCGAGCGACGTAGACTAACTTCTTGCCTATATGCTTTTTGTCCCCGTTACCTTTTTAATGCAAGAATCTGCTTATGTGCATGGTAAAAGCTTTCAAGTTTTTGCTTTTTCTGTTTTCGCACTAACTTCCCTATGGTGCCAAGTCTGGAGAGATTTATAAATATATATATTTATTTGTATAGATAATTAACTAATTTTTATAACAAAATTAGAATTTTTTTTTTTTTTTGTTTTTGATAAAATTTAAATTTACCCTTTTAGGAGATGGCACCAGTAATTAAACTTTGTTCAATTTCTAAGCCAACTTTACTGCTTCTATGAAAGCAATTAAGAATTCCTCTTAACTTAACTATTTAAAAAAAACCAACAATTTAACGTACTAAAAATAATCTTACTTACTTTTCTTTCTTGCTTTATGATCAAAAACTTTAATGTTCTATGTATACAAATTTAGTTTAATTTATTTAACTATAATTTAATTTATTTAAATTGTAAAATAAAAATCACTGTACTTTTTCCACTAGTTTAACTTTTAATTGAATTTTAGTTGACCTTCTTTGGCGACTGCTGATCAGAAAAGAACGCTTAAATTGTTCGATCAGACCACGATTTTTTCGCTAACAGCATCTCAAAGAAATAAATCCCGGAATAGCGTAAAATTTCCAATAAAAATTTTTTAGTTTTTGTGGCCAAAAGGAAACGAAAAGTCTTCATTTTAGTGAGATGAATTTGATTTCGACAACTAGATGGAGCTGATTTGGTTTGAAAAATAAAAACATTTAAAATACAGGAAACAACTTATGTGGCTACAAGCGCCGGTACAATGCCAACTGTAGAGCTTACAATAAGAATAACTTCAAAACGCCGAAAATTTCTAGCTAACTATACCAACAAATGTAAACAATCTTAACAGCTGACTACAATAACAACAACACATTCATTCACATGCATGCTTGGTAGCGGGTAGAAGGGAAAGGGGTAAGATCATATCGACAGCAGAAAATAAAAAGAATATTGCTTGCTTTGTTTTCTGATTGCCTGGTAGCAAGATCAGAAATACAAGCATGTTGTTTGGTTGTTTTTTGTCATTTGTCTAGCGAAAAATGAAAAATCCAAAATAAATTTCATTTCAGCTTACACACATACATTGAAATAAGTGTATCAGCTTACACACATACATTAAAATTTGTATCGACCTAAAAAACACTTCCACATGCGCTACTGCTTACACACATTCATTCAGAAATCAGTATTGAAAAAAAAAACTTGCGCATGCGCTAAAGCGCGCACATGCGAGAGCGACAGAGACAGACAGGGGTCACGATGAGCTTGTTGGGCAGAGGGCAGAAGAGAAAAGGGGTACGATCATATCGGAAACAAAAAGAATGTTTCTTGCTTCTGTTTTCTGGTCGCCTATTTTTGCCTATATTTTGTACAAAGTGCAATGACGATATCAAAACCATAAATTCATCACCATTGATAAACGGTAGAGCGTATGAAATCAATAGGAGACTTGCTGCCACTATGCGCGTTCTTGGGAAAGGACTGTCGGCCACGCAACTGTTTTGTGGATTTATGGATTTACCAACATGCATCACTCAACGACCATATGATGCTATTATGGAAAATGTTGAAAAAGCCGCAACTACAGTTGCTCACTCATCAATGAAGTGTGCTGCTGAGAAATAACTATCAGAAACTAAAAAACAAGATGACTTAGAATTGGTTGATGATGGTATAATTGTGTCTGGCGATGGAAGTTGGATGAAAAGAGGTTTTTCGTCTTTGTTCGGACTGGCTACACTCATTGGACACTTTACGGGGAAAGTAATTGATTTTGAAGTCAAAAGTGCCTACTGCAAAAAGTGTGAGTACCAAAAAGAAAATTTGAACAATGCAGACTTTGAAATATGGTTCTCAGAGCATGAAGCATCGTGCTCCATGAATCATAGCGGCAGCGCAGGAAAAATGGAACCGGATGCAATTTTAACAATGTTTCAAAGATCTGAACTACTATATGGTGTCACAACTATATGGTATCAGTATTACATCGGAAATGGAGACTCAAAAACATTTTCTTCAATTTCAAATGCCAAACTGTACAATGATGTTGAAGTGCAAAAAAAAAGAATGCATTGGCCATGAACAGAAACGTATGGGTTCACGGCTACGAAAATTGATTACAGATTTTAAAAAAACAAATACACCAGTAAAAGAGCCAGGAACATCACGAACAAGTCTCAGCGGCAAAGGAGAATTAACAGCGAAATTGATTGACGAATTGACAGTTTATTATGGATTGGTCATTAAAAACAACGTCAATCCTTTGGAAAATATGCGTAATGCCATTTGGGCAACATTTTATCACATGATAGATATCCACAGATGAAAATCCTCAGCATATATTTTGCCCTACAGGTAGTGACAGTTGGTGTTATTGGCAGAAGGCAAAGGCAGAAGGATCAACTGTTCTCCATAAACCACCACTTCATGAAATAGTGCAAAAGGCAATCAAACCAGTTTACACGGCGTTGAGTAACGATGAACTGCTAAACAAGTGCTTGAGTGGATTCACGCAAAACTCCAATGAAAGATTTGGCTCATTGCACCTAAGTGTATGCCAGGCAGCAACAGAATTGTTAATATTGCAAGCTGCATGGCAGTGTCTACTTACAATGACGGCGCTTATAGTTATTTGCAAATGTTTCAACTACTTGGTATCACCATAGGAGCTACAGCATTGAATTTTTCCAAAGGAAATGATGCAAATCGTTTGAAATGCGCCAGAGTGAAGGCATATGAAGCTTCAAAAGAGGCCCGAATTGCTAAACAATTGCAAAAAACTATAAGAAACAGCACAACACAAGATAACGAACGCATACAGTACGAAGCAGGCATGGCAGATTGAAGGTAACCTTTTTTTTCTTTGTTCACAAACTTTGACGAAATGAATTTTTTGACGAAATTTTTTTTTCTTTGTATTTTTTCAAACTTGATTCGCTATCGTATGACACGAGCTTTTTTTAAATTTTTTTTTCCATTTTTTATGAATTTTTAAAGGAAATATTTTTTTCGAAAAAACACACTGTCAAATTTGCAACATCACCAAACGGTTAGGCACCCTGTTTTTTGGTTTGTCAATTTAATATGGCGCTCGGGTTCTGATCATTCCAGGCGAGCCCGAAGTTTTTGTTTTTTAAAGCGAACATCAATGCTATTGATGCTCGCCGCCGCCATTCCTTGGAATACCGAAAAACTGGTAAGATCGCCCCACAAGAATTATCAACTTCTATAATAAAGATATTTTTAAATAAACATCTACTTTCTTTCCTTTTCTTTTTGCTGTGCGAGCCATATATTAATTGGCATTTTTATATCTTTTGGAGAAGAATAGTCCTCCACCCGCCGAAGAAATATTTATTGCTCCTTCGAGCCGGATTAGCAGAGCTTTGCAGAGCAAAAAATTGGAAATCGCAAGCGAACGTCGCCAGATTTATTGGAAAAAAGGTACGTTACATTTTGCAATTTATGTGGTGATCCCTAAAATCGGTGCAAATTCAAGAGAATAAAATAAATAAATTAAATAATAAAAGTGATAAATTCATTTTCATACGAAAACACATAGAATTTACACAAAAATTGTGTTCGCTCTAAGCCACTCAAGGGAAACCAATAACAAATTACTAGCTACTTGTTTGCAGTATTTGTCAAACTTTACGATTCTCTGTGCTCTCTGCTTATATACTCGTACTTGTCCGTCCGCCTGAGATTTTGCAAAAAATTAATTTGCAAAGACAGACATTTGCGAGCAATTAATAATAATTTATTATAAGTTAATAATAAAACAGACGTAAAACAACGCGAAAAATTCTGTTAAAAGTGTGATTCTTTTCAAAATAAATCATTATGTTTTTCTCAAGAGTGCACAATATTTTCAAACACATTTTCAAATATCCAGAAACGTAAACAAAAAAATAAATATATAAACAAGAATCACTGGGATATAATCTGGAAAAAAGGGCTAAGTGAGTGTTTAAAAAAAAAACAGAAAAAGTTTTTTGTGAAAAAGTGCCAAAAATAATTGAAAAGTTTCAGCAAGCAGCCAACAGCAAAAAGCCGTCGGCAAGCAGTGCATACAAAAGGTGGTGGTTTTTAGTTGCCATCGTTGTTGTTGTGAGCGCACATTTGGTGTTGCCTCTCATTGCACTTTTCTCTAGGGTGCGCGTGCTACAACTTTGGTACTTTTTCATAAAAAGGGTTTGCGTTGAACCATTTTCGTACTTTTTCAACACTTCTTTTTGCTACTATTTGTTCTAATTCATAATTTGGAAAACACACATTTTAACACAATTAACACACTGTGCTAGCACATTTTTAATAATAATAAATTAAGAGAAAAAATATTCAAATAAATTTGATTGGTATTATTAAAAAAAAAAATTTACTTTTTGGGTAGAATTATTTGTAGAATTGATTTAATTCTGTTTTTTCTCCAAGATCAATCCGCTTTTGAGTTTGACATAGAAAAACTGATCGGTTTCGTACATATTTGATGGGTTTGAGATTAAATACATTTTTTCACAACTTACAAAATGTCACTAAAAGCGTTTACCCGGGCAGCTGATGAGCTGTTGGAGTTCGAAGATCAATTTATCGAAATTGATGATTCTGAACACTCCAAATTTACTTTAGAAGTTCGCAAGGAGGAACTAAAGTCACAATGGGCAGTTGTCAAAGGAAGTTTTAGCACATGCATGCAAAAGTTAGGTAGTTCAAGCACTGAGGCGAACGATGCCGATATTTCTAGTGTCAAAGTGAAGTACCGCTTTTGCTATGACGCTTATGTCAGATGTGCAGGAAAAATAGGTGAATTAACTGAGAATCTAACTCAAGCAAATTTAACAGAAAAACAATCAAATATTGACAACTTCACGAATATGCCCGCGAGTGGTCATAACATCAATCTGCCTCCTTGCGACACAGAAATATTTTATGGCGACTATATGTCTTGGCCCTCATTTAGAGATATGTTTTCCGCAATATACATATCTAATATACGCTTAACTCCTGTTGAGAAATTATACCATCTGACCCAAAAGACTAGAGGAGAAGCAAAAAAGATTGTTAAGAAATCTCCTCTAACTCATGATGGGTTCACTCAAGCATGGAAAAATATAAGTGATCGCTATGACAATAAGAGAATTTTAGTCAATAGCCAGTTGAAAGTTTTATTCAACCTCCCGTCAGTGACTTCGGAGTCCGGGAGTGCTATTAAAAAATTACAGCGCGATATAAATAATTGTATCTCCGCTTTGGAGTTACATAACATCGACATTAGCAATTGGGATGCCATTTTCACTTATTTGTGCTCGACTCGTTTGCCAGAAACTACGTTGTCGCTATGGGAACAAGGCATAGTCAACAAATCTGAAATTCCAAAACTACTTTTTAACAAGTCGGTTCCAAACTTTAGAAACCGTTTCTGACATTCGAAACTCCGGTAATGCGAAGCCTCCCAATAATAGAAACAATTCACAAGCTAACCAAAGTAGTCTTGTGAGAAAAGTGAATTCTAATCATGTCCACGTGAACAATAGTTCCGAATGTAAACTTTGTCCCAATCAACAACATGTTTTAAAAGGTTGTCCCAAATTTTTAGCCATGAGTGTGTACGATAGATCAGCTACCGTAAGAAGGCTTCACCTATGCATAAACTGTTTGGCTTATTCTCATGAAGTCAAAGATTGTAAAAGTCACTTTAATTGTGCGTCTTGTAAAAAACGCCACAATTCCCTGCTTCATCGAGAAGCCTCGCAATCGAGAGTTCATGTTGGGCCCTCTACTAGCTCTCAATCCACCACCACAAATGCACACTCAACTCAAATACAGTCCACTCCTGTAGAAGAAAATGTTCTTTCCTGTTTTGCAATCAGTAGAAAAAGTGTACTTCTCGGTACTGCTATGGTGACCATATGTCACTTAGGTACTGTTTACACTGCTAGAGCCCTGATTGATTCGGGCTCGGAAGGAACATTTGTTTCAGAACGCCTGCAAAGGATTCTGAAACTACCCACACATCCAATGAATGCACAAGTCGCTGGTTTAAATAATGTAGTTTCAGCAAGAGTTTCCCGAATGTGTAGATTTGTCATAGGGTCCCCTATCAACCCAAGTCTGAGAATTGAAGCGAATGGCTTAATTCTCCCCCAACTCACAGGGAATCTTCCCACAAGCTCTATCGACATTTCTTTACTTCAATGTCTTCCTGACTTAGATCTTGCTGACACTAATTTCTGCAAGAGTAACCAAGTAGATGTAGTTATAGGAGGCGATATATATCCTAGCATTCTTCTAGACGGCATCCGCCGCAATATATTGGGTTCGTTGATTGCCCAAGAAACCGTCTTTGGTTGGATTATTACGGGTCCAGTTCCAACTGAGAAGCTGTCTTCTTTCACGACCTGTCTTAATTTTTTCGCTGATGTTTCGCTGGATCAGCAGATTGCACGGTTTTGGGAGTTGGAAGAGATTCCAAAGAAAAAGTTGTTGACTCGCGAAGAGCAACTTTGTGAAGAAAATTTTAAAAATACCACCCGCCGTAGCAATGACGGTCGATATATTGTAACTTTGCCTTTCAAGATAGATTTTCCTCATAATCTTCACCTAGGTCATTCTCGATCGAGCGCGATTAAACAGTTCTTACGAACAGAATCAGTACTTAACAAGAAGCCCGAGTTCAAAGTTCAATATGACCAGGTAATCAAAGAATACGCAGATTTAGGGCACATGCATCAGGTTGGGCCCCCTAAGTTTGAATATGCTCCTTCTCATTACTATCTGCCTCATCATTCGGTCATAAAACCCGATAGTACCTCCACTAAGATAAGAGTGGTTTTCAATGCATCGTCTTCCAGCTCCAATGGAGTGAGTTTAAATGACGTTCTGTACACTGGACCCGTTCTTCAAACGGACCTTACTCTCTTAATTTTGAAATGGAAGTTTTTTAAGTATGTTCTCAACGGTGACTTTGAGAAAATGTACCGTCAGACCTTGGTTGACCCCAAGCATACCCCTTATTAACGCATTTTGCACAGAGATGCGTCAAACAGTGAAGTCAAGGATTACGAGTTAGATACCGTCACCTTTGGACTAAGCTGCGCTCCATTTCTGGCAATTTTAACTCTTCTGCAACTCGCAGAAGATGTTCATAAGACACACCCTTTAGCCGCGTTAACATTAAGAGAGTACATGTACGTAGATGATGCGTTGACTGGAGCTCATGATGTAGAAACAGCAAAAAAGACTCGAGACGAGCTTATTGCGGCTCTGAAATCCGCTGGGTTTTTGATGCGAAAATGGACCTCGAACTGCAATGAGCTACTTGAAGATTTGCCAAAGGATCACCTGCTCAATGAAGATTTTTTGAAGTTCGAAGAGTCAAGTGTTGCAAAAACATTGGGAGTTCGTTGGAATGCCAGATTTGATCATTTTTATTTTGTCACAAAACCAGTCGAAATGAAAGCTAGTTTTACCAATCGAGAAATTTTGTCTACAATTGCCCAGCTTTTTGACCCGGCAGGATGGCTAGGCCCGATTATTATTGTAGCAAAATTATTATGCAACAAATTTGGTTAGATAAGATTGATTGGGATGATTATCTAACGGGCCAGAGCCTGTATTCCTGGAAACAGTTTCAAAAGAATTACCATCATATCGATTCAATTAGAATCCCTAGATGGAAACATTTTTGCCCTTGGAGCAAGGTGGAATTTCATGGCTTTTGCGACGCATCCGAGAAAGCTTACGGAGCTGCAATCTATATTCGTGTAGAAAATTCCAATGCCGCGGTTTTTACTCATCTACTGACCTCGAAAACAAAAGTCGCTCATATAAAAACTGTTTCTTTGCCTCGCTTGGAATTGTGCGGAGCAACCCTTCTTGCCGAAATGGTTGATTCGTTGCTGCCGCTGCTAAATCTTGATCAATTCCGCGTACAGTTGTGGACGAATGCTACTATTGTCCTCGCTTGGCTAAAAAAGCCACCCTGCACCTGGACGACTTTTGTTGCCAACCGCAACAAAAAGTCGAAAATCATTGAAAAGGTTGATGATCGCAACTGGCTCCATGTTGAATCACATGACAATCCAGCGGACTTGGGAAGTCGTGGAGTCATGCCGCAAGATCTAATCAATAATAGTTTATGGTGGGAAGGTCCCTCGTGGCTAAAGAAAGAACGATCTGAATGGCCTCCTCAATTGAAAAATTCAGATCAGGACACTTCTCTCGAAAGCAAGCCTGTAAAGTCCCTTTTCTCTTATTTCGATAATTATGAGGACATTCTCGATAGGTTTTCGTCACTCTCTCGAGCCTTGCGAGTTCTGTCGTTTGTATTTAGGTTTTATCAGCGAACGCATCCAATATTTAAGAAAGAATTCAGCTATAAAACTACGCAAGTGACGAGAGATGAAATTAGTTTTGTTAAAACACGATTAATCGTTCTCTGTCAAAAGGTTCACTTTTCTAATGATTATCGTGACATTGAAACTAAGCACCCTATAAGTTCCAAGAGTCCCATATTGACTCTGAACCCCTTTTTGGACGCCTCAGGTATTTTGAGGGTAGGTGGGCGTTTAGCCTCCTCAACTTCCCTCTCATATAATGAAAAACACCCCATTATATTGCCATATAAGTGCCAAATCGCCAAACTATTAATTTTATTCACACATCTGATTTCCTTACATGGTGGTAATCAATTAGTATTGCGCATAATCAGGATGGAGTTTTGGATTTTAAAGGTGAAACCCCTTATAAAAACTTCTATTTACAATTGCAAAGCGTGTGTGATTCATAGAAAGAAAGAATGCACGCATTACCCTCCTCTCGAACGACACTTTCCCGACCATTTGCCACCACTGGGGTAGACTTTGCCGGTCCTTATGAAATTAAAAATTATACGGGTCGAGCATGCCTAATAACCAAAGGCTATGTGTGTGTTTTTGTGTGCTTTGGCACAAAAGCCTTACACCTTGAAGTGACAAGTGATTTGTCAACCGCAACTTTCATGGCAGCCTTTGCACGATTTGTGGCCCGTCGAGGATGCCCTCAGACATTTACTCCGACAATGGTACGAATTTTGTTGGAGCCTCTAAAGTGCTTAAACGAGAGTTTAGAGAATTCGTTGAGGCAGCCCGAGGTGCAGTCACTGCAACGCACGCACACCAAGGTGTTTTGTGGCATTTTATTCCTGCTGGAGCACCTCATATGGGTGGTTTATGGGAAGCTGGGGTCAAAAGTTTCAAGACCCATTTGAGAAAAATCGCTGGCACACTTAGATTCACTTTCGAAGAATTCTCTACTTTGTTGTCTCGAATTGAGGCCTGTCTAAATTCAAGGCCTATAAGTCCTATGTCTGAAAATCCAGATGATCTAGCTGCTTTAACGCCTGGCCACTTTCTGGTTGGTGGGCCCTTATTAGGCAGACCTGAGCCAGACATACCTGAGAACCCCATATCCATCATCAACAGATGGAAAAAACTCAAAGCTCTTCATCAGCTTTTCTGCTCCCGGTGGAAAACAGAATATTTGAAAGAATTGCACAAGAGATTTAAATGGAAAAATCCCCCAAAAAACTTAGAAATAGATGATCTTGTTGTAGGAGACTTGCTGCCACTATGCGCGTTCTTGGGAAAGGACTGTCGGCCACGCAACTGTTTTGTGGATTTATGGATTTACCAACATGCATCACTCAACGACCATATGATGCTATTATGGAAAATGTTGAAAAAGCCGCAACTACAGTTGCTCACTCATCAATGAAGTGTGCTGCTGAGTAATAACTATCAGAAACTAAAAAACAAGATGACTTAGAGTTGGTTGATGATGGTATAATTGTGTCTGGCAATGGAACTTGGATGAAAAGAGGTTTTTCGTCTTTGTTCGGACTGGCTACACTTATTGGACACTTTACGGGGAAAGTAATTGATTTTGAAGTCAAAAGTGCCTACTGCAAAAAGTGTGAGTACCAAAAAGAAAATTTGAACAATGCAGACTTTGAAATATGGTTCTCAGAGCATGAAGCATCGTGCTCCATGAATCATAGCGGCAGCGCAGGAAAAATGGAACCGGATGCAATTTTGACAATGTTTCAAAGATCTGAACTACTATATGGTGTCAAATATCAGTATTACATCGGAAATGGAGACTCAAAAACATTTTCTTCAATTTCAAATGCCAAACTGTACAATGATGTTGAAGTGCAAAAAAAAAGTATGCATTGGCCATGAACAGAAACGTATGGGTTCACGGCTACGAAAATTGATTACAGATTTTAAAAAAACAAATACACCAGTAAAAGAGCCAGGAACATCACGAACAAGTCTCAGCGGCAAAGGAAAATTAACAGCGAAATTGATTGACGAATTGACAGTTTATTATGGATTGGTCATTAAAAACAACGTCAATCCTTTGGAAAATATGCGTAATGCCATTTGGGCAACATTTTATCACATGATAGATATCCACAGATGAAAATCCTCAGCATATATTTTGCCCTACAGGTAGTGACAGTTGGTGTTATTGGCAGAAGGCAAAGGCAGAAGGATCAACTGTTCTCCATAAACCACCACTTCATGAAATAGTGCAAAAGGCAATCAAACCAGTTTACACGGCGTTGAGTAACGATGAACTGCTAAACAAGTGCTTGAGTGGATTCACGCAAAACTCCAATGAAAGATTTGGCTCATTGCACCTAAGTGTATGCCAGGCAGCAACAGAATTGTTAATATTGCAAGCTGCATGGCAGTGTCTACTTACAATGACGGCGCTTATAGTTATTTGCAAATGTTTCAACTACTTGGTATCACCATAGGAGCTACAGCATTGAATTTTTCCAAAGGAAATGATGCAAATCGTTTGAAATGCGCCAGAGTGAAGGCATATGAAGCTTCAAAAGAGGCCCGAATTGCTAAACAATTGCAAAAAACTATAAGAAACAGCACAACACAAGATAACGAACGCATACAGTACGAAGCAGGCATGGCAGATTGAAGGTAACCTTTTTTTTCTTTGTTCACAAACTTTGACGAAATGAATTTTTTGACGAAATTTTTTTTTCTTTGTATTTTTTCAAACTTGATTCGCTATCGTATGACACGAGCTTTTTTTAAATTTTTTTTTCGATTTTTTATGAATTTTTAAAGGAAATATTTTTTTCGAAAAAACACACTGTCAAATTTGCAACATCACCAAACGGTTAGGCACCCTGTTTTTTGGTTTGTCAATTTAATATGGCGCTCGGGTTCTGATCATTCCAGGCGAACCCGAAGTTTTTGTTTTTTAAAGCGAACATCAATGCTATTGATGCTCGCCGCCGCCATTCCTTGGAATACCGAAAAACTGGTAAGATCGCCCCACAAGAATTATCAACTTCTATAATAAAGATATTTTTAAATAAACATCTACTTTCTTTCCTTTTCTTTTTGCTGTGCGAGCCATATATTAATTGGCATTTTTATATCTTTTGGAGAAGAATAGTCCTCCACCCGCCGAAGAAATATTTATTGCTCCTTCGAGCCGGATTAGCAGAGCTTTGCAGAGCAAAAAATTGGAAATCGCAAGCGAACGTCGCCAGATTTATTGGAAAAAAGGTACGTTACATTTTGCAATTTATGTGGTGATCCCTAAAATCGGTGCAAATTCAAGAGAATAAAATAAATAAATTAAATAATAAAAGTGATAAATTCATTTTCATACGAAAACACATAGAATTTACACAAAAATTGTGTTCGCTCTAAGCCACTCAAGGGAAACCAATAACAAATTACTTGCTACTTGTTTGCAGTATTTGTCAAACTTTACGATTCTCTGTGCTCTCTGCTTATATACTCGTACTTGTCCGTCCGCCTGAGATTTTGCAAAAAATTAATTTGCAAAGACAGACATTTGCGAGCAATTAATAATAATTTATAATAAATTAATAATAAAACAGACGTAAAGCAACGCGAAAAATTCTGTTAAAAGTGTGATTCTTTTCAAAATAAATCATTATGTTTTTCTCAAGAGTGCACAATATTTTCAAACACATTTTCAAATATCCAGAAACGTAAACAAAAAAATAAATATATAAACAAGAATCACTGGGATATAATCTGGAAAAAAGGGCTAAGTGAGTGTTTAAAAAAAAAACAGAAAAAGTTTTTTGTGAAAAAGTGCCAAAAATAATTGAAAAGTTTCAGCAAGCAGCCAACAGCAAAAAGCCGTCGGCAAGCAGTGCATACAAAAGGTGGTGGTTTTTAGTTGCCATCGTTGTTGTTGTGAGCGCACATTTGGTGTTGCCTCTCATTGCACTTTTCTCTAGGGTGCGCGTGCTACAACTTTGGTACTTTTTCATAAAAAGGGTTTGCGTTGAACCATTTTCGTACATTTTCAACACTTCTTTTTGCTACTATTTGTTCTAATTCATAATTTGGAAAACACACATTTTAACACAATTAACACACTGTGCTAGCACATTTTTAATAATAATAAATTAAGAGAAAAAATATTCAAATAAATTTGATTGGTATTATTAAAAAAAAAAATTTACTTTTTGGGTAGAATTATTTGTAGAATTGATTTAATTCTGTTTTTTCTCCAAGATCAATCCGCTTTTGAGTTTGACATAGAAAAACTGATCGGTTTCGTACATATTTGATGGGTTTGAGATTAAATACATTTTTTCACAACTTACAAAATGTCACTAAAAGCGTTTACCCGGGCAGCTGATGAGCTGTTGGAGTTCGAAGATCAATTTATCGAAATTGATGATTCTGAACACTCCAAATTTACTTTAGAAGTTCGCAAGGAGGAACTAAAGTCACAATGGGCAGATGTCAAAGGAAGTTTTAGCACATGCATGCAAAAGTTAGGTAGTTCAAGCACTGAGGCGAACGATGCCGATATTTCTAGTGTCAAAGTGAAGTACCGCTTTTGCTATGACGCTTATGTCAGATGTGCAGGAAAAATAGCTGAATTAACTGAGAATCTAACTCAAGCAAATTCAACAGAAAAACAATCAAATATTGACAACTTCACGAATATGCCCGCGAGTGGTCATAACATCAATCTGCCTCCTTGCGACACAGAAATATTTTATGGCGACTATATGTCTTGGCCCTCATTTAGAGATATGTTTTCCGCAATATACATATCTAATATACGCTTAACTCCTGCTGAGAAATTATACCATCTGACCCAAAAGACTAGAGGAGAAGCAAAAAAGATTGTTAAGAAATCTCCTCTAACTCATGATGGGTTCACTCAAGCATGGAAAAATATAAGTGATCGCTATGACAATAAGAGAATTTTAGTCAATAGCCAGTTGAAAGTTTTATTCAACCTCCCGTCAGTGACTTCGGAGTCCGGGAGTGCTATTAAAAAATTACAGCGCGATATAAATAATTGTATCTCCGCTTTGGAGTTACATAACATCGACATTAGCAATTGGGATGCCATTTTCACTTATTTGTGCTCGACTCGTTTGCCAGAAACTAAGTTGTCGCTATGGGAACAAGGCATAGTCAACAAATCTGAAATTCCAAAATGGAAAGATTTGGACTACTTTTTAACAAGTCGGTTCCAAACTTTAGAAACCGTTTCTGACATTCGAAACTCCGGTAATGCGAAGCCTCCCAATAATAGAAACAATTCACAAGCTAACCAAAGTAGTCTTGTGAGAAAAGTGAATTCTAATCATGTCCACGTGAACAATAGTTCCGAATGTAAGCTTTGTCCCAATCAACAACATGTTTTAAAAGGTTATCCCAAATTTTTAGCCATGAGTGTGTACGATAGATCAGCTACCGTAAGAAGGCTTCACCTATGCATAAACTGTTTGGCTTATTCTCATGAAGTCAAAGATTGTAAAAGTCACTTTAATTGTGCGTCTTGTAAAAAACGCCACAATTCCCTGCTTCATCGAGAAGCCTCGCAATCGAGAGTTCATGTTGGGCCCTCTACTAGCTCTCAATCCACCACCACAAATGCACACTCAACTCAAATACAGTCCACTCCTGTAGAAGAAAATGTTCTTTCCTGTTTTGCAATCAGTAGAAAAAGTGTACTTCTCGGTACTGCTATGGTGACCATATGTCACTTAGGTACTGTTTACACTGCTAGAGCCCTGATTGATTCGGGCTCGGAAGGAACATTTGTTTCAGAACGCCTGCAAAGGATTCTGAAACTACCCACACATCCAGTGAATGCACAAGTCGCTGGTTTAAATAATGTAGTTTCAGCAAGAGTTTCCCGAATGTGTAGATTTGTCATAGGGTCCCCTATCAACCCAAGTCTGAGAATTGAAGCGAATGGCTTAATTCTCCCCCAACTCACAGGGAATCTTCCCACAAGCTCTATCGACATTTCTTTACTTCAATGTCTTCCTGACTTAGATCTTGCTGACACTAATTTCTGCAAGAGTAACCAAGTAGATGTAGTTATAGGAGGCGATATATATCCTAGCATTCTTCTAGACGGCATCCGCCGCAATATATTGGGTTCGTTGATTGCCCAAGAAACCGTCTTTGGTTGGATTATTACGGGTCCAGGTCCAACTGAGAAGCTGTCTTCTTTCACGACCTGTCTTAATTTTTTCGCTGATGTTTCGCTGGATCAGCAGATTGCACGGTTTTGGGAGTTGGAAGAGATTCCAAAGAAAAAGTTGTTGACTCGCGAAGAGCAACTTTGTGAAGAAAATTTGAAAAATACCACCCGCCGTAGCAATGACGGTCGATATATTGTAACTTTGCCTTTCAAGATAGATTTTCCTCATAATCTTCACCTAGGTCATTCTCGATCGAGCGCGATTAAACAGTTCTTACGAACAGAATCAGTACTTAACAAGAAGCCCGAGTTCAAAGTTCAATATGACCAGGTAATCAAAGAATACGCAGATTTAGGGCACATGCATCAGGTTGGGCCCCCTAAGTTTGAATATGCTCCTTCTCATTACTATCTGCCTCATCATTCGGTCATAAAACCCGATAGTACCTCCACTAAGATAAGAGTGGTTTTCAATGCATCGTCTTCCAGCTCCAATGGAGTGAGTTTAAATGACGTTCTGTACACTGGACCCGTTCTTCAAACGGACCTTACTCTCTTAATTTTGAAATGGAAGTTTTTTAAGTATGTTCTCAACGGTGACTTTGAGAAAATGTACCGTCAGACCTTGGTTGACCCCAAGCATACCCCTTATTAACGCATTTTGCACAGAGATGCGTCAAACAGTGAAGTCAAGGATTACGAGTTAGATACCGTCACCTTTGGACTAAGCTGCGCTCCATTTCTGGCAATTTGAACTCTTCTGCAACTCGCAGAAGATGTTCATAAGACACACCCTTTAGCCGCGTTAACATTAAGAGAGTACATGTACGTAGATGATGCGTTGACTGGAGCTCATGATGTAGAAACAGCAAAAAAGACTCGAGACGAGCTTATTGCGGCTCTGAAATCCGCTGGGTTTTTGATGCGAAAATGGACCTCGAACTGCAATGAGCTACTTGAAGATTTGCCAAAGGATCACCTGCTCAATGAAGATTTTTTGAAGTTCGAAGAGTCAAGTGTTGCAAAAACATTGGGAGTTCGTTGGAATGCCAGATTTGATCATTTTTATTTTGTCACAAAACCAGTCGAAATGAAAGCTAGTTTTACCAATCGAGAAATTTTGTCTACAATTGCCCAGCTTTTTGACCCGGCAGGATGGCTAGGCCCGATTATTATTGTAGCAAAATTATTATGCAACAAATTTGGTTAGATAAGATTGATTGGGATGATTATCTAACGGGCCAGAGCCTGTATTCCTGGAAACAGTTTCAAAAGAATTACCATCATATCGATTCAATTAGAATCCCTAGATGGAAACATTTTTGCCCTTGGAGCAAGGTGGAATTTCATGGCTTTTGCGACGCATCCGAGAAAGCTTACGGAGCTGCAATCTATATTCGTGTAGAAAATTCCAATGCCGCGGTTTTTACTCATCTACTGACCTCGAAAACAAAAGTCGCTCATATAAAAACTGTTTCTTTGCCTCGCTTGGAATTGTGCGGAGCAACCCTTCTTGCCGAAATGGTTGATTCGTTGCTGCCGCTGCTAAATCTTGATCAATTCCGCGTACAGTTGTGGACGAATGCTACTATTGTCCTCGCTTGGCTAAAAAAGCCACCCTGCACCTGGACGACTTTTGTTGCCAACCGCATTACGAAAATCATTGAAAAGGTTGATGATCGCAACTGGCTCCATGTTGAATCACATGACAATCCAGCGGACTTGGGAAGTCGTGGAGTCATGCCGCAAGATCTAATCAATAATAGTTTATGGTGGGAAGGTCCCTCGTGGCTAAAGAAAGAACGATCTGAATGGCCTCCTCAATTGAAAAATTCAGATCAGGACACTTCTCTCGAAAGCAAGCCTGTAAAGTCCCTTTTCTCTTATTTCGATAATTATGAGGACATTCTCGATAGGTTTTCGTCACTCTCTCGAGCCTTGCGAGTTCTGTCGTTTGTATTTAGGTTTTATCAGCGAACGCATCCAATATTTAAGAAAGAATTCAGCTATAAAACTACGCAAGTGACGAGAGATGAAATTAGTTTTGTTAAAACACGATTAATCGTTCTCTGTCAAAAGGTTCACTTTTCTAATGATTATCGTGACATTGAAACTAAGCACCCTATAAGTTCCAAGAGTCCCATATTGACTCTGAACCCCTTTTTGGACGCCTCAGGTATTTTGAGGGTAGGTGGGCGTTTAGCCTCCTCAACTTCCCTCTCATATAATGAAAAACACCCCATTATATTGCCATATAAGTGCCAAATCTCCAAACTATTAATTTTATTCACACATCTGATTTCCTTACATGGTGGTAATCAATTAGTATTGCGCATAATCAGGATGGAGTTTTGGATTTTAAAGGTGAAACCCCTTATAAAAACTTCTATTTACAATTGCAAAGCGTGTGTGATTCATAGAAAGAAAGAATGCACGCAAATTATGGCAGCATTACCCTCCTCTCGAACGACACTTTCCCGACCATTTGCCACCACTGGGGTAGACTTTGCCGGTCCTTATGAAATTAAAAATTATACGGGTCGAGCATGCCTAATAACCAAAGGCTATGTGTGTGTTTTTGTGTGCTTTGGCACAAAAGCCTTACACCTTGAAGTGACAAGTGATTTGTCAACCGCAACTTTCATGGCAGCCTTTGCACGATTTGTGGCCCGTCGAGGATGCCCTCAGACATTTACTCCGACAATGGTACGAATTTTGTTGGAGCCTCTAAAGTGCTTAAACGAGAGTTTAGAGAATTCGTTGAGGCAGCCCGTGGTGCAGTCACTGCAACGCACGCACACCAAGGTGTTTTGTGGCATTTTATTCCTGCTGGAGCACCTCATATGGGTGGTTTATGGGAAGCTGGGGTCAAAAGTTTCAAGACCCATTTGAGAAAAATCGCTGGCACACTTAGATTCACTTTCGAAGAATTCTCTACTTTGTTGTCTCGAATTGAGGCCTGTCTAAATTCAAGGCCTATAAGTCCTATGTCTGAAAATCCAGATGATCTAGCTGCTTTAACGCCTGGCCACTTTCTGGTTGGTGGGCCCTTATTAGGCAGACCTGAGCCAGACATACCTGAGAACCCCATATCCATCATCAACAGATGGAAAAAACTCAAAGCTCTTCACCAGCTTTTCTGCTCCCGGTGGAAAACAGAATATTTGAAAGAATTGCACAAGAGATTTAAATGGAAAAATCCCCCAAAAAACTTAGAAATAGATGATCTTGTTGTAGGAGACTTGCTGCCACTATGCGCGTTCTTGGGAAAGGACTGTCGGCCACTCAACTGTTTTGTGGATTTATGGATTTACCAACATGCATCACTCAACGACCATATGATGCTATTATGGAAAATGTTGAAAAAGCCGCAACTACAGTTGCTCACTCATCAATGAAGTGTGCTGCTGAGTAATAACTATCAGAAACTAAAAAACAAGATGACTTAGAGTTGGTTGATGATGGTATAATTGTGTCTGGCGATGGAACTTGGATGAAAAGAGGTTTTTCGTCTTTGTTCGGACTGGCTACACTCATTGGACACTTTACGGGGAAAGTAATTGATTTTGAAGTCAAAAGTGCCTACTGCAAAAAGTGTGAGTACCAAAAAGAAAATTTGAACAATGCAGACTTTGAAATATGGTTCTCAGAGCATGAAGCATCGTGCTCCATGAATCATAGCGGCAGCGCAGGAAAAATGGAACCGGATGCAATTTTGACAATGTTTCAAAGATCTGAACTACTATATGGTGTCAAATATCAGTATTACATCGGAAATGGAGACTCAAAAACATTTTCTTCAATTTCAAATGTTAAACTGTACAATGATGTTGAAGTGCAAAAAAAAAGAATGCATTGGCCATGAACAGAAACGTATGGGTTCACGGCTACGAAAATTGATTACAGATTTTAAAAAAACAAATACACCAGTAAAAGAGCCAGGAACATCACGAACAAGTCTCAGCGGCAAAGGAAAATTAACAGCGAAATTGATTGACGAATTGACAGTTTATTATGGATTGGTCATTAAAAACAACGTCAATCCTTTGGAAAATATGCGTAATGCCATTTGGGCAACATTTTATCACATGATAGATATCCACAGATGAAAATCCTCAGCATATATTTTGCCCTACAGGTAGTGACAGTTGGTGTTATTGGCAGAAGGCAAAGGCAGAAGGATCAACTGTTCTCCATAAACCACCACTTCATGAAATAGTGCAAAAGGCAATGAAACCAGTTTACACGGCGTTGAGTAACGATGAACTGCTAAACAAGTGCTTGAGTGGATTCACGCAAAACTCCAATGAAAGATTTGGCTCATTGCACCTAAGTGTATGCCAGGCAGCAACAGAATTGTTAATATTGCAAGCTGCATGGCAGTGTCTACTTACAATGACGGCGCTTATAGTTATTTGCAAATGTTTCAACTACTTGGTATCACCATAGGAGCTACAGCATTGAATTTTTCCAAAGGAAATGATGCAAATCGTTTGAAATGCGCCAGAGTGAAGGCATATGAAGCTTCAAAAGAGGCCCGAATTGCTAAACAATTGCAAAAAACTAAAAGAAACAGCACAACACAAGATAACGAACGCATACAGTACGAAGCAGGCATGGCAGATTGAAGGTAACCTTTTTTTTCTTTGTTCACAAACTTTGACGAAATGAATTTTTTGACGAAATTTTTTTTTCTTTGTATTTTTTCAAACTTGATTCGCTATCGTATGACACGAGCTTTTTTTAAATTTTTTTTTCGATTTTTTATGAATTTTTAAAGGAAATATTTTTTTCGAAAAAACACACTGTCAAATTTGCAACATCACCAAACGGTTAGGCACCCTGTTTTTTGGTTTGTCAATTTAATATGGCGCTCGGGTTCTGATCATTCCAGGCGAACCCGAAGTTTTTGTTTTTTAAAGCGAACATCAATGCTATTGATGCTCGCCGCCGCCATTCCTTGGAATACCGAAAAACTGGTAAGATCGCCCCACAAGAATTATCAACTTCTATAATAAAGATATTTTTAAATAAACATCTACTTTCTTTCCTTTTCTTTTTGCTGTGCGAGCCATATATTAATTGGCATTTTTATATCTTTTGGAGAAGAATAGTCCTCCACCCGCCGAAGAAATATTTATTGCTCCTTCGAGCCGGATTAGCAGAGCTTTGCAGAGCAAAAAATTGGAAATCGCAAGCGAACGTCGCCAGATTTATTGGAAAAAAGGTACGTTACATTTTGCAATTTATGTGGTGATCCCTAAAATCGGTGCAAATTCAAGAGAATAAAATAAATAAATTAAATAATAAAAGTGATAAATTCATTTTCATACGAAAACACATAGAATTTACACAAAAATTGTGTTCGCTCTAAGCCACTCAAGGGAAACCAATAACAAATTACTTGCTACTTGTTTGCAGTATTTGTCAAACTTTACGATTCTCTGTGCTCTCTGCTTATATACTCGTACTTGTCCGTCCGCCTGAGATTTTGCAAAAAATTAATTTGCAAAGACAGACATTTGCGAGCAATTAATAATAATTTATAATAAATTAATAATAAAACAGACGTAAAGCAACGCGAAAAATTCTGTTAAAAGTGTGATTCTTTTCAAAATAAATCATTATGTTTTTCTCAAGAGTGCACAATATTTTCAAACACATTTTCAAATATCCAGAAACGTAAACAAAAAAATAAATATATAAACAAGAATCACTGGGATATAATCTGGAAAAAAGGGCTAAGTGAGGGTTTTAAAAAAAAAACAGAAAAAGTTTTTTGTGAAAAAGTGCCAAAAATAATTGAAAAGTTTCAGCAAGCAGCCAACAGCAAAAAGCCGTCGGCAAGCAGTGCATACAAAAGGTGGTGGTTTTTAGTTGCCATCGTTGTTGTTGTGAGCGCACATTTGGTGTTGCCTCTCATTGCACTTTTCTCTAGGGTGCGCGTGCTACAACTTTGGTACTTTTTCATAAAAAGGGTTTGCGTTGAACCATTTTCGTACTTTTTCAACACTTCTTTTTGCTACTATTTGTTCTAATTCATAATTTGGAAAACACACATTTTAACACAATTAACACACTGTGCTAGCACATTTTTAATAATAATAAATTAAGAGAAAAAATATTCAAATAAATTTGATTGGTATTATTAAAAAAAAAAATTTACTTTTTGGGTAGAATTATTTGTAGAATTGATTTAATTCTGTTTTTTCTCCAAGATCAATCCGCTTTTGAGTTTGACATAGAAAAACTGATCGGTTTCGTACATATTTGATGGGTTTGAGATTAAATACATTTTTTCACAACTTACAAAATGTCACTAAAAGCGTTTACCCGGGCAGCTGATGAGCTGTTGGAGTTCGAAGATCAATTTATCGAAATTGATGATTCTGAACACTCCAAATTTACTTTAGAAGTTCGCAAGGAGGAACTAAAGTCACAATGGGCAGTTGTCAAAGGAAGTTTTAGCACATGCATGCAAAAGTTAGGTAGTTCAAGCACTGAGGCGAACGATGCCGATATTTCTAGTGTCAAAGTGAAGTACCGCTTTTGCTATGACGCTTATGTCAGATGTGCAGGAAAAATAGGTGAATTAACTGAGAATCTAACTCAAGCAAATTCAACAGAAAAACAATCAAATATTGACAACTTCACGAATATGCCCGCGAGTGGTCATAACATCAATCTGCCTCCTTGCGACACAGAAATATTTTATGGCGACTATATGTCTTGGCCCTCATTTAGAGATATGTTTTCCGCAATATACATATCTAATATACGCTTAACTCCTGTTGAGAAATTATACCATCTGACCCAAAAGACTAGAGGAGAAGCAAAAAAGATTGTTAAGAAATCTCCTCTAACTCATGATGGGTTCACTCAAGCATGGAAAAATATAAGTGATCGCTATGACAATAAGAGAATTTTAGTCAATAGCCAGTTGAAAGTTTTATTCAACCTCCCGTCAGTGACTTCGAAGTCCGGGAGTGCTATTAAAAAATTACAGCGCGATATAAATAATTGTATCTCCGCTTTGGAGTTACATAACATCGACATTAGCAATTGGGATGCCATTTTCACTTATTTGTGCTCGACTCGTTTGCCAGAAACTACGTTGTCGCTATGGGAACAAGGCATAGTCAACAAATCTGAAATTCCTAAATGGAAAGATTTGGACTACTTTTTAACAAGTCGGTTCCAAACTTTAGAAACCGTTTCTGACATTCGAAACTCCGGTAATGCGAAGCCTCCCAATAATAGAAACAATTCACAAGCTAACCAAAGTAGTCTTGTGAGAAAAGTGAATTCTAATCATGTCCACGTGAACAATAGTTCCGAATGTAAACTTTGTCCCAATCAACAACATGTTTTAAAAGGTTGTCCCAAATTTTTAGCCATGAGTGTGTACGATAGATCAGCTACCGTAAGAAGGCTTCACCTATGCATAAACTGTTTGGCTTATTCTCATGAAGTCAAAGATTGTAAAAGTCACTTTAATTGTGCGTCTTGTAAAAAACGCCACAATTCCCTGCTTCATCGAGAAGCCTCGCAATCGAGAGTTCATGTTGGGCCCTCTACTAGCTCTCAATCCACCACCACAAATGCACACTCAACTCAAATACAGTCCACTCCTGTAGAAGAAAATGTTCTTTCCTGTTTTGCAATCAGTAGAAAAAGTGTACTTCTCGGTACTGCTATGGTGACCATATGTCACTTAGGTACTGTTTACACTGCTAGAGCCCTGATTGATTCGGGCTCGGAAGGAACATTTGTTTCAGAACGCCTGCAAAGGATTCTGAAACTACCCACACATCCAGTGAATGCACAAGTCGCTGGTTTAAATAATGTAGTTTCAGCAAGAGTTTCCCGAATGTGTAGATTTGTCATAGGGTCCCCTATCAACCCAAGTCTGAGAATTGAAGCGAATGGCTTAATTCTCCCCCAACTCACAGGGAATCTTCCCACAAGCTCTATCGACATTTCTTTACTTCAATGTCTTCCTGACTAAGATCTTGCTGACACTAATTTCTACAAGAGTAACCAAGTAGATGTAGTTATAGGAGGCGATATATATCCTAGCATTCTTCTAGACGGCATCCGCCGCAATATATTGGGTTCGTTGATTGCCCAAGAAACCGTCTTTAGTTGGATTATTACGGGTCCAGTTCCAACTGAGAAGCTGTCTTCTTTCACGACCTGTCTTAATTTTTTCGCTGATGTTTCGCTGGATCAGCAGATTGCACGGTTTTGGGAGTTGGAAGAGATTCCAAAGAAAAAGTTGTTGACTCGCGAAGAGCAACTTTGTGAAGAAAATTTTAAAAATACCACCCGCCGTAGCAATGACGGTCGATATATTGTAACTTTGCCTTTCAAGATAGATTTTCCTCATAATCTTCACCTAGGTCATTCTCGATCGAGCGCGATTAAACAGTTCTTACGAACAGAATCAGTACTTAACAAGAAGCCCGAGTTCAAAGTTCAATATGACCAGGTAATCAAAGAATACGCAGATTTAGGGCACATGCATCAGGTTGGGCCCCCTAAGTTTGAATATGCTCCTTCTCATTACTATCTGCCTCATCATTCGGTCATAAAACCCGATAGTACCTCCACTAAGATAAGAGTGGTTTTCAATGCATCGTCTTCCAGCTCCAATGGAGTGAGTTTAAATGACGTTCTGTACACTGGACCCGTTCTTCAAACGGACCTTACTCTCTTAATTTTGAAATGGAAGTTTTTTAAGTATGTTCTCAACGGTGACTTTGAGAAAATGTACCGTCAGACCTTGGTTGACCCCAAGCATACCCCTTATTAACGCATTTTGCACAGAGATGCGTCAAACAGTGAAGTCAAGGATTACGAGTTAGATACCGTCACCTTTGGACTAAGCTGCGCTCCATTTCTGGCAATTTGAACTCTTCTGCAACTCGCAGAAGATGTTCATAAGACACACCCTTTAGCCGCGTTAACATTAAGAGAGTACATGTACGTAGATGATGCGTTGACTGGAGCTCATGATGTAGAAACAGCAAAAAAGACTCGAGACGAGCTTATTGCGGCTCTAAAATCCGCTGGGTTTTTGATGCGAAAATGGACCTCGAACTGCAATGAGCTACTTGAAGATTTGCCAAAGGATCACCTGCTCAATGAAGATTTTTTCAAGTTCGAAGAGTCAAGTGTTGCAAAAACATTGGGAGTTCGTTGGAATGTCAGATTTGATCATTTTTATTTTGTCACAAAACCAGTCGAAATGAAAGCTAGTTTTACCAATCGAGAAATTTTGTCTTCAATTGCCCAGCTTTTTGACCCGGCAGGATGGCTAGGCCCGATTATTATTGTAGCAAAATTATTATGCAACAAATTTGGTTAGATAAGATTGATTGGGATGATTATCTAACGGGCCAGAGCCTGTATTCCTGGAAACAGTTTCAAAAGAATTACCATCATATCGATTCAATTAGAATCCCTAGATGGAAACATTTTTGCCCTTGGAGCAAGGTGGAATTTCATGGCTTTTGCGACGCATCCGAGAAAGCTTACGGAGCTGCAATCTATATTCGTGTAGAAAATTCCAATGCCGCGGTTTTTACTCATCTACTGACCTCGAAAACAAAAGTCGCTCATATTAAAACTGTTTCTTTGCCTCGCTTGGAATTGTGCGGAGCAACCCTTCTTGCCGAAATGGTTGATTCGTTGCTGCCGCTGCTAAATCTTGATCAATTCCGCGTACAGTTGTGGACGAATGCTACTATTGTCCTCGCTTGGCTAAAAAAGCCACCCTGCACCTGGACGACTTTTGTTGCCAACCGCATCACGAAAATCATTGAAAAGGTTGATGATCGCAACTGGCTCCATGTTGAATCACATGACAATCCAGCGGACTTGGGAAGTCGTGGAGTCATGCCGCAAGATCTAATCAATAATAGTTTATGGTGGGAAGGTCCCTCGTGGCTAAAGAAAGAACGATCTGAATGGCCTCCTCAATTGAAAAATTCAGACCAGGACACTTCTCTCGAAAGCAAGCCTTTAAAGTCCCTTTTCTCTTATTTCGATAATTATGAGGACATTCTCGATAGGTTTTCGTCACTCTCTCGAGCCTTGCGAGTTCTGTCGTTTGTATTTAGGTTTTATCAGCGAACGCATCCAATATTTAAGAAAGAATTCAGCTATAAAACTACGCAAGTGACGAGAGATGAAATTAGTTTTGTTAAAACACGATTAATCGTTCTCTGTCAAAAGGTTCACTTTTCTAATGATTATCGTGACATTGAAACTAAGCACCCTATAAGTTCCAAGAGTCCCATATTGACTCTGAACCCCTTTTTGGACGCCTCAGGTATTTTGAGGGTAGGTGGGCGTTTAGCCTCCTCAACTTCCCTCTCATATAATGAAAAACACCCCATTATATTGCCATATAAGTGCCAAATCTCCAAACTATTAATTTTATTCACACATCTGATTTCCTTACATGGTGGTAATCAATTAGTATTGCGCATAATCAGGATGGAGTTTTGGATTTTAAAGGTGAAACCCCTTATAAAAACTTCTATTTACAATTGCAAAGCGTGTGTGATTCATAGAAAGAAAGATTGCACGCAAATTATGGCAGCATTACCCTCCTCTCGAACGACACTTTCCCGACCATTTGCCACCACTGGGGTAGACTTTGCCGGTCCTTATGAAATTAAAAATTATACGGGTCGAGCATGCCTAATAACCAAAGGCTAGTGTGTGTTTTTGTGTGCTTTGGCCCAAAAGCCTTACACCTTGAAGTGACAAGTGATTTGTCAACCGCAACTTTCATGGCAGCCTTTGCACGATTTGTGGCCCGTCGAGGATGCCCTCAGACATTTACTCCGACAATGGTACGAATTTTGTTGGAGCCTCTAAAGTGCTTAAACGAGAGTTTAGAGAATTCGTTGAGGCAGCCCGAGGTGCAGTCACTGCAACGCACGCACACCAAGGTGTTTTGTGGCATTTTATTCCTGCTGGAGCACCTCATATGGGTGGTTTATGGGAAGCTGGGGTCAAAAGTTTCAAGACCCATTTGAGAAAAATCGCTGGCACACTTAGATTCACTTTCGAAGAATTCTCTACTTTGTTGTCTCGAATTGAGGCCTGTCTAAATTCAAGGCCTATAAGTCCTATGTCTGAAAATCCAGATGATCTAGCTGCTTTAACGCCTGGCCACTTTCTGGTTGGTGGGCCCTTATTAGGCAGACCTGAGCCAGACATACCTGAGAACCCCATATCCATCATCAACAGATGGAAAAAACTCAAAGCTCTTCATCAGCTTTTCTGCTCCCGGTGGAAAACAGAATATTTGAAAGAATTGCACAAGAGATTTAAATGGAAAAACCCCCCAAAAAACTTAGAAATAGATGATCTTGTTGTAGTACGTGAAGAAGGTTTATCCCCTAATGAGTGGCGATTAGGTAGAATCATCAAAACGTATTGGGGAGAGGATAGCAAGGTGCGAGTGGCTGATATTAAAACAGCTCGTGGTGTGATCACTCGTCTGATTGTAAAACTTGTTGTCCTTCCCGCATGCTAATCTAAAATCAAAACATTCTACCTACTAAGCTTTTTCCAGATAACTCGTCAGAATGCCACGTTTTTACCGCAACCGTAGCCAAACCCAGAAAGTGGTTAAGTCCGTTGCCTGTCGCCTGTGTGAAGGAGCGCACCCTCTCCGATTCTGCAACCAATTCCGCCCCAAGAGCCTCGAAGAAAAGCTGCGTTTGGTGTTACTTTCACGGTATTGCTCGAATTGCTTGTCGTCTCAGCATACCCTTAATCGATATGTCAGTGAGGTACGCTGCAAACATTGTAGCGAGAAGCACCACAGTCTGCTCCATGGCAACTCCCGTGACCGAGCTCGACCAAGCCCGTATTCGCCGCTTACGGTGAGTGATGGTCCCGACCGATCTGAGCCCAGACCTCGCCCGTCTAGACCACGTCGTGTCGAGGATCACCCCACTTCCGAAGAAGATAGCGATGAGCCCAGACCTCGTCCGTCTACGCCATCGACCCCGTCAGAGGTACTGGAGATTGACACTGCGGTTGAGCTCAGACCTAGTCCGTCTACGCCAACCGTGAGAATAGAGCGTTCGCTTGAGCATCCATTCCTTCCAGCATTAAGTTTTGAGCCCAGACCACGCTCGACTATGCCAGAACGAAGTCGACGACACCGAAGGCGGCAAGGGAAGAAACCGAAGACCCATGTAGAGCGGTATGCGCAATCGACGAATGCGAGGAGCGAGGACGCGCGCATGCAAATAACCAGAAGGGCTCCCCCGATGCTGACTCAGCAGCTGGTTCCGCTTAACCCCACTGCGATGGTCAAAATTTTGACGAACGGTGGAATGCGTTTGGTGCGAGCACTTATTGATCGATGTTGCGACATGTCCGTGATCTGTGGGTCATTGGTATGTCGCATGGGGTTGAAAACGGCACGCACCAACTCACAGGAAACTTGTTTTCTTACCAGTCGTGGCCGGTTTGAGCGCAGTTAACACATCACGGTAAGCGCTCGAGTGCTGAGAAGCTTGTCGCGCGTCACTCCAATTCGAACGTTGGATGCTAGAGTTCAAGACGCGTACTCCCATATTATGCTGGCAGATGAGAAGTTTCACCAGTCGCGGCCGATACACGTCATATTAGGAGTAGATGTCTATGCTCGCTGTGAACTCGGTTAGGCACCCTGTTTTTTGGTTTGTCAATTTAATATGGCGCTCGGGTTCTGATCATTCCAGGCGAACCCGAAGTTTTTGTTTTTTAAAGCGAACATCAATACTATTGATGCTCGCCGCCGCCATTCCTTGGAATACCGAAAAACTGGTAAGATCGCCCCACAAGAATTATTAACTTCTATAATAAAGATATTTTTAAATAAACATCTGCTTTCTTTCCTTTTCGTTTTGCTGTGCGAGCCATATATTAATTGGCATTTTTATATCTTTTGGAGAAGAAAAGTCATCCACCCGCCGAAGAAATATTTAGTTATTGTTTATATTGCCAGTATTTTCTTTAAAATTTTTTTAATGTAACCGTAAACTTTCCAGTGTCAATCTTTTCTTTGTTTTGTTTTCTACGTCTAAAATTTTAACAGCATCAATATCAGATGTGTGGCCTGTCGTCAATATATGTTGTGCTAACGCTGTTGTTGTTTTTTTGTTTCGTATGTCCAGCTTAAGTTCTGTCATTCTTGTTTTTAGCGCTCTTTTAGTTGTTCCTATGTATATTTTGTTACAATTTTCGTGTTCTGTGCCTTTGCATTGTATTTCATATACGACATTGCTCTTTTCTTCGTTCTCTATTCTTGTTTTTGTTTTCGTGAATATTCGGTTTAGAGTCGCGTTCGATTTGAATGCAAATATTGTGTTGTCAGTTCTCATTATTGCCCGTATGTGTGTGTTGAGTATTGCCAGATTGAGTTTTGTGTTCTGTTGTTTGCGAGTTTTGTTTGTTTTTTAAAATTCTTGAATTAATAAGGGAATTAATTAAATGGTTAGGGTAGTCATTGCTTTTTAATATCGTTTTTATTTTTTTAACGTTTTTGTCCAAAAATTGTGAGTCAGTAAGTGTAAATACCTTGTTTATTATGTTCGCTGCAATGTTGATTTTTTATTGCATAGGTTGCGTTGCGGGCGTATCATGTGATTAATCCCTTGATGTTGTACAAACGTTACCAGAATTTTGGGGTCAGATCGAGTCTTACGCATCGGGGCGCGAAGCGGCTCATAATGCCTACGAATTATTTAAACCATACGATGGTAGCTCTTTTTTTTTAGACTTAACCAGCACTCAGGGGATGCCCCCTATAAATGCGAAAGCATTGTGTTGATTCGGAAGACGGGTGATAGTTAGTTGGAGGGTGGAAAGCTCTAAGCACTATCAAGCAGTTACAATGATAAGAAACAAAGTTCAAGGTGCTGCCGACGCACTCCTCTCCTCTTTCAGCACGGTATTAAATTTTGAGGCCATCATAGCCCTACTTGACCTTACTTTTTCTGATAAGCGACTAATTTACTTGGTGGAACTATCGGGGTTTTACGACGAAGTGGAGAAAAAATTATCTTCTCTTGCGAATAAGACTAAGATGTCTTACAAAGTAACCATTGCAAATGCAATTAATGAAAAATACAGGGTGGATGCCCCAAGAGTTTTTATTTCTGGACTTAAGAAGCTGTTATGTGACATACTTTTCGCGTCACAGCCAAATGATTTGCCATCTGCACTAGCACTGGCACAGGAATTAGACGCGAATCACTCAAAGGTCAAGCCGCTTCTGACCCCATTTCCACCTGCCCAACTCGCCCTTCAATTCTACGGAGGTCCTGCTCCAAACCTATCCCATGGCTTTCGATTCCCACTAAACGCGTTTCGATTTTCCTAATCTGCTCTAATAAGGCATTGATTCCCCCATTTAACTCGTTGATTTTAGTTGCAAGGGCGTCCATCGCACGGTAAAAATTTAAAATGTAAAATATTTAAAAAGTTTCTAAAATAAGTTTAAAAGTTTGTAAATGTTTCTAGAAAAGTCAATAGATCACTCACCGTTTTTGAGGTTGTTACAAGCACACTTCTACTCTTTTTGTTTGTGAGAAATTTTTGTTAAATTAATTTTAGCCTTTAGCTTTTTTTCTTTTCTCTGCACACAATTACAGAATTTGATTTACTTTTTTCTTTCTTCTTTTTATTTTTGGCACTCAATTAGACTTATATTTCCTTTTTTTCGCACAATTGTTCTTTTTTATTTTCGCACACAATTTTTGCTGATTTTTATCAAAAAAAAAATTTTTTAACAAAGCACATTTTTCTTATTTTTTATTGTTTTCTTTTTTCGTTCTTTGGCACATAATTAAACTTATAGCTTGTCAAAAAAAATGTTGCTCCATATGTTCTTACGCCTTTATTATATCCTGTAATGAGAGGGAAAAAAAAATTAATTAGTTTTGTGAATTTTTACCGTGTTCTTATGGAAACCGTGACATGTGCCACAACCACACGTCTTAAAAAGGTGGTCGAGGAAGGGTCATGTGATCCTGTTTAGTCATCTTCAATCAGATTGGCACAACTTGCTTCACAACGGAGACTTGGACCATTGGCAATCTCAGTGTGTTCCCATGTGAGCACTGGAAAAAAATAGTGCAGGCTCGCAAATCCGTTAACCAATTGGCTTGACAGTGGAGGAACGCCGGCCTAGGGGTATAGGTGCGCGACATCCCTCAGCCAATACAACATGTGCAACTACCTTTGCTGGCTCTTGCAAATCCTTTTTATCATCGGTGCTAGTGTTCTTATGTGTACTAGCAGTGAATTGTTAATTTTTGTTGAAAGTTTAGTTTATATTTCTTTATTTTATGCTGGAATGCTCCTTGGAGATTGCAGCTTGGTTTTTTTTTATTATATTCACTTTTCAGTGTTCTTTAGTTTACTCGTCAAGGAAACTGATTTGAGATCCTTACCACGGGTGGGGGGAGTCTCAAGGTTTTCTTGATGTTCTTGTGTCTGCGAAGCCCCTTACCACGGGTGGGGGGAAGCTTGCAGCACAAGTTTATTTTATTCAGCAAGGAAGCTGGTTAAAGACCCTTACCACTTGTAGGGGGAATCTCTAGGCTTCCTTGGTGCTCCTGTTGCCACAAAATTCCCTACCACGAGTGGAGGAAATTTTGCAGCGAAGGGTATTTATTATTTAATAAGATTCTTAACCAAACCTTCAATAGGGATTTTATTATTATTATTATCTCCTGGAACCCACATTTTAAGTGGGTCCCTGCTCGGGCGCCAGTTAACGAGTGCGCCTCAGCACAATCGAAAAAATTAAAGTTGGGAGCCGGCCACTGGCTCCTTGTCCGTTTCTGAAATTTAATTAAAAGACAAGATTTAAGTTTACAATATTTATTTTACCATTCCAGGTGGTGGTCTGAATTAGAATGAAACCAATTAATAAATTTTAGTCATAAAGACAATTATTCTATACGCTAGCTTAACCCTAATGTGCTGACTTGCACTTCCCATGGCGACATTGCTTCAGCGACGTTCCCACGTTGATGTGACCGTGACTGCGAGGATCGTCTTACATCTGCATGCGCGTGGCTGGCTAATATCGCTGATATCACAAATTAGGTTGGCTGACGCGTGTTAACTTCCATTTTTTAGAATGATCTGTTCTTCGCTGCCCTACATAGAGTGCAAGACGAAGAACGGCGAGACCCTTAAAATATTGTCAGACACTGGATCTAGCAAAAATTATATCCAAGCACATATTGTCCTGAAATCTCTCCCTAATGAACAACCCTTCTTCTCGAATTCAATAGCAGGAAAAGTAGAAATTACGCACCATACCTTCGTCAATCTTTTCGGAAAAAAAGACACTAATTTGAAATTTTTCCTTCTTCCAACATTAGAATCCTTTCATGGCATACTTTGGTAACGACAGCCTTAAGGATTTGCGTGCAATAATAGACATCTATGACAACACACTTACAATTGACCATAACTTAAAAATTAAAATCAAACAAAGATATTCAAAATATATGAATAAAATTGACATAAGAACTGAACACATGACACAGATTCAAAAACCAACTTACAGGGAAATACCATCAACTCTTATTGGAACCAAACGAGAAGCTCACCTATATCACTACTGTGGTCGGAGAAATCAAGACTTCCTCTGAAACTCCAGTTTACACTAAATATTACCCATACCCGTTAGCAATGAGAGAATTCGTAACACAAGAAATTGAGAATCTCCTAAGACACGGAATCATTAGGCCATCCCGATCAGCATATAACTCCCCTGTTTGGGTTGTACCCAAAAAATTAAACGCTTCCGGACAAAAGAAATACAGATTGGTAATTGATAACCGAAAGTTAAATACAGTTACAATAGCTGACAAATATCCCATACCGGAAATAAACGAAATCATCTCACAATTAGGAAATAGCCAATATTTTTCAGTCGTTGATCTGAAAAGCGGGTTCCACCAGATCCCATTAAAAGAATCGGACATTCAAAAACAGCTTTTGCAGTCAGCAATGGGAAGTACGAATTCACGAGACTCCCATTCCCATAAGGGATCATATTGGCAAGATATGTTATGTCTACATAGATGACATAATTGTGCTGGGTAGAGACGAGCGAAGTTATCTAGAAAACCTGGAAACAATTTTTCAAGCACTTAAAAAAGCCCATATGAAGGTTCAGCTAGACAAATGCGAATTCTTCAAAGACGAGGTAGAGTTCCTAGGATTCATAATATTACGAACAGGTATAAAAACAAATCCCGCGAAAGTCATGGCCATAAGAAATTTTCCACACCCAAGAACTCTAAAAGATCTGAGATCGTTTCTCGGATTATCAGGATATTATCGACTCTTTATCAGAGATTATGTAAAATTGGCTAAACCACTGACATCATTATTAAGAGGAGAAGACGGTAGAGTCTCAAAAACAGCTTCAAGCAAAAAGTCAATTACACTGAACGAAAACGCGTCAACAGCCTTTAATCAAATCAAAAATTCATTAATGTCACAAGAGGTCGTACTAGCATACCCAGATTTTAAAAAGGATTTCCATTTTACAACCGAATCTTCAAATTATGCTCTGGGAGCTGTGTTGGAGCAAGCAGGCAAACCCATAACGTTTATATCAAGATCTTTGACCAGGACAGAAGAAAGTTCCGCTGCAAACGATAAAGAGATGCTCGCCATCATCTGGGCATTAAGCAGTCTGAGAAACTATCTGTACGGTTCGGCCAAGGTAATAATCTTCACAGACCACCAACCCCTCACATTTGCTCTTAGCAACAAAAATCATAATGGAAAAATAAAGAGGTGGAAATGTAGATTAGAGGAGTACAACTATGAACTAAAATACAAACCAGGTAAGACTAACGTTGTTGCGGACGCCCTCTCTAGACCACCCAAATCCGAAATAAATACACTCACTACAACTTGCAATAGTGATGAAAGTTCAGCACACGACCTGATACCAGCGTCAGAAGCACCAATTAACGTATTCAAAAATCAAATTTTTATTTTAGTCGGAAATGAATGTAATTACACTTATGAGCTTCCCTTCCCTCACTATCATAGACATACACTAACTAGACCAGATTATTCAGAACAAGACTTAGTTGACATTTTTAAACGACACCTAGAGCCATCTCTGATTAACGGACTGTACACCACTGACAGATGGGCAGAATACAGGAAATTTACCCATTACACTTTAGAAATGTAAAAATCCGATTCACACAGACTTTTGTTAAAGACATACCAACTGAAACCGAACAAGAAGAAATCATTTTAAAAGAACACCGACGAGCCCACAGAAATAGTCGCAAGAATAAAACACAGATTTTAAAGAAATATTATTTCCCTAGTATGCATTCCAAAATTGAGAAAAAGGTTAAACAGTGCTCCACCTGCTTGGAACAAAAGTATGACAGGCATCCACCTAAACCACAAATCAAAGCCACTCCCATTCCACAAACACCTGGAGAAATTGTCCACATCGACATTTACTCCACGGAAAAAAGATTTATTCTCACTTCCGTTGACAAATACTCTAAGTACGCACGAGTCAAAATAATTCCCTCAAGAGCAGTAGAACATGTCAAAGACCCAATAAGCGAACTAATGATAGCATTTGGAATCCCTAAACTTGTAGTGATTGATAACGAGAAATCACTAAATTCTGCCTCCGTTTCATCCTTATTGAAGGATCAAATGGAAATCGAAGTTTACACCACACCCCCTTATTCAAGCACAACAAACGGCCAAGTCGAACGTTTTCAGTCGACACTCTCAGAAATTATGAAATGTTTAAAATTAGACAGCAATGGTTTATCCTTTGAAGAATTACTTTTCAAATCAGTCCAAGAATATAATTCAAAAAATTCACTCAACGATTAAGAAGAAACCAATAGAAGCATTTTTTGGTAACAGAGTTAGCTCTGATCCTGAAGAATTAGAAAGAAATAGACAGAAGAATGTAAATTTAATAAAAAAGAAGGATCTTCAATACCATAATAAGAAGAGGAAAGAAACTAAAAATTATTCAGTAGGTGAAAAAATATTCCTAAAAGTTAACAAGCGATTAGGTTTTAAACTTTCATCAAAATATAAAAAGGAAATACTAGCAGAAAATAACAGGACAACAGTCAAAACAGCATCAGGACGCATAGTTCATAAAAGTAATATCAGAAACTAATCTCACAATTTCAGGGCGTACTTGACGCTATGTACTGCTGAAACCCAAATTTTGGACTACACGAACTAACAGCTCATAACATTAAAAGACGGAACAGCAAAAATACAAGAGGGAACCTTCAAAATCATCCATGTTATAGACACAGAACAATATGGCAAGTTAATAAAGGAACTAGAACATACAATCGCACAAAAAATCCCGAGCAATCACCCCTTACATCCTTTCCTCGTTCACGAGACAACCCAAATTTGCACACTCCTTTCCAAACTCATCCCTAAGACAAAGAATCCCTAAGAATCTTTAGATTTTATCGGTTCGGCATGGCCGATCACCGGTTATTATTATTATTATATCAATAATAATAATCAAAAAGTTTTTAGATAAGATTAATAAAATAAATAATAGGAGTAATGAAATACTTAAGAACATTAAAGATAACGAAAATGTTAAATTAGAAATAGGTCTCAAAATAAAATATAAAATTCAATTAATCAAAGAAGAACTTGTTAATATTGAATACGCCTTACATTGGGCAAAATCCAATATTGTAAATTCATTTATATTATCCAATGTAGAAATAAGTACTATTGAAACATTAATTGAAAAAGAAGAAATCCCATTTATAAATATTGAAGAAGAATTAGAATTTAGTGATATAAAAATAGCCGCAAATGGCACATCTATAATCTACATATTAAGTTTACCTACAACTAATAAAGAAATTTGCGAAAAAATACGACTCAAAGGAGTAAAAAGGAATAATAATATATATAAAATTGATTTTGAAGAAATACTAAGATGTAAAAGCTAAATATATGGACTAAGAAATGAATGTAAATAATATAATAAAATAACCATTTGTAATGAAAATAATCTTAAGGAAATTGGTAATGACAATTGTATAAGTTACTTTATTAACGCCGAAAACGCCAAGTGTATCGACTGTCATAGAGTTCGGACGTGTTGTAAATTGTAAGCTCCGCATATGTTAAATTTCAGTTCAAATTTATTTCGGGAATTATTGCATTAAACTGCATATTATTCGTGGACTTCAATAAATATAAATTCTAAAGTGCGAATTTAGTGGTTTCACTTGACCACAGCTTTAAGTTCAGTGGGCTATTTAATAATCAGTTCAACAGTACTATAAAATACGACCGAAATTAAATAAAAGTGCGAATTCTGCAAGATATTTTTCGTTCAATGTCTCAACTTTACTCATAAAAAAAAAAAAAAATTTCTTGTTGCGCTATTATTGCTCCCAACCTCTGACTGCTGTATTGGCATTTTTCTGCTAAACAGACAGAATTATAAACAAACAATTGTAAACAACCAATTGTAAACAAACAATTGTAAACAAACAGAATTATTAAAAAAAGTTAAAAATAAAAAATAGCAATACGAACAATTAAAACAAAAATGGATAAAATCTGTGCTTCACCTTCTTGTACCGCAGAGGACCGTAAGGCGCCCAAGATAACGTGTAAAGGCCTTTGTGGAAAATCTTTCCACACTTTTTGCATAGGCTTATCGAAAAGAAGCTTAACTTATCTTGACGAATATCTGGCCAATTTTTCGTTTTACTGCGATGAATGGAAAGAATTGTCACTCACGCATGTTCTACTCGCGATAAAATGCCTTAGTGACTTAACAAACTCAGTGCGGTCGGAAAATAAACAGTGTTTGAAAAAGACAGTCGATCTAGTGTCGAAATTTGATGAGGCATTAAAATCAATAGAAGACCTCAGCAGTGCTGTCGAAGTGACAAAAAATGAAAGTAATAAAAAGCTCGGAACACTTAACCAGAACTTAACCAAAATCTTAAACTATGCCATAGACCATCGAAACGATATGAACTGTGTTGAAACCGCAATAAGTGCTATAAATAAATCAATAGACACAAACTTTGAGGAAATAAACACAGTTCATTCAGTAAAAAATGTAACTGAAAATATCGCGGGCTTAAGAAATGACGTCGACATCTTGCTGCAATCGACCTCGGAGAAAACAACACAATCACCAACTGTACCAGATCCACTTATCGAAGTTTTGTATCATAAAATAAATGAAATAAGTGACGATCTTGTCTTATTTAGGGAGTCGCTTGTGGAAATATCTGATGCAATCAGCACTGGAACCAACAGAATCAACGTGACAGAAACCATCCAACACAATTCATCCTCCCTCTTCGATGAAATCATGGAAGCTTCCGTGCTATCCTCTTCAGTGCGTCCCTTACCATCTAACTCGGATTCGCAACCTGGCCAACCAACACCCACACCATTAATAAAACCACCTGTTGCTGCACCTCTGAAAACTATTAATCACTTTGGAACCTCTTGGACCACTTCAGAATGGAATCACAGAATTCAAAAACTGAAGACAGGAAACCAAAGTGATAGCACTGCTTTGTTCGTGAAAGGCTTCCCCACAACTACAGATGCAACTTGGGTAGAAAAAAACTTCAAAAAGAAGTACAAATTAAACATCTCAGACTGCCATAAAAAGTCGTCAAAACGATCCAAGCTTAGCAGTTTTAAATTTAGTATACCCAAGGCATATGCGTGGGTGTTTTCTAGTGGAGGTATACCAACGAAAGGAAACATTCGTATAACTGAATGGGCGGAAAAACCAAAAACGGAAGTTAAGGCACCTAGTATTAAGCCTATCACTAAGTCTATAATTAAATCTATTAAGCCTACTAATATTAATAGTAATAAAAATAATATAAGCCCACCTGCTAGAACAACCTCAAAACCAACTCAAGATCAAAACTGGTCATATAAAACCAATTTATTCCCAAAGTTTTCTCCACGGTCAAAACTATCTACTCAACTGTTATCTTCTTCTAAATTTCCTATTACTCAATCGTCGAAACTCCCTTATCCTAAAGTTAAACTGGTCTCGTTTAACCTGAATAACGACGAAAAAAATAAAACTTATCCACATAAATATCCTAATTTCGTCCATTCCCATACACTTAATCCATCCCCACAGCCCGCAATAGTCATACCTAAAATTACTTCTACACAACCTGTTACTGCAACACGTTCACCAGCAATCACACCCTCCAATAACACACCTCCTCCCTTAATTATTTGCACTAATACTCAAACGTTCACTAATGCTACACCAGCCTTTCTGGATCCTCTTTTGCCACCTAATGCGAAGCTCACAAAAAATCTCGCTGACGTTAGTAGTGAGGGTCGTTTGGTTATGTCTCGTCTAAGAGATCGTCGGTTGTATGGTAATGTTCGATTACACCTGGCTTATTTACATAGTAAGTCTGACTCAGTCTGTATTGAAGGAACAACAAGAACAAGTGCTATGGTATCTATCCAACAAGAAGGTCTTCCTACCGACCCTGTCGAGCTGAAAAAAATGTTCATTAACTTCCATGAAAGCCTCAACATTTCACCCAATGATGTTAAAAACCCATCCATCGCATACTAGCTCAAAGTATATTATATGGCATTTACAGAGAGCACGTTCTAACTTCAAAAACTTCTATTGTCTCTAACTCTCATCCTAAAACAATGTCCGATTATCCAGCCCCCCGAAATAAACTACCTTCAATTGTGTCTTTTAATATATCCTACCACAATTGTGGTGGTATGAGAGGCAAGCTCAATAAACTGTTTGTTGAAGCTAAATCTTGTCATTTCAATGTTTTTGTCTTTACGGTAACGTGGTTGAATGACGCTATCAAAAATGAAGAAATTTTAGATAGCAACTGGACAAAATACCGGAATGACAGAGACTATGCAAGCTCTGGCCTATCTCGAGGAGGAGGTGTCTTAATTGGCACACATAACTCCTTATCTAGTGAATTGATTGTAACCTGCTCCTCCAAATGCTTCGAGCACAAAATAATGAAAATAAGTCTACATCAAAAAGTTTCCGTATACATTGGTGTTATTTATAATCCTCCGAATTCAACTTACAATCCCTACAATGAATTATGTGAAATTATAACGTCAATAAGAGCCGCGTTAAACGAAGAAGATAGAATTATTATTTTTGGAGACTTCAACCGTCCCAATATAACTTTTGTGCACGATGATGATGACAATCATCTCCTTCCAATTAGAATGTCCAATGCGGTCGACTTCGACTTATTAAGTACTTCTTATAGCAATGATTGTCAGCAAGTAGCTCCAGTTCCAAACTGAAACAATCGCTGGCTAGATTTGATTTTTACTAACCCATATGACGAAGTAAAGGTAAGTCCAACCTGTGAGGCCGAGCAGTTATTTATCAATACGCTCCACCATACTGCCTTTACTACTGAGTTATGTACTAACAACATGTTTGGACTGGAACCACTTGTCTGCAATAGAATTGCACGATGCTGTATCGTCTTTCTATAAAAAAGTCTTTCCTGTATTTGATACTCATGTTCCAAAATAAAGAAAAAAAAAAAATAAACTGATGGAACCGTGGCTTGATTCAAACCTTAGAAATTTGAGAAATCAAAGAAATAAACTTTACAGAGTCATTAAAAATGGCGTCATTGTAAGTAACGGGGTAAAGGTTAGATACGAAGAGCTGTCTAAGGAGTTTAGTCCGAACTCCATTAAGTCCGAAGAGGCTTATAGGCTTAACACCAATTTAATTGGAGAAAGGATTATTGAAGACACGAAAAAATTCTTCGATTTTGTAAATGTAAAGCGGAAATCGAACAGACACCCAAAATGTTTAAAGGCAATGTTACTTCAGCTAGCTTACAGGAAATTTGAAATCTCTTTGCGGATCATTTTAAAGAAGTCTTTTGTTCAACTACATCCCAAAATCAACCTACATTTGCCAATATAACTAGTAGAACCTACATTGGTTTGTGAAATTAATATAGTGCAGAGGGACATAACCAAAACCATTAAAGAATTAGATTCAAATAAATCTCCAGGTCCAGACCTTATACCACCAATTTCACTTGTTCAATGTTAAGACCAATTAATTACACCGTTACATATGGTTTTTAACAAATCCTTGCATACAGGTATATTGCCAACTTTTTGGAAATCTTGTCATCTTACAACAATTTATAAAAAGGCGACAAGAGATCAGTTGAAAATTATAAGGGTATTGCAATATTGTCAGCTATTCCAAAGCTATTTGAAAAATTATATGTTCCAAACTCACGAGCGTAACTAATCCGTGTTTGAACGAGCAGCAATATGGTTTTCGTAAAGGACGATCAACAACCACAAATCTTACAATCATGGCATCAGATATTCTTACTAAAATGGAAAAGGGCCACCAAATAGATGCAGTCTATACAGATTTTAGAAAAGTCCTTGATCGTGTTGATCACGAAATTCTAGCTAAGAAACTAGAAAAATTTGGTATATCAGGTACTGTGCTGAAATGGCTCAAGTCTTATCTCTGTGAAAGATTATGTTAAATTTCAGGGTACTCTGTCTAAAAAAGTTGTTGTCTCGTCGGGTGTACCTCAAGGTAGCCATCTTGGCTCACTTCTCTTCGACATATTTATTGCAGACATATCTGCAGTTTTTCATGACGTCCCCCATCTCTTATATGCAGACGACTTAAAATTATACTATACTATTAGCTTAGAACTGGATTTAGTATTCTAACAGAATAAGTTTTTGTCTCTGGAACAGTGGTGTAGTCAAAATAAACTTTCTTTAAATATAAATAAGTGCTACGTTATAAGGTTTGCCCATAAAAACGTAATAATATATAGCAGATACATGCTAAATAAGGTGGAACTTAAAAGGGTCAACCACATAGCAGATCTTGGAATAATTCTTGATAGTAAGATGCGCTTTAACCTTCACTACGATCATATCATATCCAGGGCAAACAAAATGCTCGGATTCATAAAAAGACGTGCAAAAGAATTCAAAAACCTTTGGGTAACTAAAACCTTATACTGAACATTAGTACGACCAATCTTAGAATACTGTTGCATAATTTGGAACCCAGCTTTTGTAGTGCATAGTGAAAGGCTAGAATCTATTCAAAGACAATTCTTGCTTTTTGCATTGAGAGACCTATACGATCCTGGTGACTATACAAATTTACCACCATACGAGAGTAGACTTAAAATCCTCAATTTAATGTCGCTGTCATCAAGGAGAATATTACTTTGCTCATGCTTTACATTCGATGTTATTACTGGTAACATCGATAGCGAATACATCTCGAGCAAGGTACTATTTAATGAACCAATAAGGCGAACAAGGTATACAAAATTGTTAAAAGAATCGCATCACAACACTATTTACGCATTGAACGAGCCCTTGAAAAGATGTTGTAAAATATTTAATAATATCAGCGAGCATTATACACCGCCAATATCGAAATTCAGATTCAAGCGTTCTCTTTCCAAATCACTTTCCTTTACATAACTACCCCCTTATTAAACACCAATTCACGTTTTATGCCCAATGGTACATATAAGTGAATCTTCTCCAATTCCTTTTCACCATTCTGATCCCTTTTCTATTTCCTTGATCTAGCATTTGTAGAAAAAATGTAAATCAAAAATTTATTTGTGCAATCTGTACGGCTTCTTCACTGGTATCAAAGCTGTCGACATAATCATCAACGTAATGGCGGTCAATAATCGCCTCAAAGGCGTGAGCATGATTTTGTTTATAGATGGCAGCATTTCAATTTTTAATATATTGGGCTGAACCTGGTGAACTTGCTGAACCAAAAATCATAGCGCGCATTACATAAATATCTGGAGGCTTCGTCTGTCTTACTTACTTACTTAGATGGCCGTGACAACCCGTGTCCGGATTTCGACCGACCTCATCAGCTCTCGCCAGGCGCCTCTGCTTTGCGCGCGCCTTCTCCAATCGGATACACCAAGCGCGGTTAGGGCTTCCTCAGCCTGGTCCATCCATCGGAGGCATGGTCTCCCTCGTCGTCGTTGACCAGCGACCCTCGCCTCGAGCACCTTTTTCGCTGGAGCTTCGTCGTCCATACGATGGACATGACCCAGCCAGCGTAGTCGCTGCACAGTTATACGCCGAACTACGTCAATGTCTCCGTAGAGCTCATACAGCTCGTGGTTCATTCGGATGCGATAGTCATCGCCGACTCGAACAGGACCGAAGATTTTGCGAAGAACTTTTCTCTCGAACACCCCCAGAGCGGCTGCGTCAGTTTGCGAAACTACCCATGCCTCAGCGCCATAAAGCAGCACAGGTAGAACGAGCGTCTTGTAGAGTGTTAGTTTTGTCGATCGAGAGAGGGCTCTGGAACATAGTTGCTTACTGAGCCCATAGTAGCACCTATTAGCAATTATTGTTCTTCGCTTTATCTCCAGGCTGATTTCGTTGTTAGTGTTAATGGCGGTGCCAAGGTAAACGAACTCCTTGACTACTTCAAAGTTATAGCTGCCGGATGAAACGTGGGAGTCTAAACGCCGCGCTCCCTTGTTTGTAGACAGCATATACTTTGTTTTACCCTCATTTTATGGCTTCGTCTGTCACGCCATAAAAATCTTTGTGCCGTCTGGTCAGCTTGACGTATATTTATGCAGTGAAACATTTCACGAATGTCTAATTTGCGCTAAAGTTTAGACATAAATATTCTTTTAGGTATATATATATATTTTTTTAATTGTTGAGAATGAAGTTTATATTTTATAAAAATGTAAAAACTAGAACCCACTTTAACCCACTTGCAAAGTTATGAACGTTTTCGTGAAGGCCGAACATGTCTTTTACAGTGCTCCATGCACTTGTTTTCTATAATAATGAAATAATAATAATGTAATTCTTCTTTGTTATCATTTTCTTCATTTTTATTACGGCTAAAAATTAGTTTGTTTAACTTGATATTGGTCTTAAGTGCAGTGATTTTTATTAAATCATAATATTTTATTTTAATATGAAGAATTTAATATTTCATACCGAATTCTCAGTGAGGAATTAATTAAAAATGGACTTAATGCAACAAAGTTAAGGAACTTTTTATCAACATTCGATTGGGATCTACCACCATTGAATATCAATTCAATAATTGAACAAATTAATAATTTTTAGCACTTGCGCAAAAGGTGGCAAGAGTCAGGCCCTTAACAAGAGAGGCGTTTTGGGCGTTCAAACCCCCCGCCCCCCTTAGGGTCCAGAAAGTATAATAGAATAAAATATAATCATTAATATGACATTTTTTATATGCGCATACTTAATGCGCCTACGTTTCTTTTCAGTAACAGTATTAACAGCAACAGCAACACGCTTAAGATACCACCAGTGATTTAAGAATCTATTGCGTTGGAAAGTATTAAATGAAAGTGAGGAAAATGTTTAACTTATACAATTGTTTTAATTGTGGTTTTCTAAAATTTACTCCACTTGTGTTAGTGTTATTCTATTGATTATTTTATTGTGCCAAAATACTAAAACAATTCCACTTAATAAGCTGCACAAACCGCCATTAAAAAAGGCTAAAAAGGAGGAAAGTAAATCTTTGTTTTTAAGGAATTTTTTTCTTTTATCAATTTCCGTCCTTATTATGGCGACTTCTTGATATTCTTTAATACTTTGATCATATGTTACAAAATTAAATACGAGTAATTATAAAAAGAAGATGCCACCGCCGAAGTCTAAGCGACATTAGAACTACTTTGCTGATGTACCAACCGAGTGCAGCGCTGCCAGAATGATGTAGTGGTCAATGTGTGCGGTGTCCATTCTATATTTAAATTATTTAATGGTTACGATTTAAGCTAAATCACAATAATGTAATATTGTATTTCGTTTGCATTGTAGAAAGCGTTTAAGAATCTTTAGAGCCTCAAAGTGTCCAGAACTGTCTTTGGAACCGGCAGTTGCAGGAGGTGGTAGTATTGACAGTAATGTTAAAAGCTGTCATATAAGTAGTGTTATTAAGTATATTTCACTTTTAATGTAAATAATTCTAAGTTTGTGTGTATAATTGTAGAAGTTGTTCCAGAAACAGAAATTTCGTTTTATACATCGGAACTGCCTTCGACTTTGGCAGTACATAAAGGTGCAAGCAACGATATTTCCAATTTTATTTCATTTCAAGTTTTCAAAACATTTAAAATTGCTGTTCATATACCTTTCCTTCGTGCAACAATTTAGAACATGGAAGTACTTTTTACAAATCACAACTGGCTTTTGCCATCGTTCAACTTGATTTTGATTACATCCGAAAACGAGGAACGGTCAAAATTTTTTATTAAACAATATGCAAGAATTTTACCTTGGTCTGGTAACACTACCATACGAATAAATTAAACCAGAATTCAGCAGTGGATGCTGGCGCAAATATTAGGAAAGTGTGGTGATAGGTGAAGGAGTGCAATTGATATTTGAAATGTATTTCTAGAAGTTCTATGGGCGAGTACTGCTTAGATCCTTAAGAATACATAGGGATAGCAAAGTCACAGAGGATGATGTATTGTCAGAATTGGCAAAAAAAAAAAGAGAAGACTTAATACAAACACATAAAAATAAATAAAAGTTTTATACTAAATTCCTTTTATTCATTGATATCAGAAATATCGATATATATTTTTTATGAAAACCCCCCTTGGGTAAATCCTGGCTACGGCCCTGGCGAGAGTCACTATTTTTTGGAAAAGTTTCAAACGAGAAATGAAAAAGGTAGGTATATTTTATTGTTTCTATATATATAAAAATTCATTTGCTTACTTTTCGTGTGTCGCCGGTGTTCTTAGAAACGCGTGCATCGTTTTTTATGAAACTGTGGTGTTCAGATATTATGTGCAGATGTTTGTTTATATTGTTATAAATAGTTGTTATAAATAGTATAAGATGACATGTTTCTCATATTTAGAGAAACTTTTTTGTGTGTTTTTTTGTTGATGCACTTATTTATAAGGGGTTTTGTTATTCTATTGCTTAATTGTACGAATAAATTAATGAAATATGTAATGTATTCGAACGAATATCGATTCAAAAATATTTTCTAAATTAAATTTCTTCAGGTACTTTCACAGTTGGTTTATTTGAAATAAGCGAAACTGAATCATCAAAAAGAAATGCTGGTGGTAGATTAGAAAAAGCACTTACTTGCTGGTCTAATCATGCTTGGCGTTATGAAGCCAATTTTTTTTTTTTGTTTTTGATAAAATTTAAATTTACCCTTTTAGGTGATGGCACCAGTAATTAAACTTTGTTCGATTTCTAAGCCAACTTTACAGCTTCTATGAAAGCAATTAAGAATTCCTCTTAACTTAACTATTTAAAAAAAACCAACAATTAATATCATAAAAAACGTACTAAAAATAATCTTACTTACTTTTCTTTCTTGCTTTATGATCAAAAACTTTAATGTTCTATGTATACAACTTTAATTTAATTTATTTAACTATAATTTAATTTATTTAAGTTGTAAAATAAAAATCACTGTACTTTTTCCACTAGTTTAACTTTTAATTGAATTTTAGTTGACCTTCTTTGGCGACTGCTGATCAGAAAAGAACGCTTAAATTGTTCGATCAGACCACGATTTTTTCGCTAACAGCATATCAAAGAAATAAATCCCGTAATAGCGTAAAATTTCCAATAAAAATTTTTTAGTTTTTGTGGCCAAAAGGAAACGAAAAGTCTTCATTTTAGTGAGGTGAATTTGATTTCGACAACTAGATGGAGCTGATTTGGTTTGAAAAATAAAAACATTTAAAATACAGGAAACTACTTATGTGGCTACAAGCGCCGGTACATTTCCCCCCCGCCAAAATCAGATTTTGGGGGTTAAAAAAACACAAAAGCTGATACCGCTTGTAGCTCAAAGTATGAACTCACTGCCGAATATCTTTGGCATGATAAACGCCTACAAGTCGTCCTTGTAAATCTTCAAGTTCATACGAACATGTACCAATCTTTCGCTTTACTCGTGCCTTAATAAATGTTGGGCCTAACTTTGCATTAAAACCTTTTCGCCGAAACACTTCTTGGCCAACATTGTAAGATACGATTTTGGCTCTAAGATTGTATGCACGCTCGTTACGTTGCTGTTGTTTTTGCATTTGATTACAAGCCTTCTGGCGAATTATTTCCAGAGAATCATTTTTATCAAATTTCACGGTTCTATCGTCTAACATATTTAACTTTTTTAAGAGTGCATATGTGGACCCATTAGTGATCATATGTTGACCGAAAGCCATATAATAAGGTGTGGAATCAATAGAACTGTGCGTACCTGAACGTAGTGCACAACATATACTGTTAAGATGTTCGTCCCAGTTTTTTGATCAGGTTTAACATATGCTCTGATTGCTGAAATAACTGATCGATTGACTCGTTTAGATGCATTAGACTGTGGCGAATGCACAGCAGTATACAGGTGATTAATACCGTACTTTTGAAGCAGATTGTTAAATTTGAATGATTTAAATTGGGTACCATTATCAGACACAATAGTCTCGGGAACACCAAAAGAATGAAAAATTTCTTCTTCTAAAAACTTACAGACAACATCCGCAGAAAACTTTTTGACCGCTTTTAGAAAAGGGTATTTTGAGAAATGGTCCAGAATGATAAAAATACCAACATGACCAGAACGAGACCGAGGATATGGACCTAAGAAGTCAACATATAGTTTTTGAAAGAATCGCTGTGTTTCAGACGTCTTACCCATTGGAGGACGCAATATAAAATTAGGGTGTTTTGTACACTTACAGATTTCACATGAATTGATATACGACTTGACATCAGCTACCAAACCAGGCCAAAAATAATAGCGCCTAATTCTATCAAGTGTCTTATTTATACCACCGTGTGACGCTAAATGGCTATCATGTGCATTTTCCAACACCTCAGAAACCCTACCTTTTGGAATCTATAATTTCCAAGAAAAATCATCCTGAAGTTGTTCACCAGTTGCGTGTTCTGTCCTTCTATACAAATAATCGTCAATTACCTTCAAGTCTGGAAACTTATTTTCATTTTCCTTAACATTCTTAATAAGTTCTTTATACTCATCTGACTTAAAATGTGTTGAATTTAAATCTACAAAGATTCCATTTCCTCCATCAATTTCGAACAAATCTTCTGAGTTTACCCTAGAAAGTGCATCCGGAACTATGTTCTGACTGCCACGTCTATGTTGAATTTTAAAATTGAACCCTTGAAGTTTTAATGCCCACCGAGCTAGCCTAGAATTGAGGTCTGTCTGGGACATGAGCCACTTTAACGAAGCGTGATCTGTTATCACTGTGAACTCATGCCCTTCCACATAAGCTCTAAACTTTTTAATGCTTAGCACTGCTGCTAAGCACTCTTGTTCGGTTACCGAATAATTGCGTTGAGCTTGGTTGAGTTTCTTTGACATAAAGGCAATTGGAAACTCTTCACCCTCCGCAGTTATTTGAACCAAGACACTTCCTATTCCTGTTTTGCTTGCATCACAGTGTATGAAAAACGGCTGTGTGAAGTCTGCACTATGCAAAACAGGGGCAGAACTCAAAATGGATTTTAAATCTTCAAAAGCTGATTGTGCGTCATCAGACCAAGAAAACTTACGATTTGTTTTCAACAAATCGGTTAATGGGGCAGTAACAGAAGCGTAGTTTTGGATGAACTTCCTATACCAACCTGACATACCTAAAAATCTTCGGAGTTGCTTAACGGATCTAGGAACTGGAAAATCGATAATTGCGGAAACTTTATCTGGATCTGTCTGAATAGTTCCACCTCCCACTATGTGTCCTAAATACCGAACCTCTTTTAAGCAAAACTTACTTTTCTCTACGTTAATTGTTAGTCCTGACTGTCTTATACAGTTGGCAACTTCTCTCAAGACCTGCATGTGTTTTTCAAAACTTTCTGAAACAATCAGCAAATCGTCCAAGTATATGAATACTTCGGATCGCAGATGCGCAGGAATGACTTTGTCCATAAGACGCGACATTGTTTGAGGCGCGTTGCGAAGCCCAAACGGCATTACTTTATAATGGTACAACGGCCTTCCAGGAACGGTAAATGCAGTTTTGTCCCTGGAATCGATATCCAAAGGAATTTGCCAAAACGCATCTTTTAAATCTAAACTAGTGATAAATTCAGCTTTTGGTAGACGGCCTAAAATTCCATCAATGTTAGGAAGCGGATAAGCATCCTTTACCGTGACTGAATTTACCTTACGACTGTCAAGGCACAACCTTACTTTTCCTGGCTTTCGTACTAGTACAATTGGTGAGGACCAAGCACTTTCCGATTCTTCAATAACCCCATGATCTAACATCCTATCTATTTCAGTATAAATGAGTTTCTCTATTGCCGGAGAAACTGGAAAATTACGCTGTTTGATGGGCTTACTATCACCAACATCAATGATATGCGTTAAAACACTTGTCTTTCCTTCTTTGGCAAAAGATGGAAACAAAGATATAACTACTTTCAGCTGGTTGTTTTCAGCTTCAGTGAATGACCGTAAAGGATACGCGTCAGATAAATCGTTGGAGTTGATTTCAGAAAGGATAGGCAAAAGATTAAAATTTTTCCAAAAATCTATACCGAGATATAAATTCTGAGACAAACTTGGAATAACAAAAATTGTAATTGGCTTGATATTGCCACGAAATGAAACTTGCGTTTCTACACATTCAACAATACTTTGCGTTTTGCCATCAGCAGTACGCACAAAAGAATTAATTTTTTTAAACGAAGGTAAATTTGCAGATAGAACTTGACGAGCAGTTTGAGCACCAACACAACTTATCGACGCACCCGTATCTAACAACCCAGTAATGGATTTACCAAACAATGTCACTTCAGCATATGGCCGAATATCATTAGGCTTATCAAACACTGAGCACACAAAATCTTTCCTACAATTTTTAACTTTTTCCCAAAATTTTCGAATTCTATTGCTAGAACGAGTTGGATATTTGTGAGGAAAAATTTCGAAGATTCGTTTTCGAGTTTCTTGATAATTTGCTAGACGCACGTGAAAAGTCTTAAGAGGAGTTACATATTGAGCAGCGGTTGTAATCGTTGAATTTTGTTTTAATATTTTAACATTTTTATCGGCAACGTTCAACTCAGTATCTAATCCGTACTGGTCGATTGGTGTTTCATTTCTTTCGATATCAGAGGTCTGCGTGCACTTCTCAGCGCACTCGACTGGTAGTTTTTTTTGAATTATTATTATTACAGCTTCTACAATTTGGTTTATAAATATTTGGAGTTCCACATCCATAGCAGAAGACATTTCTCTCTCCAAGACAATCCAGAAAACGATGACCATTTTTGTTGCAATTCCAGCACACCAAAGCGATTGCAGAAAGTTCTTGACCTTTGTCATCAATTAAGGCTTCGTGATCGTTACCATCATGAATATCTAATTCAGCAATACGTCTGCGTTCTGAATCTGACTTTGCATTTGGCTGCTTCCGGTATATGTCTTGAAGAAAGAATTCCCTTCTTCTACATATGTCTCGAAGTTGCGAAACTGTATAAATTTGCAGATTCAGGATTTCATGCTGAATTTCTGGAAGAAGATTTCTCCTTAGAATTTCCACTAGATAGCTTTCAGGCAACTGCTGATCAAGCCGATCTGTAAGTTCTAAGATCGATTCATAGAAAGAATCAAAGCTTTCGTTTGACTTCTGTTTTCTATCTCGAATTAGTTCTCGATAGTCAACATCAGTCCTTGAATCTTTGTATTGTCTGCGAAGTGCCACACATAAATCAGTCCATCGGATCTCACGAACTTACTTGTGGTACCTCCAGAACCAATCGTTTGCTTTTCCGTCAAAAAGAGTGTTTACATTTTGACACAATAGCTCAAAATTCCCACCCAAAGTCGTGTGAGTCAATGCTTCTACACGATATAGAAAATTGTCTACTGATAAGCTATCAGCTCCACCAGTAAATCGTATTTTCCAGTTAAAGATAATATGGCTGACTTTATCTGGGCGTAAAGACAAATTTGAATTTGGATTTGAATGAACCTGTGATAACGAAGATCTTTGACTTTGTCTATTAAGCTCATTACGTTCGTTATTAGCTAATGGTAAGCCAAGAAGTTGTTCGAGCGTTTGATGCTCAACTGCTGGCAAAGATTGAATTAAAGAGTGAGAAGGCGGATTACCAGAAACATTATTATTGTTTTGAATTTGTTGCGGTTGTTGCCGTTGCACTCTTAAACGTTTAAACCCGTTATCAATATTATTCTCAATTAATTGAGTTAGTTGCTGACTAAGAGCAGAAAGCATTTCAGCTTGTTGTGCACCAACAGCAGCAGTAACAATGTTACGAATATTTTGTCTTTGGTCGACTGGAGAAAGATGAAAAGAAGATTCACTTTGAACTGCAGGCAGTTCTGGGATAGTTTTATCCTTAGCAAGGTT